>OX422210.1:577532726-578132726 GCA_949130495.1 Sambucus nigra | reverse complement strand
GTGCTACCGACCATGCCCCTGAAGATCAGAGGCAGACTAAGAAAGGAGGGGATTCTGCCATCCCATATCCTCTGCAGATGCGTTGGCGGCTCGTATAGAGCAATTGAAGATCAATGATAGCATCATAGGCCACAGTCTGCATGCTCTGGATGCTATCGGCTCTGCCATTACCGAGGAAGACAAACATTTATACCGTTCCATGAACACACCCCTGCTGGTTGAGTTCGGCCTCCACAGGTCCATTCAGGTATGACTTCATATCTCTTTGTAGTTTCCAAGTGTAACCTCTGATTTGATTTTAATCTTATTCACATGATCACATGTTTTGCAGGGTATGGTTGCAATGCATCATTTCTCCAAGTGGACTCTGAGGAAGTTACCCCTCATCCAGAAGGGTAAAGAGGCCAAGAAGTTACAAAGCACTCTGAACACCAAAATAGACCGCTTGAAGGTTGAGTTTAAAGAGTCTGAGAAGAAGGTGCAGGGGCTGGAGAAGGAGATCTCCAAGCTTAAGAAGGACCAAACTGTCGCTCTGAAGGCAAAGGACAATGTCCTCCAATAGAAGGTCGACTCGGCAGTGAAGGAAGCTCTTAAAGACGCCTCTAAGGGGATATTGGCTTACTATAAAACCTCTGATGAATTTATGAGCTTCGGCTTTGAGTACCTTGAAAGAGGTATCAAAGTTACTATCAAATGGGCGACTGTCAAGGAGAATGCCAACACTCTTCCTTCTAATCCTTAGGCTTAATTGTAAAGCTTTATTTTGTAATTCCTGACTGTTTGTAATAGTTAAAGAATATCGTTGAACTCATTAATTTTGAATCTTATAATTTCATGACGACCTCTGAGGAGGATTATTCACTTTATTTATATGTTGAATGCTTCTTTGTTATGTGATGTTTTAACTCTGAAGTCTTGTTGCCATGATGTCTGTTTAAACTCAATCAATAGTCTTACCTCAGACCTTGTCACCACAGTGATGTTATAAGGTCTGAGGTCATCAATTAAGATGTTATCCTCATAATTAATATCACCAAATTAATGATATTAAGGGTCTGAGGTCATCCAATTATGGTGTCTGACCTCAGACCTTGTCACCACTGAATGATGTTATAAGGGTCTGAGGTCATCACCTAAGATCCTATCCTCATAATTAATCTCACCAAATTAATGATGTTAAGGGTCTGAGGTCATCCAATTATGGTGTCTGACCTCAGGACTTGTCACCACTGAATGATGTTATAAGGGTCTGAGGTCATCACCTAAGATGTTATCCTCATAATTAATCTCACCAAATTAATGGTGTTTAGGGTCTGAGGTCATCCAATTATGGTGTCCGACCTTAGACCTTGTCACCACTGAATGATGTTATAAGGGTCTGAGGTCATCTAATTATGGTGTCTGACCTCAGACATTATCACCACTGAATGATGTTATAAGGGTCTGAGGTCATCACCCATGATTTTATCCTCATTATTAATCTCACCAAATTAATGATGTTAAGGGTCTAAGGTCATCCAATTATGGTGTATGACCTCAGACCTTATCACCACTGAATGATGTTATAAGGGGTCATCACCTAAGATGTTATCCTCATAATTAATCTCACCAAATTAATGATGTTAAGGGTCTGAGGTCATCCAATTATGGTGTCTGACCTCAGACCTTGTCACCACTGAATGATGTTATAAGGGTCTGAGGTCATCACCTAAGATGTTATCCTCATAATTAATCTCACCAAATTAATGATGTTAAGGGTCCGAGGTCATCCAATTATGTTGTCTGACCTCAGACCTTATCACCACTGAATGGTGTTATAAGGGTCTGAGGTCATCACCCAAGATGTTATCCTCATAATTAATCTCACCAAATTAATTATGTTAAGGGTCTAAGGTCATCCAATTATGGTGTATGACCACCATTGAATGATGTTATAAGGGTCTGAGGTCACCACCTAAGATGTTATCCTCATAATTAATCTCACCAAATTAATGATGTTAAGGGTCCGAGGTCATCCAATTATGGTGTCTGACCTCAGACCTTGTCACCACTGAATGATGTTATAAGGGTCTGAGGTCATCACCTAAGATGTTAGCCCCATTAATGAATCTCACCAAATTAATGATGTTAAGGGTCTGAGGTTATCCCATTATGGTGTCTGAGCTCAGACCTCGTCACCACTGAATGGTGTTATGAAGGTCTGAGGTCATCACCTAAGATGTTAGCCCCATTAATGAATCTCACCAAATTAATGATGTTAAGGGTCTGAGTTCATCCAATTATGGTGTCTTACCTCAGACCTTGTCACCACTGAATGATGTTATATGGGTCTGAGGTCATCACCTAAGATGTTACCCTCATAATTTCTGACATTAGAGCACAATGAAGCAAGAACCGTCATGGAAACTGATCTTTTATTAATAACCTCTTCATAATAAGATGGTACATTTACATAAAACTCTTTGCAACATCATATGTAGTACTTCTTTAGGTGATCAACATTCCATGGGTTAGCGAAAGGTTCCCCTTCTAAGTTTTCTAGCCTGTAGGTGCCAGGCACAACCTCTTCTGTCACTTTATAGGGACCATGCCAGTTTGGGTGGAGCTTATTTGTTTTCTGTAAGGTCTTCTTCAGCACTAGGTCTCCTACGGTGATGGGTCTTGACTTCACCCTCTGATTGTAGAATTTTGCTTCTCTCTGCTGCTAAGCTGCTTGTCTGATCTCTGCGTCTTCTCTTCTTTCTTCAATCAGATCTAGGTCTAGTCTCCTCTCTTCCCTATTTTTATCAGGGTCATAGGTCTGAACCCTATGGGCTGGGAGTCCCAATTCTGTTGGTATGACGACCTCTGAGCCATGTGCTAGCATGAACGGGGTTTCTCCTGTTGGTGTCCTTGTCGTGGTTTTGTAGGCCCATAACACAGCGTAAACTTCCTCAGTCCATTTTCCCTTCGCTTCTTCTAACCTCTTCTTGATTCCATCGAGGATTGTTCTATTCGTGACCTCGGTCTGACCATTTGCCTGAGGTCGGCCAGGAGATGAGAAGAACTACTTTATCCCAACTCTTACGCAATACTTCTCTAAAGAGGAGTTCTTGAACTGGGTCCCATTGTCTGAAATAAGTGTGTTTAGGAGGTCATGTCTGCATATGATGTTCCTCCAAGTAAATTGGAAGGTCTTCTGTTCTGTGATTTTTATCATCGGCTCTACCTCCACCCACTTTGAGAAGTAGTCAATGGCAATTATCAGGAATCGGTAACTGTTGGCAGCTCTCGGTAGGGGTCCTACCAAGTCAATCCCCCATACAGAAAATGGCCATGGATAGGTGATTGATGTCATAGGTTGATGAGGTTGATGAGGAATAGTGGTGAATCTCTGACATTTATTACACCTCTTCACGTAAGCTGCAGCATTTTGGCCAAGGTTGGCCACCAGTACCCTGTGTAATGATTCTTTTGGCCAAGGGTCTTCCTCCTATGTGACTGGAGCAAGAACCCTCATGAACTTCTTATAAGACCCGTGGAGCTTCGCTGGGATGCACACATCTGAGGAGAGGAAACAGAAATCCCTTCTTGTATAGGACGTCCCCTACTATCGAGAACTTGGCAGCCCTATATCTCAATTTCCTCCTCTCTAGCTTGGATTCGGGTAGCTCTCCCTCTCTGATATATCTGACGAGGGGGTCCATCCATGAGTCTCTTAGGTTTAAATTGAGACAAGGGTTACATACCTCTTCTTCCTCAATTCTCGTATTTCCGAAGACCTTGACCGGAGCTGTCCTTCTGACGTCTGTCTTCGTCGCCAAGGCCAACCTTGCTAATGCGTCTATGTGGCTGTTACTTTGTTGGGGTACTCTCTTCAGTTTTGTCTCTTAGAAATATTCTAACATCGTTCTCACCCTCTTCAGATACTTGGCCATCCTTTCATCTTTTGCCTCATAGACTCCTAATACTTGATTGACAACTAACCTTGAGTCGCTATGAAGTAGGAGTCGTCTTACACCCAAAGCCTTTGCTAACGAGAGACATGCAATCATGGCTTCGTATTTCGACTCGTTGTTAGATGCCTTGAAGTTGAACCTCAAAGCGTATTCAATGTTGGCACCATCTGGAGCTTAGAGTATCAGCCCTGCACCTCTTCCACTGTCGCAGGAAGAACCATCAACAAAGAGGCTCCAAATGTCTGTATCCGATGAGAAGGCCCCTTTTGACATGATTCCTTATTTGAAGAGGTAGCGATCCTCCTCGTTCTCCGCTACTCCGCTCCTAATCTTGTTGGATGCAACCTCTTCCTGATCTCGGAATACGTTTGGTGTCGTCTCTTCCTGCTCTCGGAAGACACTGTTGTTCGACCCTTCAGCACCCTCTGGGCCATCCTCGGCCTCTTCCCATGTGAACTCAGCAATGAAGTCTGTGAGGGTCTGCCCTTTAATGGATGTCCTTGGTTGGTAGGTAAGGTCATACTCCCCCAACTCAATGGCCCGGGTCATCAATCTCTCGGACTTCTCAGGTTTATGTAGGACCTGTCTTAGTGGGGAGTCGGTGAGGATAACCATGGAATGGGCTTGGAAGTAGGGCTTCATCTTCCTTGAAGCATGTATCAGGGCGTAGGCTAACTTTTCCATACGAGGGTAATTTTGTTCTGACCCCTGAAGGGCTTTACTGTTGAAATACACTGGCCTTTGGATTCCAATGTCTTCCCGCACTATGGCTGCACTGATAGCCGATTCAGAGACTGCTAGATGCACATATAATTTCTCTCCTGTTACGGGATGAGATAACAATAATGGAGACCCCAAGTAAGACTTGAGCTGGTTAAAAGCTTTTTCGCACTCTACATCCCACTGGAAGACCTTTCTAAGCACTTTAAAGAATGGAAGACACTTGTTCGTTGCTATGGATACAAATCTGTTGAGTGCAGCCACTCTACCCTTGAGTCTTTGGACGTCCTTGATACTCCTTGGTGTCTTCATATCAAGAAAAGCCTTGATTTTCTCAGGGTTTGCTTCAATTCCTCTTTAATTGACGATGAATCCCAAAAACTTCCCAGCTCCTACCCCGAAGACACATTTCGCTGGGTTGAGTTTCATCCTGTGCAAGTCCATAGTATCGAAGGTCTTTTCAAGGTCTACCACATGGGTACAGGCCTTTAAGCTCTTCGTCAGCATATCGTCTACATATACCTCCATAGTCTTGCCTATTTGGTCTTCAAACATCTTATTAACAAGACGTTGGTATGTTGCCCTCGCATTCTTCAGACCTAAGGGAATTACTTTGTAACATTACGTCCCTTTGTCAGTAATGAAGGTTGTCTTCTCTGAGTCTTCCGTATCCATGAAGATCTGGTTGTATCCTGAATACGCGTCCATGAAGCTCATGAGCTCATGTCCTGCAGTAGCATCTACCATCTGATCTATGCTAGGTAAGGGATAGCTGTCTTTTGGGCAAAACCTGTTCAGGTCAGTGAAATCAACACACATTCTCCACCTCCCATTGGCCTTGGGCATGATGACTGCATTTGATAACCATTCCGGGTATATAACTTCTCATATAAACTCAGCCTCTTCCAATTTTTTAACCTCTTCCCGGATGACGTCGTACTTTTCCCTGGAGTAAATTCTTCGTCTTTTTTTGATAGGCTTGACATCTTTGGTCACGTTGAGCTTGTGACTCATAACCTTAGGGTTGATGCCGGGCATGTCCGCGTGACTCCAAGCGAAGACACTCTGCCTCTTCCTGAGGAAGTTTATCAGCTCTTCCTTGATTTTTTCTTTTAAGGCTTTGCCGACCTGGATAGTTTTTTCCGGTTCGTCCTCATTGAGGACGATGGATTTTACCTCTTCCGCGGCCTCTCCCTTCTTCAATTTTGTTTCATCTCTTGGGTCCAATGTATCAATGCTATATGTGGTGGTTTCCCTCTTATAGGCCTCTCTCTCTTCGATCGAGTTTAAGTAACATTCTCATGCTATGATCTGGTCACCTTGTACTTCCCCTACCCCATAGGGGGTCTGGAATTTTAGCATTTGGTGAACCGTCGACGGCACAGCTTCAAACTCCTTAAGGGCCGCTCTTCCTATGATGAGGTTATAGGCCGAGAAGATGTTCTCGTCCATTACAAAAAAAATTATCTTCCTGGTCAACCTCTTTGGCCACTCGTCACCCATCCGCACGTCCATCTCATACATGCCCAATGGGTGGACCTTTTCGCCTCTCAAGCCCATCAAAGGATGATGATAGGATACTAGCCTAGCTCTGCTAAGACCTACGATCTTGAAGCAAGGCCAAAACATCACGTCTGCTGAACTCCCCCCCATCCACGAGGATCCTCTGCACCTCGCACCCATGCACCCTTGTTGTTATTACCAAAGGGTCATCGTGGGGGGCTAAGATACCTTTGAAGCCGAATCGGGAGAACCCAACTATAAGAGTGTCCATGTCCACCTTCTTTCTCTTCTGCGTTGTGTCAGAAGACGTTAGATTTACAACTTCAAGTTTGGCCACTGACTTGGCCTCGGCCACATGGGCTTTCCTGTCAGCCACTTCAGAGCCACCTCCTGCCAGTCCTCCGCATATGGTGTCGATACCAAAGGAGATCATACCGACCCTCTTCACCGGGGTGTTGTCATCTTTAGGCGGAAGGTCTGGATCATCTTCATCATCACCTTACGAATCATTGTCTCTTCTCGCTGGGGCATCACCACGGAATCTGTCGTTTCTCCTCTTCTTAGGGTCATCTCTTCAACCTTTAGGTGCCTTGCCATCAACGTACTTCCTCAGTTTTCCGGACATTAACATCTTCTCAATCTCATCCTTCAAGGCGAAGCATCTGTTTGTAACGTGGCCATGGTCCTGGTGGAACTCACACCACAAGTTTTTGTTCCTCTTATGCGGGGGGGGGGGGGGGGGGGGGGGGCTTCAGTTTCTCTAGCCATCTTAGAGTCCTGTCATTCTTGATCTCGTTGAGGATATGCTCACAGCTCACATTTAGAGGAGCATAGTGAGGGAATTTGTCATCAGCTGACCTCTTCTTTCCATCTTTCTTTCTTTGGGACTTCCCTCCACTACCACGGTTCTCATACTCATACTTGGCAGCCATTGCCTCTTCGACATTCATGACTTTCCTCGCAGTAGCCAGTAGGTCTGCCATAGACCTGGGAGGGTCTTCCACAAGTTTCCACAACAACTTCCCTTTCTGAAGACCTCCTATGAGGGCAGTCATGGCTATATTCTCTTCGTAGTCTTCAACCTCAAGTTTCTCTTTGTTGAACCTGGTGATGTAGTCTCTTAGGCTCTCGTCCTTATCTTGATTGACATACAGTAGGTGAGTGGTCTTCTTTTGAGGTCTTACCCCAAAGAAAAAGTTGTGAATGAATCGTTCAGCCAAGCCCTTGAAATTCTCAATTGAATTCTTTGAAAGAGAAGTAAACCAGCTGTGTGTTGCTCCTGTCAAGGTCCCAGAGAAGGCCCTACACTTCATCTCATCAGGTATCGAGTAGATGTCCGTCGCTGACTGATACATCTTAATGTGGTGTACATGGTTGGTGCTACCGTCATACTTGGGAGACACCACTAGTGGTTTGAACTTAGCAGGGGTTAGGAAGCTCACTATCTTAGCCACGAATGGAGAGCCTTTGGAGTAACCCCTTTGCAATGGGTCCCTGCTCTTGATGAGGTCTCCTATCTTCTCCTCAAGATGTTGGATAGAGTCATTCCATGGTCTCCTACAATCAGCCTGGTTGTCCCCAGCCACCTCCATGGGATGGACTGAGGGTTCCTCTGCCTCAGCACATCGGCTATTGACCTCTTCCTGGTCTCTGCCTCTTCCCTCATAGGGTCGGCCCCGATCTGGCCGACCTTGTCTGTCTCCTATTTGAGATTCGGCTGCATTTATCGACCTTGATAACCTCTGTCTTAGGTCATTCACTGGGCCCAACCTCTCAAAGGCTGACCCTCTGCTCAATCGATCAAAAGTTGATCCTCTCTGTTGGGCCTCTTCACCTCTTCGGCCGACACAACCTCGGCTCTGCTGAAGAGGACGTACCGTATTATTCGAAACCTCATACGGCTCCCAAAAATATTTCGAAACCTCTTCCGCCTCTAGATCGTCATACTTGTCCTTCGGGCAAGGGTTTCCTTGCCTCCCCAGGCGTAAGCTCCTAGGGTCAGCAACTTCCCTCCTCCACTGGGGTGCAGGTTGGTCCTTCATTGGTGCCTGGGGTGGTCCCCTGGCATCAGGATGAGGCTGGACAGCCACCGGAGTGATCATTTCCAGTGAAACTCTAGGTGGCCTCATCATGGTTTGGCTGAGCTGTGCAAACTGATCTTGCATAGCTTGTTGTGTTGTAGCCAAAGACCTCAAGGCGGCAGCTACCTCCTCCATTTCGGACTGAGGCAGTGCCTGGCTGGAACTAGGCCCTCCCTCGCCAGGCAGCGAAAGAGGCGGTGGTAATTCTGGTGCCATGTGTTAGCAAATAAGAGCTTGAGTAGCAGGTGGGCTTTTTACCTTTAAGGACCTCTTTCAATGGTGAAACAGCTCCACTCAAGGGGTGGTATCTGGTTCACCACCAGAGTCTCCGGTGAGGTTAAGATGATGAAGAGGAAAAGGCAGCTTCTCTCTTCCCACAGATGGTGCCAAAATGATGATGCTGGAAATAGCACCACCCTTAAAGGTGTTTGTAAGCTCATTTCAATGTTAACAATGGCAGCATAAAGGCATATAGTAGAAGGAGGTGAGGAGAAGAGGAAGATCACTAAAATATAAGTGGTTCAGCCAACCAGGCCTACGTCCACTGTGCAAGTGTGTGATTAATATCACTGTATGAGGGCTCTAATGGCCATAGATACAAACTCTCAAGTTTTCTCTCTCTATTGTGTATTTGAACAGAGTTTCAGCTAGGGTTGTTAACTTCTGATCCTTTGCAAGGTACAGAATGACCTCTATATATAGTACCTGGGGCGTGTAATGTACCCCCCATGCATGCAATGAGCATGTGTGTATTGATCTAGCCAATCTGATGAAGACATCTGTCACTGAGAGAGTAGCTACAGCGTAAATATTGCGACTTCTCAAATAAAAACAAATTTTAATTAATCCCAAATTTTAGTTAAACCCTAAGACATGCATCTAGATGATTTATTAAATAAAATATAGCATGCATGATAAAACAAACAATTTTAGGAAAAATCCCCCAAAGGGGTAAAACCTTTTATTTTCATTATAATATTGTAACATACAATTTCGGATTACAATGAAAATACAGTGACTAAGAATTACCCTCAGGTATCGGATTCTGTAGTCGGCGGCTGGAAATATCCCTTTCCAGGAGGGCAGCAATGAATCCACACGCAGCGAACCCACATGAACCTCAGTCCAATCAACAAAGGAAGAATCGCAGCACTCCTTAATGACACGCAGCCATAAAACTTTGTAGAGACTCCCTCAACAATGACACGCAGCCCTCGGTTGCCAAGATCTCTCCACAAAGGTTTGAACAAACACAAGGTTGTGTTATTGGGTTACCAAAAAGATTCACAAAGGATTGGCAATTGTGTGAATCAAAACATGAGTCTTGGGAGTCAAAAAATATGAAGACTAGAGGTATTTGGACTCTAAAAAGCGTCTTCCAAAGTCTTGCAAAACTGCTCCCCCGAAGGTGGTTTAAATAGAAAAACATATGAAGAGTTTTGCAAAATAAAAACACTGAAATTCTATCCAGCGTACAGGTACCCCGAACCGGTTTGGGGTACATGGGTTTGGGGTACCTTTCTGGTTTGGGGATAAAAAAAAAAAAACAGCATTCTTCAAGGACTTTTCTCCAACTTCAAAAGGTCATAACTCCTTCACCGTATCTCGGATTGAGGTGTCGTTTCTTTCAGTATCTTCGTTGCAGAGAGATCTTCAACTTTCCAGTTGACCATACCTCCGGACTATGGATGTGAAATTACGAAAATGCCCTTGAACTCTCCTATCGAGCCTTTTTTCACTGTTTTGACTTCCCTTGCGTACCACTTGCATTAAGTCCCTAAAATCTTGGAACGTGAAGTCGTTGAGGCAGATGTGGGACACATTAATGGAGATGTTGAATGCTTGATTCCCGGAATTCGGATAGAGGCCGTCATGTGAGATCGTGAGGTGACGTGCCAAATGTAGCGGCGTACGATATACATAAATATAACATGTTGGACATGAGAAAAATGTCCTTACAGTCACTGTCACCTGTAGAGAATAATAATGAAATATTCCCCCACGAGTGGGGAATGATTTGTTATAACTGATTTGTGTCCACGTGTCCTTGTCCACGCATGTCAATATGAGCTCGGCCTCCATGCTTGGTCATGGCCTCGGCCTAGAAGAGGCCGAGGCTGGTAAGGTCCAGTTGTCCATCTAATTAGAGATGAGTCACGATGATCTCGGCCTTAAATGAAGCCGAGTTAAGTATTTAGGTCGACCTGGGCCGAGATTAAGTTGGCGTGTGCCTAGGACGTCGACTGATTTACTGATGAGGTCGACCTTGGTAGAAGTATGGCTTTTCGCGACCTCGGCCTACACGTGGCCGAGGTTATCATTCCCAGGTGAACTGAAGAGTTGTTGACCCTTATGATACATGCAGTGTCTACTTGATGAGGTTGGTGGTCGTGTTGGCCGGGGCCGACCTTGCTATTGCCGAGGGCTGTTGTTACGGATTCAAGGCTTTTCCAACGTTGGCCATGACCTCGGACGAGGTTGATGTCTCTGAGCCGAGGTGATTCTTGGGGCATATCATTAGTGTATGTTGTCAATTGATGAGAATAAATTGATGAAATAAATTAATATTTGGGAACTTAGTAAACTAGAATAATCTAATACATTTAATTCATGAATTGGAGGTGAATTTTCATTCCTTGAATTTTTCTCACTCTATCTTCTCTCAAATTAGATATATCACATTTTAGTTACTTAGTCTTGTTTTAGAACTTTTTTTTCGTATTGTTTTATTTCTCTCACTTAGTGTAGCTACTTAATTTTCACAATCATAAATATTATTTTAATATTTGAAAAACATACAAAAAATAGAAAAAACAAAAAGTCTAAAAAAAAATAATCAAGTGAATTATATTCATTATCTTCTCATTTTAGGATGTTCACACCTTAGATTAGGATTTATATCCTTACTTACCATTCTACACTTGAGTTTGCTATATATTTGTAGGTAATTGAGGTTTTGATTGAAGAGCTTTTACAACAATGACAAACACACCAAAAACCATTCCATCACCGACCATTAGTACACTCAGACATATCAATCTGTCTAATAGATGGGCAAGCCTTGACTTCCTTCAGGTAAGATTTTCTTTTATCAATCTCACCTCCTCCTCTAACGTCTCCTCCTACAATGAAATTATAGCCAAAGGAAATCATTCCTACTTCCACCTCAGGTTCATCAAGTTTCTTTGGAAATTAAGGATCATCCTCATAATTACTATTACGTGGGCTTTCAGTGTAATCCTTTCCTCGTCCAGTGATTCAGAACTTCTTCCATTCCGATCAATAAATTTATTCAATTTCTTTCGCCGAATAAGATTTTCTTCTTCATTCTTCAGGGCGATGCAACTATCAGTAGTGTGCCCATGGTCTTTGTTAAAATTGTAGTATTTTTATTTATCCCTCCTGTTGGGAGGTGACTTTAACTTCCCAGGACAATTCAAGTCTTTGTTTCCCCTAGTTTCTTCCATGATGTGATGGACACCTCTGGTGAGTGGGGAATACTCATCGTACTTATTGATTCGATCAATATTTTTTTCTTTTTTATCTTTCGTGATTGAATTATTCTTCTAACTTTCAGATTTTGTCTCTGTAACTTCTTTAGAGGCCATAGCTTCCTCGATGTTAATAATCTTTCTAGCCTTAGCCATCAGCTTTGTCATAGTTTTGGGTTGGTTTTTTGCTAGAGCATAGTAGAGATCTTTGGTGAGTAATCCACTCATTAGTGCTGCAATGGATATCTTTTCTTCATAATCCACTACCTCTAGTTTCTCATTATTGAAGCGTGTGATGTACTCCTGATTACTTTCTCCTGGTTTTTGGCGCACGGTTAAGAGATGAGTAACACTCTTGATTGTCTTAGCGCCAAAGAAAAAGTTATCAATAAATAATTTAACAAACTGATAAAATTAGAAATTTTACCTCTTGGAAGATTATTGTACCACATCTGGTCTAGACCAATGATAGAACTAGAGAAATCTCTACACCTCATCTCGTCGGGGATAAAATAGGTATCAGCAGCAACCTGATACTGCTCAATATGGAGGACTGGATCAGTTTTCCCATCATACTTGGGAGTAACAATTGGTGGGGTAAATTTGGAAGGCGTGGGGTAGTCCACAATAGCCTGAATAAAAGGTGATCCTTTTACAAAACTTCTTTGCAAATGATTCTTAGTTTTTTCCATTTCTCCTAGCCGATCGTATAACTATTGCATACATCCCTTTCATAAATGTTCCTGTGATTTAGATTTGGTTGAAGCAGCTTTTATGGATTTGTTGTGCATATGTGCTGGGCTATCTTCCTGAGAATATGCTCGGCACGCACAAAGCCCCTTATACTAGCTCTAAATATTATGGATCCATCTCAGTGATTGCGAGGAATTTCTTGCTCTCTGTGATGGCCTCTAGTTGCTCCGATACCCAAACGATCAAAAGCATATCATTCCAACATGCTTGGCCTTTTATTAGAGAAAGATGGACCATCATAATAATTCGTTTATCAAAATGATTATGTTGCTCTAGGATGGTATGATCTGTAGTGAGAAAACCTAGGACAGTATGAATCGGAATTAAAAAAGAAAAGAAAATGTTTGTCAACTAAACCCAAATCCATATTTCACTATAAACCATTACCATC
The DNA here is from genome assembly GCA_949130495.1 of Sambucus nigra. Classification (NCBI taxonomy): domain Eukaryota; kingdom Viridiplantae; phylum Streptophyta; class Magnoliopsida; order Dipsacales; family Adoxaceae; genus Sambucus; species Sambucus nigra. The sequence goes on along the minus strand of OX422210.1, from coordinate 578,119,849 downwards.
AACATTAGTAAATATATGATACCATCAAATATTCACCAATATTTTAACCTAAAAACATCAATTCCCTTTCTCAAACACGGTTATAGCCAATTCCCAATAGGCTCTAAACAAAAAAGATTTGTCCTTCAGCATAATTATTGAACAAATTATTAAACCCATTAAAATGTCGTAATTTTTCTTTTAGTATGTCGAGTTAAAACACAAATATAGAATTCTTAAGCATAAAAGTACAATAAAATGTTGCAATCCAGAAGATCGACAATAGTGATTTTCATTCGTGGACCATTATTTAAGAATAATAAATCATAGGGGATTTACACTCAGTTAAAACCACAAATCGATAAGCATATATATATATACCGAGAGAGAGAGAGGGGGAGAGAGAGTATGAATATAGAATACCTAATAGAATGTGACGAGCTCTTATTCAGTGTGGGCAATCTTTGAGGGTGGCTTGGAGATGATTTGGTGTACCTGATAAATTGGGAGGGGATAAAAAATTAAAATATGGCACCAACGATTTCCCATGATTTTAACTTTTTAAAATGAGGAATTTACATTGTTCAATAAGTATCGACATATACCCATTAGAGATTATATTAGTTTCTACCACAAATGTAAATCATTAGTGATGGTCCTCAGTTTTCCAACTATTAGTAGGAGAAGAGATGATGGTGTACCTAATAAACTACAAGGAAAATGTGTTGAACGGTGGTGTTGGATAAGTGTCGGCAGTGTCAAATGCAGTGATTCGTGGTCCAAACTATTAGAGCTAAGGTAAAAGTGATGGTTTGAGGAGTTGATGAGTCGTGGGAGTGTTTTAGAACTTTTAGACTTTCAAAACTTTTGGATTTGAGGAGCGTGCCAAAGTATAAAAATTTGGACTCCAAAACATGCAAAATCTCAATTTTTGTTGGATTTTAATAAACCAACATAAAAAAACATGGTTTTTATTTCACCCCTTTAAAAAATCACATAAAAGGGAGGGGCCATCAACGAAGTTCAGATAGTAGCCCAAGGAAAAGAAGACACGGTTATGGGTGATGAAGGGGAACTGAGAATAAAGGGTCCAGAAAAAGGAAACTGGTATTCATCAAATTTCACATGACGAGATACATAAATACGATTAGTTTTAAGGTCCATGCAATGATAATTGAGATGAGCGGGATTGTAGCTAAGGAATACGCACAGTGTAGAATGATATTCCATTTTATGAGCATTATATAGGCATAAAAATGGAAGGTAGAGGCAACTGACTAATTTGAGAAACATGTAATTGGGCACGTTTTTGAAAAGACATTGATGGGGAGATAATCCATGACAAACAAGGTATGGAAGACGGTTAATTAAATAGACATTACATTTAAAAACATGATACTAGTAATGTTGCGGGATGCAACCTTGAACAAGTAATGAGAGGACGAATATATCGATTACGATGCTCGATAAAACCATTTTGCTCATTGGTGTGGGAGAAATAAAGAAGATGCAAAACACCACATTGAGTAAAAAAATATTTAGCTTACTATATTCACCACCCCAGTCAGTTTGGATTGCTTTAATTTTCGTATTGAATCATTGCTCAACAAAATCTTGAAATTGGAAGATTTTTTAAATACATCAAATTTTTAAGCAATATAATAAAACCAAATATGTTTTTAATAATTATCCACAAAGATAACAAAATAATGATGTCCATCAGTTGATAAAGTGGAGGAAGGACCCTATACACCACTAAAAATCAAATCTAATACATATGAACTAGTGTGAGAGGAGAGAGGTAAACTCAACATAGAAGACTTGCTTAACTTGCATGTTGTTGGTTTATATGAGAACTATATTGTATTACTAGAAGAACTAGTGTGGAAGAAAGCATGAGATAATTTGTAGAATATAAACTTTTGAATAGAGAGAGAAGTGTTATTTTTGATCAACTTAATAAATTAGAAACATGGGGAGATTGTTATCTTAAATCAGCAGCTTGTCACTTCTCTACATTACAAAGTAGGACTGGGCTTAAAGTCCATTAAATGCATATTAAATTCCAGACAACAGTAGGTACAATAACCATACAAAAGTAGATAGAAGTAGATATAATAAATAACAAAACAACATTAATTTTAACACTCTCCCTTAATACCTTTGTTAAACACCTAACATTTCTTTAATAAATTAAAATTTGTCCTTGATTAGAGCTTTGGAGAAGATATCACGACATTCTCTTTGGTCTTGAAATATTTTAGTTGAATCTCTTCATTCTCCACATCCTCTCTAATGAAATGACGCTTGATTACAATGTGATTGGTTCCGCTATGATAGATGGGGTTCTTCGTCATGGAAATCGTGGATTTGTCGTCATAAAGTATCGGAGTATCCTCTCTTTGATTTTAACCAACATCCTCCAAAATTATTCCTAGCCATATCGCTTGTAAAATTTCTAATGATACCAACACATATTCGGCCTCGATTAATGATGTGCTACAATTTGTTTCTTCTTTGATGCCCATGAAACTGCTCTGAAGCCAAGAGAAAATACATAACCTAAAGTACTTGTCATGTTATCAATAGAACCAACCCAATCACTATCATAAAACCCAAGTAACTTTTTCTCAATTTATTTTATACATGATGCAAAATCAGAAGTTCCTTCGATGTACCTCATCGCCTTTTTTGAAGCCGCAAAATGAATTTGACTCAACTTGTGCATGTAATCAGACGACAAACTAGTAGAATACATGATATTAGGCCTCTTAGCCGTCAAGTACAATAAACTTCCAACCAAACTTCCATAAATAGATGAATCAACCTCTTTTCTTCCATCTTTTTTTCAATAAGTTTTCATTCACAACCAAAGGTGTAGCCATCTATTTGTAATTCATCATTTTGAATTTTTCAAGAAGGGTTTTAGCATATTTCTTTTGGCAAATTAAAACAACATCTTCTTGTTGATAAATTTCAATATCCAAGAACTAATTTAGAAGACCTAGATCGCTCATTTCATATTTTTGCATCATACTACTTTTAATATCTTTAATCTTCTTTGCATCACTACCGGTAAACACCAAATCATCAACATAAAGAGAGACAATAAGAATTCATATTTCCCCCCTTCTTTTGATGTATAAGGTTGGCTTGCTTTTACTTCTTTGAAAGACTCTTTTACTTAAGTGGGCATTAATATCACTATACCATGCTCGAGGAGCTTGCTTTAAGCCATACAAGACCTTTTTCATCTTATATACCTTCTTTTCCTAACCTTTCATTATGAATCCTTGAGGTTGGTTAACGTACACCACTTTATTCAACACAACATTCAAGAATGCTGATTTTACATCTAGTTAATATAAAAACCAACCTTTTTCGAGGGCCATAGAAATAAGGTCTCTACTTCTATCAAGCCTTTCCAAGAATGCAAATGTCTCTTGAAAATCAATTTTGGGTTTTTGAGAATGCTCTTTTTCTATAAATCTTGCTTCGTTCTTTTTGATTGAGCCATCCGGATTAAACAAATTGTAAATTCACTTCACACCAATGACCTCTTTGTTTTTAGGCCTCTCCACTAATTCCCAAATCTTGTTCTTCTCAATAATTTAAATTTCTTCTTCCATTACAAGTTGTCATACTTCTTCATTTTAAGCTTTTCAATGGTCTCTGATTCACTTACACAAAAATCACAACTAGCATACACATAATTTAGACTTCTTAAATGTGACACCCCGCCTAATAAAATACCAGGTGATCAGTCCTATATCAAATTAAAACAAGAATCCAAGTTGGTTCATTCTTATCATCACTATCGAAAACCTTTTTAAAACTTACTAACCACCTAGTATTCCAAAAAAACCGACGCCAAATTTTTTTTATCTTTTTATTTAAATAAAAACAATAACATGTGGAAATATACAATGAGCCATTCACCACAACTTAATCAAATTAACTGAATAAATAAATAAACAACTTGTCGATTAAACCATCAGCCACAATAACAATCGTCCAACAACAAAATAAATGAATCCGAAAACTGTAGTGAAAAGTTTGGGAGACAAGCCCTAAGTAAAACTGAAACTAATAGATGATTCCTACTCTAGGAAATAATGAACGATCCGTCTAATCCAAGCTCCTACTATCATTCACATGTTCCGCAGCTACGTGTCGTCGAAATAGAATATCAAGCCCGGCGTCCTTGTGGCTGGACACCGAAAAAGTTTTGAAAATAGTTTTATAGCAAGGGGTAGAAACCAAAATATTTTGAAAATATTTAGCAAATGATTTACTTGCAGTAATATAAAATGCATGAATGCGCTTCATATTTAAGTTAGTGTCGCACTCCCTTGAGGACAAACTCACCTCTCAACTAATGTGCACACCTAACGCTTTCTTTATATCCCACCTAGTCCTCTACCCTGAAACTAGATACTTGGTATAACTCTTGTCAACCTCCCTACTCAATCCCGAGTATTTTCAATGCATGATTTATAAGTTATCACCTTAACTTAGTTAATCATCTTTCCTTGAAAGCCTTATAACATTCACTAGTTATATAAATAATACAATTTTCTCCATGTATTTAAATTAGCCGTATATAATTATTCACCCCATTAAACACGTAAAGTTATCTTACAACAATCACACATATGTTGGATATGAATATAACCCATATATAAATTAATACAATTCACTTCTTGTATTTAATCACCCGTATATAACTATTTATCCCATTATATACGTAGAACCATATTACAACATTCACACATATGTTGAACATATATATAGCCCATCCTCCTGAGTAATATCTCACCGGATGTATTCTCTAAAGAGCTATCACACTAGGTGTGCTCACATAACCTAGTTACCCCAAGTCTGAATCGCTCACCAACTTGGCTCAAAATATAAATGTAGTGGAGGCGGTCATATTCTTTCCCTGAAACTGAGATGATCCCCTCACCCATATAACGAACGCTATGACTTGGGAATATACTCTCCCTACTCCTCAACCTAGGGAATTCACCCACTTCGCGCAACCTTCCTTGATAGCACTAGAGCATATAAATTAATCAAATATCTAGTCACTGATATTTAGTAGCACACACACAATATATATATATATATATATATATATATATATACTATCACCACACCGTATATATATAGTAGTTTGTGCCGGAATTACCGTGCACAAAAATTCATAGCACTAACCTATAATTTTTCCCGAGTCTATGGTCCGACTCTAATTTAATTAATTTATACATTAATTAATATAATATTTTCCCGAGTCTATGGTCCGACTCTAATTTAATTAATTTATCCATTAATTAATTTATTACCTTGGTGTCACTCAACCAATATACTCGGACTCGATCACTTGGACCGTATCTTAATATTTTTCCAAAGTCCTTCACCCATCTACGGGCATCTCTAAATAACCCAAGTTTATTTCTTCCTAAAGATGTCGGTCGTCTCACGCACCCTTTCGTAGAAAAATCATTATAAATCCAAAAACATTCATAAAAATACGTTGTTGGTGCCCACATGACCATGACGAAAAGATATAAAATCTCGTGTTTTACAATAACTGAAGGCGTCGATTGATCGACTACTTAGGTCGATTGATCGATCGACCAGATATCCATCTTCGTCCCCGATTATGTTTTCCACTAAATTTAAAACCTCAAGATTTTTAATTCTCTCCCAAACATTTACCCAATCACAATCAACATTAAGTTCATGAAATAATAGGTTCTAAACAGCCTCAAAACCTTGAATCATCCATACATTTACATAAATCTAATGTTTACCAAATTGGGTATTTTTCGGGTTTTATTCCACTGATTTCAATTCATCATCCAGATTCGAAGTTGGTCATCAATACTTACCAATTCTCACTCTAAAATCTGATTCCAATAGTCCCATATCATAATCTAACATCAGTTGAGTAATTAATCTACACACATTACTCTAATTAAAAAAAAACCATTTTAATTGTCAACACACACCCAAAAATGAATTTTAAATACACCCACTATGATATAAATTGATTATCACAAATTTAAAATCACATGAAGTTAACCACTTACCTATAATTGTTCGTAGAGTCTGATATTCATTGAGGTAGATGAAGGTTTGATGAAGAACACCCAAATTCCTCTCTTTATTTGTCTTCAAAAGCTTCCCAAATTGCTCTCAAATTGCTTCCTCTATTTCTCTCTCAAAGCCCTAGATTTGTAATATGATTTATGTCATTCAATACTCTAATACCTAGTTTCATTATACCAAATCCCATTTTTATCCTAATGGGCCAAGCCCAAATGACCCGAGCACTCCCGTGTGGGCCCGGTTATACCTAAAAATACCCCGTGACCCATTTACTGCCCCCGGGTACACTTTTTCGACTATCTCCGCCCATCCGGACTCAACCGTGCACTCAGAATCAACATCCAAATTAATTTATAAAAATTATTATCTCACACCCAAATTAGTCAATATCGACTCCCGGATGAGATAAATACATGCCACATCACTAATACATATTATGACGTAATTAAATTATTACTATTCAGTTAGTAATTAAATTTCCCCAAATATTAAACATTACTCTCTGATTAATATATAAATAAATATTACCACAATTAATTCAATTAAATTACGACCCACCAGTAATTTAAATTTTTTCGAATTAATTAAATATTAAATGCACAGAAATTCGGGGTGTTACATTAATCTTCTTTAAGTTGAACTTGGAAATGAGGAGTTTGAGCTTGATGGTGAACTTGAGGATGATTGTGAACTTGTATTTGGAAGCATTTGAGGTGCTTCTACATCATATTGTTCATCTTCTTCAACACTTTGTGATTCTTCTTTAAGGGTGATAACTTTATTTTGAGATTTTTTTCTTTCCAATACCAAAAGGCTTTCTCATCAAAGACCACATCTTTATAAATAATCACATTGTTCCTCTTCAAGCTAAAGAGTCTAAAGCCCTTTGATTTTGAGATATGCCCTACAAAGATATATTTTTCACTACTTTAATCAATCAAATGTCTCACTTATTTAGGGATATGAGCAAAGCAAATACACCTGAACACCCTAGTAGTTCACCGATGTTTTTTTTCCACTCCATGCCCCAAATGGAGTTTGGTTTTCAATATCCACTGTAGGATATTTATTCATCAAGTAAATTGCCTTATACACCACTTGTGTCCAAAACGTATATGGTAGTCCTTTCTTATGTGACATGAATTTTGCCATTTCCTCAATGGTTTTATTCTTCATTTTTTCCATTCCATTTTCACTGCACCAAAAACACCAATTTGACATGCTTTAACAAGAAGAATATTGCACAGTTCTAAATCATGCCAGAATCTGGAACGGTTTATTCCCTTTTTGTCACGATTTAAAATTACGCTAAAATTAGGCACGATTTTAAACAGTGTCAAATCGCAGCAACCATTATTAAAGTCAAGCCAACTCAATTTTCACCCTCAATTCATAAACCCTATCAGTAATTTTCTTTCTTCCTCTCTCTATATGAGACCGTTGGCCCCCTCTCTCGGTGACTTGCTGACTTGCTGCCACTCCCCAATTCTCTCTCTCTCTCTCTCTCGGCAATCAGATATCGCACTGCCACCACCCACCCCATCTCTCGGCGGCGACGTGTTGTTACCCCTGCCACACCGCTAATAAATATTTCTCTCTCTCTCTCTCTCTCTCTCTCTCTCTATATATATATATATATATATATATATATATATATGCATGTGTGTGTGTGTGTGTGTTTTCTCTATCTTTTTTCTCATTTCTAAAGTCCTAGATATTTAGGTTTACTTATTTTTTTTAACCGAATATAGGTTTGTTGATCTATCAATTAAAGTTATTTTCTCTCCTAAATGGTCATATAAAGTTGTTTGGATGCACAAAGGGTATGTTCTATATTCATGATATGAATATGTCATCTATTGATTCATATTTAAGCTTTTTTATCTTACAATTGAGGCTTGGATTAATTATGTTAAAAACATATTAATAGTATGGAGTGATAATGATTCAATACTAGTTTACTAATATATAAATATAAAATATGAACATTAATATATAAATTCCAATGCATAAATATCTATATCCACACATTTATAATTTAGGAGCATGCTTTTCATATACTTTGAACATGATTCTATATGTTGGTGTTTATGAGAGTGTGAATTATTTATTTTCGAAGTGAAAAGGCCATGGGATCCAACTATATCTGATAAAGGCAAGGACAAATTTTATCCATACGTAAAATTTTAAAGTAAAAATATACCAATGTCAATCCATCATGTGATATTATACCCGTTCATTTGTTGCATTCATGAACACGCCCAACGTCAACAATAATTCTTCTACGATCAAGGTTAAAGTACCATTTTTTATTTCATTCTTTTCAACTTGTTGGAATGTGTTGATATGATTAGAAGCATCGAGACATGCTATCGGATATATAAATTTATCCACATACTTATTTTTATTCTAGAAAGAACAATGTCACAACACGGAGTCTGCATTTATAGTTTTCTTTTTCCAGTAAATTGCTTTTTGTGGTTTTGTGGAAAGTAAGATTAATTATTTTATACTCAAATTACCATTTAATAAAATCCAATACATGAGCATGTTGTTTTCTATTTCGATACAAATTCATGATGGTTTTTCATTACGATCATTGGGTTGTTTGTTTCTTGTTTAGACTAATCAACAAACCACTGTTGGGTTAACTTTTTTTTCTTTATCATGTAGTTATAAATTTGTCATTATATTTGTTTTGGGATATTCACCTCTTTTGGGGGATTCTTTTTTTCCTGTACCTGTCACTTTCAATTGATATTTTTTACATCTTTAACTATTTTGTAGATATGGGATGTCACATCATGTCCTCTAAAAAAGGGCAGTTACGGGAAAAGTAGCTGATGTTATTGCTGCTGAAGTTGCATTGAGCTGGGAAATACGAATAAAGATGTGACGGAGGAAATTCATAAGGTTGTTTCTTCATACGAAGGTAAATGAAAATTTATTTTGAATCCATTAATGATAAGTTATTAATGTTTTCTAGTGTAGTCTTTATTTATTGTAGTTATGCTTATGAATAAATGCAAGGCACTACTTTCACAAGAAAATGTATGACATTTTACTTCTCTAATTCAACGTGTCAATGAAATATATTTGTTTTATCACATTACAAAGTAAAATGAGTGGTGTATTTTCTTCTTCTTTCTTTGCAATTATAAATTCAACTTATTACATCATGAATAGTTCAAAATTACATATTGAATAAGAATGGAAAGCACCTCAAAGATAAGGAATCTTGAGGTATAAAAAAATTTTAAAAAAAAAGAACAATTGATTAAACAACCTACTTTGAATTATAGTTAATTTGAATAACTTGGTAATTCTATTATGCTCTCATTTTATTAAGAATTTTTGTGGGAACAATTAAAAGTTTTTTCTATATTTTATTTGTCTTTTGTGTATATTATATAAAATTAATTTGTGGTATATAACCAATTAAAAGGTGATTATATATAAATTAAGTATTTTGGTGTAGCATTGTAGATGGTATATTCATTTGATCTATGAATTAAATTTATCGTGATGTCTTTATTTTGGTTGTATAAGACATATACATCTACCATCAATCTACTTGCCATTTAGGGTATACAAACACTTTAATTGAATGCGAAGTGTTTGAAAAATGTTTAAGTGAGTGTTTTAATTATATTAACTGAATATAACAATATGAGTTATAACAATAGGAGTTTCTTTCAGCACATAACACTCTTGCCATAGACACGTGATGACCAGATTTTTCTAGGTTTTACATTTAAATTATTCGTATATTTCAAGGTTTTCAACCACTATGGTGACTATATATTTCTATTGTTGAGGGATCATACATTATAACATAATTAACCAAAACGTGTTTTATGTTTTGATCTTAATCAAATGGTAACATTTTTTATTGTGTTAATTGGTGCTTTGGGGCTGCTATGATGTTGATTTACTCTGTTTTTGGATATTTAAAAGTTTTGTTCAAATTGATTCTGATGTGAAGTTTTTTTTTATTTTCAAGGATTTTTTTTTCACCATTTTGTATAAGATGAGGTGGTGGCTTCTCAAATATCTGTAGGTTTTAGGAATGTTTGTGATGGCTACTACGCAATGGTATATTACGTAATCTAAAATTTGAGTTTGTAGTTTAAGTTCTTATTGGATTTTCATTGAGATATTTTTATTTAAATTCGCTACTATAGAGATTTTTAAATCTTATGATGACAACATGCTTAAGTTTGATTAGGTTGTTTACTTATGTAAATTATTTATATCTTAGATGATGGTATTGAAATGAAGGCTTTTAAGGGATATTCTAAAAATAAGCTTCCAATTAACTCGTGGGAACTATTCGCATAGTCACATGACTCCAGATTTGAGAATATGAACATAAATTTCAAATATTTTTACTTAGGCTTGAAAACATGTCGTTAAAGGGAGAGAATAAAAAAGTCCCCAAATGGCCTCGTAAGAGGCATGAACACCTCGTATGGAACAAATGTAACTCTTAGGAACTGATCGTGTAATCACGGGACTCTCGGTTTGAAAATATTACAATAATTTACAAATACATAGAGTTAGGCATGAAAACATATTATTTGAGGGTGAAAACTCAAAACATCTCCCAAATGACCTCGTAAGAGGCACAAACACCTCGCGCGGGACAAGTGTAACTCGTAAAAATTGACCGCGTGGTTGCGGGACTCCCAGTTTGATAATATGATGATAGTTTTTAAATATCTAGACTTATACTTAAAACATGTCATTAGAATGTGAAATCCCAAAATAATCCCGAAAGGGTCCTGTAAGAGGCACAAATACCTCGCACGAGACTATTATAATTTGTACGAACTAACCGCGTAGTCACGGGACTCCTAATTTGAGAATATGATGACAATTTGTAAATATCATCATATAAGCTTAAAAACATACCGTTAGAGGATGAAAACATAAAACACCCCACTCCTCAATGGTCTCATGAGAGATACAAACACCTGGCATAGGACCGATGTAACTCGTAGGAGCTAACCGGGGCATCATGAGACTCCCGATTTGAGAATGTGACAATAATCTAGAAATATCTAGATTTACTATTAAAAGTATATCGTTAGAGGGTGAAAACCCAAAATAGCCTCCAAACGGCCTCGTAAGAGGCACGAATACCTCACAGGGTGAACTAACTGCGTAGTCATGGAACTCCCAATTTTAGAATATGATGATAATTTATAAATATCATTATATAGGCTTAAAAACATGCCGTTAGAGGGAGAAAACTCAAAATATCCCCCAAACAGCCCCATAAGAGGCACGAACACCTCGTAAGAGACCAATGTAACTCATAAGAACTGAGCACGTAATCACGACACTTCCAGTTTGATAAGATGGCAATAATTTGTCAATATCTAGACATAGGTTTATAACCACGTCGTTATAGTGCATAAATCCAAAATAGCCCCCAAATGGTCCCGTAAGAGGCACGAACACCTCACGCGGGACCAATGTAACTCGTAGGAACTGATCGTATCCTCACGGGACTCCCAATTTTAAAATATAATGATAAATTATAATTACCTATATTTAAGGTAAAAAACACACCATTAGAGGGTGAAACCCCAAAATATTCCCAAACAGCCCCGTAAGAGCGACGAGCACCTCGCACGGAACCAATATAACTCGTAGAAACTGACAACATAGTTAAGGTACTATCAGTTTGATAATATGATGATAATTTTAAAATATCAAGACTTAATCATGAAAACATGTCGCTAGAGAGTGAAAACCCAAAATAGCCCTCAAACAGCCTTATAAGAGGCACAAACAACTCACACGGGGAATATGTAACTCGTAGGAACTAACCACATAATCACAGGACTCTCAATTTGAGAATATGACATTAATTTGAAAATATCTAGACTTAGGCTTAAAATATACTTCTAGAGGGTACAAAATTGAAAACAACCCTCAAACAGCCCCGTAAGGGGCATGGACACCTCGCTCGATGTCGATGTAACTCATAGGAACTAACTGCATAGTCATGGGACTCCGAATTTTAAAATATGACAATAATTTAATAATATATAGACTTAGGCTTAAAAATATACCATTAAGGGTGAAACCTTAACAATCCCCCAAATGGCCTCGTAAGAGGCATGAACACCTCACACAGAACCAATGTAACTCGTAGAAACTAAATGTGTAGTCACAGGACTCCCGATATAAAAATATAATAATATTTTAGAAATATTTAAACTTACTCTTTAAAACACACCGTTAAGAGGGAAAATGCCTAAAATAACCCGCAATCAGCTCCGTAAGAGGCAAAATACCTCGAATAGGCCCAATATAATTTATAGGAACTGACCGCGTAGTCACGGGACTCCTAATTTGAAAATATGATGATAATTTTCAAATATTTAGACTTAGCATTAAAGGCATTTTATTCAAGGACAAAAACCCAAAATAGCCCCTAACCAGCCCTGTAGGGGCACGAAGACGTCACACGGGACCAATGTAACTCGTAGAAATTGACCTCGTAGTCACGGGACTTCCGATTGAAAAATATGATGATAATTTCCAAATACCATCACATAGGCTTAAAAACATGTTGTTAGATGGTGAAAACCCAAAGTAATCCCCAAACGGCCCCCGTTAGAGGCACGAACATCTTGCACGGGACCAGTGTAACTCATAAGAACTGACCACATAGTAATGGGATTCTCGATTTGAAAATATAATGATGATTTAGAAATATCTAAACTTAGGTTAAAAAACATGTCGTTAGATAGTGAAAACTAAAAAAAAACGGTTCCGTAAGAGGCACGAACATTGCACACGAGACCAATGTAATGACTAGGAAATGATCACATAGTAATGGGACCCTCAATTTGAGAATATAATGCTAATTTTAAAATATCTAGGCTGAGGCTTAAAAACATGTTGTTAACGGCCCAGTAAGAGGAACCGCTGGGATCAATTTAACTCGTAGGAACTGGCTGTAGAGTCACGGGTCTCCTGATTTGAGAATATGATGATAGTTTATAAATATCTAGACTTAGACTTAAATATGAAGATAAGTAAACACAAATTATCAACTTGGATACAAATTTTTATATAATATTTTATTACTAATATCATCTCTGTTTTGTATCCTTTTTTCATAGGATAATATTTCAACGTTAATTTTTATCCACGTGGAACACACGAACAGGTCAATATAAATACTAGGGAGATATTTTATTTATTGTTGTTGACATTTGGGATTACTATTTTTATGTGTTATGGTCGTGCGGGTTTGTGTTTTTACTATTTAATTTTATGGGAGAGGTGTGTTGCAATATTATTGTTAAATTTTATGGTCGTGCGGGCTTTACATTAAAGTAGGTTTTAGATTAACAAGTTTGAGAATGCATAGAAAACGGAGGAAACTCTTTCCTATTATTTTGGCCTCTGAACTATTAAGACTTGTAATATTTTGAAGTTTAATAAGTACATTATTTTATCAACAATAATGTGTCAGATTCGTAATTTATGGATTTTCTTGATTTTTTGCAAATAATAAATATTTTTCTATGCTAGATTTGTAATTTGCTGATTATCCTGATTTGTTTGCAAATAATAAATATATTTTTATTTACTAAAAAATCTAGCACAGTTTAAAATCGTGCTAGAAAATGAAAATCTAAGTTGGTTTAAAATCATGTCAAAAGTGTGCCAGATTAAAATATGTCACGGTTCATGCCAGATTTGACAATTTAGCATGGTTTTAAACCGTGCTAAATCGTTGTTTTTAGTGTAGTTTTTACTGTGGAGTGTACCCAACCATTAGTTGTCTTTTTATGCCAATATCATCACAAAAATTATCAAACTACTTAAAGTTTTATTCACCAACTTTATCACTTCTAAGAAATTCTAAGTAGTGACCACTTTTTTTTTTCAACTAGATTTTGAAAATTTCTAAATAAACATCTCATTTTTGTCTGCATAAAATAAACCCAAGTCATCCTTGTAAAATCATCAATAAAGGTAATGACGTATTTGTTATCGGCATGAGAAATGTTCTTCATTAGTCCACACACATCCATATGAACAAGCTCCAATGGTGCTTTATCTCATCATACTTCGTTATTTGGAAAAGGCTCTCGGTGGTGCTTTCAAGAGTGCATCCTTCAAAAATTTTATTCACTTCTTGGATGCTTGGTAATGCATAAACCTTGCTCTTTTGTTGCAAATTCTCCATTCTTTGAAAATTCAAGCTCCCATATCTTCTATGCCACGGTCATGTATCATCAACCACATTCATCTTCAAGGCCACATTCTTTATGTATTGAAACATGAGTGAAAAACTTCTATTCTTCTCCATCTTATTTTTTGCAAAAACTTGGCTTCCCCCCCTGTAAAATTTTTTGCACAATTCATCTTCAAAAAGAATAATCTTATTTAGAAAATTTGCATAAGTCTTCAAAGAGAATACTTTGTTCCTGTCTCAATAGATATAGTACTCTCGCCATTTGTTTGGACCACATCACTATTACCTTTCCTCACTTCAAAATTAAAAGAAGCATCCGTAGTACCAAAAATATTTTGATCTCCGGTTATATGATTACTACACCCACTATCAAGAAACCACAAATCATTTCTTTGCACGAAGATGTGGGTGATCGAGACGATGATTCCAACACTCAAATGATGCATGACACGATGAAGGGGAGGAATTAGAGTGTAAGGAATATACACACATTTACTCGAGCTGGAGAGGAGGACGTTCCGCGTGACTTGATCCTTCACAAAAAGTAGGAGGGGTGAAACTCAAAGAAAATATTATTGTCTGTTGTAAATTTTTGAATACATAAACTAGTTTAGTAATAGTTGAAACACAAAGAACATTGAATAAGTGAAGTTTAGATGTGGGAGTGTGAAGTGAAGATGAGATAAGGTGAGAGATACGAAGACCACGATATTCAGAGGGGCTGGTGAGTAAGGCAAGATCAAGCATTGATATGATGCGTAGCACCTGTGTCAGGAAACCAAGTATCAGTGGAATGACCATAAGAGTATAGAGAGAAAGGTGGTTGGTCATGAGAATACATTGTGAGGTGCGTTGATGGATTTTCGAAGGGGTGTAATGTTGGTAACATATAGCAGCGGTGTGATTATTATCATTACAGTTTTGACAGAGCTAGTGGATATCGACAAAAAATTATGAAGATTTACGGGTGTCTTGTTAGTTTTAGGAGGTATTTTGGAATGTAGTTAAATGTTTAGTTTAGGAAATTGGAATTTCTAGATAAGAGCAACCAAGAATTTAGAGGGAGAGAATTTTTTGGTAACTTATTTGAGGAGAATTTGAGAATATAAAAAAAGAAGGAAAGTTTTTTATTAAACTTGATGATATATTATAATGTTTTGCTTGGATTGGATGGTTTGGTCAAATGACCTTCCCACCTATTTATAGGCATCTCACCTCCTTAATGAATGGTAGAGATTAAAATACATCAATGGTCTAGATTGATATTCCAGATGTCCCTACCTCCTCATGAGAACATTCCAGAAGCCTACATACTTCCTTACTATTCTAGAATATTCTATACATTACAAGTATGCTCTATCTTATCTAATATGGATTAACTTATATTTAATAGTTGGCATTATCTAGAATATTCTAGACTATTCTAGGAATTAGTATCACATTTCTACACTCCTCCTTGATGCTAATTCCTGAAATCCCAAGCATGGCTCGTAGTTGTTTGAACTTGGTCGTTGGTAGTGCTTTGGTAAAAATATCTGCAACTTGTTCTTCAGTCTTGAAATAATTCAACTCGACATCTTTGTTGGATGTTACCTCTCGCAGGAAATGGTTCTTGATTGCAATATGCTTTGTTTGTTTATGACAAACTGCATTCTTCACCATCGTAATTGTGGATTTACTATCGCACTAGATTTCGTAGGTTCATTC
Organism: Sambucus nigra; assembly: GCA_949130495.1. Lineage (NCBI taxonomy): Eukaryota > Viridiplantae > Streptophyta > Magnoliopsida > Dipsacales > Adoxaceae > Sambucus > Sambucus nigra. The sequence continues at coordinate 578,103,822 of OX422210.1, read as the reverse complement.
GTCAATACTCCCATATCCTCAAGTATTCGACTTAGCCAAATTTCTTTACATGCTGAGCTTGAGTCTGTTACTTACTCGGCTTCTGATGAGGATTGAGAAACTGTCTCTTGATTCTTTAATGCCCACGAGAATAATCCAGAACCAAGTGTGAATGCGTAGCCTGAAGTGCTTCTCATGTCATCTACTGATCCGGCCCACTCACTATCCGTGTACCCGATCAGTCGTGAGTAAGTAGTAGACTTCTACCTTATACCGTATTCTTTCATGCCTTGTAACTACCTAAGTATTCTCTTAACCGCTCCATAGTGAATCTAAGTTGGACTCTGCATGAACCTAGATAGAAAACTTTTAGTGTATAGTATGTCCGATCGAGTCGTTGTGAGATATTGTAAGCTCCCAATAAAGCTCCTGCAGAGAGAGGCATCTGCTTTAGGTGAACCATTGTCCTTCATAAGTTTTTCATTGGTCATGAGCGGTGTTGCAATGGATTTGCAGTCGTACATTTGGAAATTATTTAGGAGGTTCTCGGTGTATTTATTTTGTGATAAGAAGATTCCACTATTTTCTTAGCTTATTTCAATGTTAAGAAAGTAATGCATCAAGCCCAAGTAACTCATCTCGAATGTCTTCATCATATCTTCTTTAAACTCTTTGATCATATTTTCACCATTGCATGTATAGATTAGATTATCCACATAAAGGGATATAATAAGAGTATGGTTCTTAACTTGGTGTAACACCCCGCCTAATTAAATATAGGGTGATCAGTCCTTTATTAAATTATAATCAAGGTGAACGGTAGGTTCATTCTTAGAATCACTGACGCAAAAATAAAGTTTCTAATTTACACACCCTAATTAATTAAGCTAAGTGTCAAAACCATTTAAAACATTAGTTTTATTTCATTAAATCCAATTATAAAACCTTTAACAAGATACAGATTAGGAAACACACAATTATTATAATGGAAATAAACACCCATGAATTTAATTGTTCAAATAACTAATACTAACTTTAAAACCATAAAGGAAAAACCATCCTGACAGTAATGAAAATCCCAAAGAGTAAAGTACTAAAGATAAATGAACATAGTCTCTGATAAATCCAACTGAATAAGGATAAAGCCAACACATACCCAACTAATTAAAATGGAACTAAGAGTGGAATCAATAATGAGATCGTCTAAGAAAATGGCCTGCAACTCCCACATAAGCTGCAGCACGTCCTGTCCAAAGAACCTAAGCATGACGCCCCTGTGGCTGGGCACTAGTAATATATACATATATACACACAAGAGAAAATAGATAACAAGAAACGGGTCAGTGCCCGATTGTAAAACAGTTTAAATTTAGTTTAGCAAGTATTTAAAATGCTTATCGGCTAATGCAACAATCATGTTAGTATGCGACACTCTCTTAAGAATTTCTCATATCTCAACTAGTGTGCACGCCTACCGCACTATTAAATCCAAAAGTTTATTTTAATTTAAACTTCCCATAAGGTTTCATGCCGAAAATTTCTATGGCTAAGATAATAACATTCTGAAAATAAGTGCTCACATATATCTCATTTCATTTTTTGAAATATTCCAATGTTGTTACAAAATTCTCAAACAAATAAAGTCGGGGTCATTAAATCATTTCTTAACTATATTTATACCCAGTAGAAATTTCCCAATCTCATGTCTATATATATTAATCACTCATATAATATATATACTATCAACACCCCAGATAAATTTTCGGTGCTGGCATACTCTGCTATCAAGTCCCTGTATCACTCATACTAAGGGAAATACTAATTCGAAATCACTCTCGAACTGTATTAACACAAAACATAAACAAATGGAGGCTAAGCATAGTTCCAAGTCATTAAGAGGTCAGCACATACCCTCACGTCTCTTAGGATCGTCTGACTATCAATCTGATACCCTGTACCAAGGAATCCTATGTTCTAGGGTACAAGTCTTTATCCCCCATAAAGGCCCAATCGAGATAAAACTGTCCCGGTACTACAAGAATTTTAGGTTTAGACAACGTTTAAAAAATGTCGGGAAAATATAAAAAAGTGTCGGGAAAACATTACCCAACATTTTTTAATAAGTCGGCGTAGTCGCAGTCGGGAATTAACAGCGTTTATAAAAAATGTCGGTATAATTTATTCCGACGTTTTTAAAATTTCAGGTTATCTGTCAGCCTACTTACCATTTGCCATGTTTAATTTAAAAACGTCGGAATCACTTGCCACGCTTCAATAATAAACGTCGAAATTTCTACAGTCCCCTTTCAAAAACAACACAATTGTTTTTCTCCTTACCAAACTTGCGCCAACAATAACATAAAAACGTGACAAATTTTCTTTTTGTCTATTCACAAATATTAAGTATGTTATGATGACACCAAATTATCAAAACAATATAATTTGAGTCATTTATATTAACTAGTCACCCTTTATATACCGTGATCGAAAAAAACATCATCTATAGCATCAAAATAGTATAACGTTGTCCACTAATACCCTAACAATATTAAACATAAGTCCAAAACGTCGGATCATCTAAATCCCAAACACAGTATCCATACTAACATTCTACCCATAGCCTAATACTAAACATATGTCTAACATCCGTGAAAACACCTTGTCCATGAGCATGATAAAATGCAAACATGCAAAAATGAAGAAAAGCAAAGTGTCAAAGATGAATAAATCAAAGTTATAAAAATATCATGACTTACATTGTAAATTTAGACTACTTGTGTTTCTTTGCCTTCTTTGATGCCACACGATCCTGAAATAGGATAGAAAAAAGAAACACTTGATCAATAAATCTACTTTGAATATTTTTTGTATTATATGGCGACATAAAATTATAATTTAAAACATACACAAAATACATATTAATTGTACATCATATAAACAAAAGTTACATGGACATAGTTTAATTTACATTAACAATGCAAGTATAAAAAATAGGGAACAAATAGCTAATTAAAATTTAACTAACAAGTTTAAATCAAATTTACATTAACACATCGACTGATATTTTGTATCACGTCAAAAATGTTTGATTTTTTTTATATTAGTGTCGCTAAAAGTGAAAAATGTTGATTAATCCTACAATAGTCTTTAATTGGGGGTCAATCCCCAAACGCACAAAACTAATGGGGGCCAGAAACCACCTTTTTTAATTAAAGGGATCAAAGTACAATATTTTTAATATACCTGAACAATGTTATTTTTTTGTCTAGTAATTTATACAAAATATAAATGACAGTCTACGTGTCCGCGTCCTACATTTTTATGAATGTCATACCGGTTCGCGTGTCGCGTGTTTGTGTTAACAATTAATTAACAAGCCAAGTTAATGCTTACTCATTTAACACGATTAGTTAAACACGTCGACTGATATTTAACACAAACAAGAAATGGTATCATTAATATGATCCTATATATATATAGGGGTGTGGGAGTTGGGGTTCTGGGTTGTGGATTAAAAAATGGCAGTTGTATAATATATATATATATATATATATATATATATATGTGTGTGTGTGTGTGTGTGTGTGTGTGTGTGTGTGTGTGTGTTAATGAGAATTGAAGAGGCACTATTGAAGTATAAATGGTGTTGCTTTAATAAGTCTTTTTAAACACTTAGCTAGTTAGTTTGTAAATAATGGGCTAGTAAGAATATATATTATTTTGTAGCAATAGATGAAAGTATAGGAAATTTATGGCAATATTACATTTTCTTTTTTGATTTACAAAGTGTGATAGACAATCCTATTTCATTTTTATAAATTTACATTTTCTTTGTATTAACTCATCTTGATTAACTTGTGTGATTGATTTATTTCATGAATTACATTTGTACAGGCACTGACTTTTGGGGGTTCTAACATCGATCCAACGACTTGGGAAGATAAAAAGTTCAAAGGGGAGCCGAGGTTCCATGCTCAGGTAAAAATATGAGTGTAGAATTCATTGCTAGATTGCTTATAATTTTCAAGTGATCCTACACATGGATTTAACTTACTATATTTGGTTGATTTTTTCCCTTATCAGGTAAGCATCCGCATCAGGAAACTCTGCAAAGCCTTAGAGGAGGATGCATTTAGACTAGTCTTGCATCATTATGATGGTCCCAAGTTTCATCTTGCATCATCGTTTCATTTCATGTTATCATGTCATTTCTAATATCTTGATTGATATACTATGCAGACCCTGGACTTAATCGATGTTGTAGAACTACATACTCATCATTTCTAATATCCTAAGTTTCCTGCCAATGTTCTATGTTTACAAATTTATTTTTTTGTTGAAATCAAAACTGATATGAATTTGTAGTTGGGTACTTGAAATTCCAAACAGGGTTGTGTTCTAGTTCATGTTCAAACACAACTTGCACCTGATGGTGATATTGTGGTTGATGCATTTTTTTCATGTGATATTGTGGGCATGTGTGTGAAATGAAAAAAAAGGTAGTGTCAGCATAGGCAAAATAGGGGAAGCATGCTCGCTATTGCTTCCCCTCAGCAGCATAAACATATACTTGCTCAGAAGAATCTTAATGATCCTATACCAAAGAATTCAAGAACCATATCGAGAACTTGCTCAGAAGAATCCTAATGATGCATACAGGAGAACAATCTCATAAATAGGCAACGAGAATTACCAAAACAACAATCAAAACCCTATCAAGGTTATCATCAATAAAGATACCCAAGTTCAAGATAAAAAAGAATTCATGGATTTCAATCAAGAAAGCAGGCCATCAAAAGTCGCAATAAAAAAGTCCTAATAGATTTGATCATAGAAAGAAAATCTCTCAAGATGTCTTGCAGGCTCATATAGACAAAATTAAATCAGTAGACACTCAGTGCAAAGATACTAGAATAATTAAAGTATTAAATCTTCCTCATGAATCCACGAAATTACCAGAATATAGAAGGCAATGGCATATGAAACAATGGATTAACATAATAACAAATATTTGTCAGACAATGAAACCAACAATTTTGGAGGAACTCCATTCTTGGAAGAAATCATTCTATTCTCAAAATAATATAATTGCAAAAATAATAAGGGTAATTTGGAATTAAATTTTATTAAATTAAACAGATTCAACATTAATTAATAGGCATGTCTCATACCTACTTGTCTCTTAATGATGAAAGATGAATTTCAACACTCATTCAAGAAAAAAAGTAGATGACAGCAAAGCCTTAGGAGAAATTTAAGTCCACAACAAGCACACTGTACTAACCTATGCTAGGGATATCTACATCACAAGGTGGCAGAGGATGATCCATATTTAGTTGAGACTCCAAAATTGCACTAAAGCTTCCAAACACAGACCAAGCCTAGAAAAATACAAACACTCAAGATGCACCTTGATCATCTGCAGATGGATTTATCACGGGTTTCTTAGTCGTGCTGGATTTCGTTGAGCCTGAGCTAGTAAACACTCGCTTGACTCCTCTTCCCACCACACCAAGATGTGTTACTCCTGCAACAGCTCCATATGTGTGAGAAGTGGAAACACTAGGAGACTCAAAATTTCCATTGTTGTTAATGGTACCAATAGGTTAAGAGCTCATTAAAGTAGATGATGATGGAATCTTCTCATTTCCTCTAGCCTTGGCATCACCATGGCTAGGATAATTGAGAGTACAGATTTTGGGTTCGAAACAAGCTGTTGAAGATCCTCAAGCTTCTTTTCTAGCTCATCAGAGAGGCCAGTGAGTGTTTCATTCTCAATTTCTCTATTTGGGACAAAATCAGCAGACTGAATCGAACTGGAAGTGTGTTGAACAGTCGAGTCTAATTCAGGAGGACGAGCTGATGTTGTTGTTGATAGTGATGAACTCTTCACTTCGTTCATAAGATTCTGTACCCTAGACTTGCAAACTGTGATAGCCTTTTTGCAATACGAAATCGCTTCTTGAGCCTTTGAATCAATTTCTAATTCTCAAGTCGTGGACAATACACACAAAACACAAACAACCAAGAAACATAAATTTTAGACCAGCTCCTATAAATCAGGTGCAGAACCCATCTGCTATTTTTCAGCTAAATAAACTGAAAGTTTCTAATCTTGGGGAAGGAAGGAACTAGGGTTACATAAGAGAGAAGAACAGATGTATCTTTTTTATTCAATTGTCATAAAGAATGTACAGCAGTAGTGGATATATATGGGACATGAAGTACCTCAACTAACTAAGAGAAAAAAAGGAACAACCTAACTAATAGAAAAAATAAGAACGACATAACTAATCTAAACTATTTTCTTGGATCTTATTGAACAGAAAGTAACATAAAATATTTAATTAACTTCCTAAATATTCTCGACACCCCCCTCAAGTTGGTGCATAGATGTCAATCATGCCCAATTTTCTAACAAGAAGCTATAGTTGGGACGAAACAATCCCTTTGTGAGGATGTTGACTATTTGCTGCGTTGTAGGGACAAACGACATGCAGAAGGAGATCCTACTTTCAGAACATGGAGATCTGAGAATTCATTGGTGACAGCATGGATTCTCAATTCCATGGAGCCATTCATTGCCAAACCACATATGTTTTTTACAACAGCAAAAGATGTTTGGGATTCTGCATGTGAAACCTACTTTGACCTAGAGAACTCCTCCAAGATATTCGAATTGAAGACAAAGCTTTGGCAATCCAAGCAAGGTGACCGTGAGGTTACCATCTATTACAATGAGATGGTAACCCTATGGCAAGAGTTGGACCAGTGCTATGATGATAGTTGGGAAAATGCTAACGACTATGGAAGATTTAAGAAGCGAGAAGAAAATGATCGAGTCTACATGTTCCTCGCTGGAGGGAATCGAAACTTGGATGAAGTAAAAGGGAGTATTCTTGGTCGAAAATGACTTCCATCTATCCGATAAGTGTTTTCAAAAGTAAGGCAGGAAGAATGTAGGAAGAGGGTGATGTTTGGTGATCAAGACATAAATCCAAAACCTGAAACCGAGAGCTCAGCATTGGTGACTCGAGGATTTGATTCATAGGGAGAGAGAAGGAAGAAGACGTGGTGTGATCACTACAAGAAGCCATGGCATACAAAGGAAACATGCTGGAAAATCAACAGGAAACCACCCCACACCAATAAGCGTCCTGATGGGAGGGCTTTTCAAACCATGGCTCAATCTTCTCAAGACTAGTAAGTTGATTCGAGCTCCACCCCGTTCATGAGGGAACAATTATAGCATTTGTACAAACTCTTCAAATCTACATAACTCTCTAATCCCTCTTGTTCTTTGGCACAATCTGGTAATTACCTAATTGCAGCCCTTTCTAGTACAGAATCTAACATGTTATCATCCTGGATTATTGATTCGGGAGTAACCGATCATATGACAGGTTTTTCTAGCATTTTTTCATCCTACAGTCCATGTGCAGGGAACAAGAAATTCAAAATTGCTGATGGTTCTCTTTCGGCAATTATCGGGACTGGTTCTATAAAAATTGCATCTTCTCTCACAATTCACAATGTCCTTCATGTTCCCAACTTATCTTGTAATCTACTGTCCATAAGCAAAATTATTCGTGACCATAATTTCTTTGCTAAATTTAGTCAATCTCGTTGTGACTTTCAGGAACTGGACTCGAGTAAGACGATTGGCAGTGCTAGAGAGTGTGGTGGAATTTATTTTTTTGAAGATGGACCAATCTCAACAAAACCAGTTTAAAGTACCTGTCTCAAGTCTGTTTCAACTTCTAGTGATAAAGAAATAATATTGTGGCATTATAGGCTAGGACATACCAGTTTCTTTTATTTAAAGTACTTGTTTCCAAAGTTATTCACGAATAAAGATCCATCTTCTTTTCAATCTGAAATTTGTGCTTTAGCAAAACAACATCGTGTTCCTTATCCTCCACATCCGTATAAACCCTCTACTCCTTTTTTATTAATACACAGTGATGTGTGGGGACCTTCACATGTCCCAACTTTTTCTGGAAAAAAATGGTTCATCATTTTTTTTGATGATCATATGAGGGTTCGCTGGGTTTTTCTCCTCAAAGAAAAATCAGAAGTGGAAAATGTGTTTAAAATTTTTTACACCATGCTTTGAACACAAGTTAGGTACAAGAATGTGCATGCTAAGGAAGTAGTTATATGGCCTTAAACAATCGCCAAGAGCTTGGTTTGAAAAGTTCACTCGATTAGTCAGAAAACAAGGGTACACTCAAGCTCAAACCGATCACACCATGTTTATCAAACACTCGGAAGAAGGGAGAACAACAGTGTTGATAGTTTATGTGGATGACATAATTCTCACGGGTGATGACCAGAGAGAAATGGATCGGTTGAAAGCTAGTTTGGCTACAGAATTCGAGATTAAAGACTTGGGTTCACTTAAGTATTTTCTTGGAATGGAAGTTGCTCGATCCAAGAAAGGAATAGTGGTTTCAAAACGAAAGTGCGTTCTAGATCTTCTAAAGGAGACAGGTATGAGTGGATGTAAACCTATCGAGACACCAATTGATCTAAACAAGAAACTCAGTGATAGCAAACAAGGAGATCCTTTTGATATAACTCTAATACCATGAAAGTTTCTGATCTTGGGGAAGGAAGGAACTAGGGTTACATAAGAGATAAGAACAAATGTATCTTTCTTATTCAATCGTCATAAAGAATGTATAGCATATTGGATATATATGGGACATGCAGTACCTCAACTAACTAAGAGAAAAAAAAGGAACAACCTAACTAATAGAAAAAATAGGAACGACCTAACTAATCCAAGTTATTTTCTTGGATCTTATTGAACAGAAAGTAACATAAAATATTTAATTAACTTCCTAAATATTCTCAACATAAACCATAAAAATAAAAATATCATTAAGAAATTGGGATACTTATTTTGTTACAAATATGTTAGATGCTTGGTTTATTCAGAGGTTTCCAATGCGTGTTTTCAATTGGACTCCAGAGTTTCATCCCGATGTTGAATACATGTTAGCTCCTATTTGGGTAACCTTACCTGAATATTGTAATTTATGTTTCAAGAAGGGGCATAAACAAGATGATTGTATGTTTCAAGAAAGAAGGAAAGCAAATAGTTATAAAAATTTTAATGATGAAAATCATCTAGAAAATTTCCCTCATCCCAAAGAAGCCACTAAAGAATGGGTCATTAAGAGTTTTAATAAACATAACTCCTCTACTGTTGTGAATGGCACAACAAGTCCCCCTAATCTAGATCAAGAAGGTAGACAGTATGATCTTTTCTGTAATAGAGTAGCTGATATTGAGGAAGGGGAAATTGAAGATCATTGTAATTTTGTGGAGGATTATGATGTTGAAAATATTTTCGGAGGAAGCTATCACTATAGTCAAGAGAAAAACCAGGGGTTTAGGAAGAAAATAAGTAGTCCAATAACTGATTCTACAGACCCTATTAGCATGTCCGTTGCATTGTCCCCTGTTAGACTTTTAACCAAAGGAGGTTCTCATAAAATGCTTTTAAGGTCAAATTCTAGAGATAATTGTGATGATATGTCACGATAAATATCTTAGCTTGGAATATCATAGGTATTGCTAAGAAAGGTGCTATGAGAAGACTTAAGAGATTTCTCAAGATTGATAAAATTTCAGTTTTGGCTATTTTGGAGCCTAAACAAAATGGGGAGTCAATTACTAATTTCATGATAAGATTGGGGTTTAAACTCTCTTCATAATTCTAAATACAAAATATAGTTGTTTGGTACAGGTGATTTTAGATGATTGTTCGGCAAAACAGAAATGCCTTGAGAAGTTAACTTATGAAACCTAAATAGTAACTTATGAAAAAGAGAGAGAAATATTTGCTTAATAAAATAGACTAACCTGACAATAGTTTTGAAGTTGGGATCATGATATGATTTGTGGAGGTGTTTTCCTTAGTGGTTACAATTGTCGTTGCGATTGAACCTCTGACCGGAATTGCCTCGACGGTTGAAATGATGCTAAAGGATCAATATTGGCTCCATTAGGAACCTATAGTAATAACCAAAAAATGTTAGATGTAATGCATGAAAATGAGCCGACCGTACTCGTATAAATCTATAATTAATAATCGTTGACCTGCTCAGTGCTTGAAGACACATCTCGTAGAGATTGCGTAAAACTACCCTTCGCATGCATATGAGCCTCCAGAGCTTCCATCCTAGATTCCATAGTAGATACTTTTTCTTGCATTTGAGCTTCCATTTGCTCTTTCATTTCGGCTTTCTTCCTTTCATAATTTGCCTCCATCTCACGCCGCACCCGCTCATTTTCAGCCTCTATCTCACGCCGCACCCGCTCATTTTCAGCCTCCATCTCACGTCGCATCCTCTCTAACTCTTGTTGATGCCGCATCTCAATATCCCTCCTCGGAGCCTCGGGCTTCGTATATGATCGGTCGAAGACCATACTCGATGTGACACCAAGCCCAAACATCCGCACACGACCATGCCTTTCAGATCCCATAATTCGCCCAAATATGTCATCTCGTGCAATAACGGTATCTGCAATCTCTGGATGTTGCGATTCTTGTTCGTCCATCTCTTGCTATAAAAATCAAATCAAGCTATCATAATGAATACCATTCCAACAAATATAATTTGAAAACTAACACTTGACTGGCACCCAAATCCATTTTCAAATGAAAAATAATGTTTTCTCAAAAGATAATAGACACGCAAATAAAAATCAAGTTGTTTACATTGTCATTAAAATCCAAAATGTACATACAATTAATCGAGCAGCTTCTTCATTACCTGGACCCTTATCCTTGGTTATATGTGTCTCCTTGTATACCATCTTATGAGTTGGTTGGTGTCCAATTCTTTTAGAAATCTATGAGCAAAAGATTTTAAGTGTCAAGATATCATATCTTTTCACTTAATTTGTTCGCAATGAAAAAAGAACGTAGTAATCATTAAAAGTATCAAACTTTTACCTTATTTTTAACTTGAGCATGACTAGTCCTACCAGATGTGTGTGGCGTTGCCAGACGTGCACGGATGGCTTTGTTCTTTGCACTTTTTGCCTGATACATGGAAAACACAATTGATATATATCATGTGATGGTGTCAGACACTACCATATACACGTGCCTTTAGGAACGAGCATCCACTAGTGCATACATATACACGTGTACAATAACTATATGGCTCTCATGCTCAAAGTGATAAAACACCTAATCGAATATATAATCATGTTAATAATATTGCTAAAATATACCTCTGCTTCAGCCGAGTTCCAATGATAGACGAGTGTTTTCCATTGATCTTCCTCGACCCTTGGGGGATAATGCGTTAAGCGTTCCTCATTAGTCCTATATTTACTATAACCCTCACTCTTTGTTGTGGCCTTCCACTCCTTCCACTTTTTTCCAACGGACTCCATAAGGAATTTTCTCATCTCATTCGTGGCATTTGTATTGTCCTGTATAAACGACATGTTAGAGAACTAAACCACAAATTCGGAACCAAAAGAATCAACCAATTTTATTTTAGATTGTATAAATTAAAATCAAATGTCTATGAAAATTATGGTTGCATAAGGTCTATGCAAATTATGGTTACATAAAATAAAGATCCATTTATGATTGTAATTTTTATAAAACTACCTCCACGAGTATGTATAAAATTACCCATATATCTATCTTCATGTTTAGTGAAGTGAGGGTATTATGAGAAATTGAAAATTTGAAAACCCATAGCTTTATATAATAGTATATGATACCGTGATATGAGTCCAAATTCCATTCTTCACTTCTTTCGAAACATGTCTCCAATCAAGGAATGTCAATGGTGTTAACTGCCCATTGCGTGCTAAAACCCCAAAATTTGAAGCGAGTCTAGATGATGTCTTCTCAATGGGTTGTCCATTCTCATTCACCTCGATGTTTAAAATTCCACCATCTTCACCCCACCCGCTATGCATTAATGTGGGGTCACGAACTCTTCTTTGCTCCTCCTCTGCTTGATCGGAACTAGGATCTAAGTATCAAGTAGGAGAAGATAAAAATTAGTAATCTTGTTATATATAGACATGTAGATAAAAATTAGTGATTCTAGACACTAGTTTCAGTAATCTAATTTAGGTACGGGAATTCAATAAGGCGTCTTTTTGAATATCCAACCAAAACCAACCACAAAATCAGTTGTGTAATATTAGTTTGTCTTACTTGTATCATGCTCTTGTTGTTCACAATTGCCTGACAACGGAGGGATAAATGGTGTAGTAGTAGCGTTAGTAGGTGGCCAATTCGATGGAGGTTGAGGCATGACAAATGGTCTTTCACCTATGTGCCCTTGCAGCTCACTAGGGGATGGCATAGCTACTCTAACGTGTTGGGTCTGAGATCTACTTGTTGTCATCATACTGTACAAAACAAAAGTAAACATTAATGTTAGTTGTACTATGGACGAATATATCTAATAGAAATAAAGTAGCAAAAATAGCGTACTACTATTTTATTAATGATCACCTAATAGAAACAAAGTAGTAAAAACAGTGTACTTTCACAAGATAAATATAAATAATTAACATATTTAGCCAAAAAATTTAACACGGTGAGAAAAATTCTGGTATGAAATCTGTTACAGATTTGAATGAAGGTCACGAATCCAAGTTTCAAAAATAGTGTGTGTACAAATGGTGTATAGCTGTGTACATCTAATCCTAGACTCGTGTGGCTTACCATATATATGCACACACACACGAATATATAAACAAAATAACAAGTGTAAAACTTATAAGAAATAATTGTTGTATTAGCACTGTGTAGTCAGTGTTGCTAATAAGAAAATGCAGCACTGTTTAAATGAAATGTGTTGAGAATTATGGAGAGTAATTTTTCTTCTATTTTTCAATACATTATTGCGTAAGAGCTGTACAGATTTTATAGTTGTTGTATACAAACATAGTTGTTACACATGTTGGTGCTATTCAAGCTAGCCAATTACACTGAAAAGGGTTCCTCTCAGTTAGCGTACCTTATAAAACAATGGGAATCTAAGCAAGCTAATGCTATACAACTTGTGAGAAACGAGCTTCATAATCTAAGCAATAAACACAAGAGCCCAATAACTATAGTGGATGGAGTTTCTGATATAAATAATGTCCAAATTCAAAATAAAATATGAATTTTCTCTATAGCTCCGTGATAGTCCAAAAAGAGCACAAAGACCCAATTTTACACAACAAATGGAAGCACAAGACCCAAATACAAAAGACTATAACCAAAACAAGAGCACATGACAGATTTTTACACGACATTGGATTCAACCAACCACTACTTTATGCCAATGATATGACATACATGAATAGCTTTGTAATTATCAGTACTGATTCTCATCATTTTTGCCCATGCCATCCAATTATCAGTACTGATTCTCATCATTTATGTCTCATTACCTGTGTTTACTAAGATTTGCGAGTGGAACATCATTTATTTTGTGCCCAACCCCTTGACGAACATTTATTCTTTTACAAACATAACAGTTATGCAGTGAAGACGTGTAGAGTAAGAACTACCCACATTATTTTTTTTTGCACTTGCATAATTGGCGACCTTCAAAATCCAAATGCTTCAAATGCACATACATGATTTTCGAGCAAGTAGAGAACATATAACAATAATGACTAGAAATAAAACCACAATGAACTACTAAAATCTAAAATTAATAAGAATAATGAATGAATGAATAAAAGAAATCAACAAAACCAAGATGTCTTTATATGCAACCTATTAGGAAAGTTCAATTAATATGAATGAGTATAAAAAATAATTCAAAATCAAGTTATCATTAAAAGTTCAAATGCCTAGCTAACAAAATTTTCTAATCATCTTCATTTGTCTCCACTTGTGTTTCCATATCTACTGTTATTCCAGTAACACCTTGCCTGACCCAACTAACATCATCATCACGTGTGAATGGTGTGTCGTCCAAATGTTGCTCTCTCCATACCTCCGTTTGATCTATCATAGTCTCTTGGGTTGTATATTGTTGTCCAAATACATCGAAAAAGTCTCTAGGCTTTGTCTTAATTACAATATTCCAGTCTTCCTACATTGGGTCTTATACGTAAAATACTTGTTTCGCCTGAGATGCTAGTATGAAAGGCTCATAATTTATTTATTGCCCTGGATACAACAACTACTTGAAATTTACAAGCGTAAATCCAAAATCATCTTGCGCAATGAGACCTCTATTTTTGTCAACCCAGTCACACTTGAACAACACAAACTTATTGTCTTTAAAATAATACAATTCAATGATATCTGTTAAAACTCCATAGAAACTAACATCTCCTGATACGGGATTCCTATCTCTAGCATTTGCATAACTTTCAGTAAGTGCATTTAGCATGACTCCACTATTTTGCGTCGTTCATTTCCTCTCGCGAGCCTTAGTGTGATACCGAACACCATTAATAATATACCCCATGAATCTTTTTGCTTTTTTTTAAGGGGCCCAAAGCTAACATCCGAATTTCTTGTGATAGTTCTATGTTCGTTGTCTCAAGTAACTTTCGCACCTATTTGACATTTACAAAAACTATATTAAACACCATGCTTTTGTAATAATATAATTAAAAGTGTAATTTAGTTTCAACATACATATTACTTACATGATCTTTAAACCACAAATGAAATGTTTCATTATGAATACGATCCACGTCATGTGGTCTAAGATGAGAATTACTCCTAATTGACGCACGGTGAGTACTGAATTAATATGAACCATTACACTATGTGTTACATGATTAAAAATGGGAGAAATTAATTAATTAGGATACTTACTCTCGAAATGGAGCAATTTCATCTGTGTTGACAAGCACATGGCGATTTGCCTGTACATATGTAATGTCATCAAGCACAAATCCCACTGATTTTCCTAACTTACGACCACATTTTTATCAAGAGTATTGCATTCGTCGTTCCTTATTGGTCGGTTACATTTCATCTCCTCATCCTGCAAGTACCTTAAACAAAACATCAAGCATTCTTACACCCAATATCCTTGTGCAATTGAACCTTCCGGATTACTACGGGTCTTCACATAATTCTTTAATGTGAACAGGTATCTGTCATGGGGAGATTTTTAATTTTTAGAAGGATATACAAATTCTTACAATGAGAAGACAAAAAGAACACAAAAAATCGCAACTAACACCACACCTCTCAATAGCGTAAATCGACCGGTATTATGGTGGTCCTCCGATCTTCGCCTCTTCTGCTAAATGAATAACCAAATGTTCCATGACATCAAAAAATGAAGGCGGAAAGATCCTCTCAAGATGGCAAAGCGTGAGCTCAATATGAGATTGAGCATGATCTAAATCAGTTACGTTCATTACTTTTGAGTAGATACTCCTAAAAAAGCTACTCAACTCAATTATTGTCCCAAGCACATTTTTAGGCAAAATATTTCTTAGGGAAATAGGAAGAAACTCTTGCATTAAGATATGGTTGTCATGACTCTTAAGTCCCGATATAGTACATTTTTTAAGGTTGACACAACGCAATATGTTTGAAGCATAACCATCTGGAACTTTCACCCCTTCAATATTTCACAAACTATGTCTTTTCCTTTATTATCCAATGCGAAACACGCTGGTGGCAAATAATATTTGTTGTTTGCCCATTTTTGAGGATGCAGTGACTTACGAATACCCATTTTTTCTAGATCAAGACGAGAATTTAGATTATCCTTTCCCTTACCATCAACATCTAATAGCGTCCATAGCACATTATCGCATACATTCTTCTCGATATGCATTATATCAAGATTATGGCATATTGAATTGTCCTTCCAATATTCTAACTCAAAAAATACACTTCGTTTCTTCCAATTATATGTGAGGTTCCCACCATCTTTATTATCATCCCTTTTCCTCTTAATTTTCGGCTCCGGATCCTTCCCAAACATATTATTGATGTACCTTACCTCATCAAACACTTCAGCTCGAGATAGTCGAATGGGCTTTGTATCCAACTCAACTTTACCATTAAACAAGAATTTATCTGTTCGAAATTTATGCCCTTCCGACAACCATCGACGATGGTCCATGTAGCATTATTTACGTCCCTTTTCCAACCAGCAGGAGCGAGTATATTTGTGACAACAAGTACATGCCAATTTATCTTTAGTGCTTCATCCTGACAAATTTGCATATGAGGGAAAATCACTTATTGTCTATAGCAATGATGCACACATTTTAAACATATGATTACACGATGCATCATAAGTATCCACCCCAACCCATAATTCCTTCAACTCGCCAACTAAAAGGGGCAAATAAACATCAATGTCATTACCAGGCCTGCGAGGACCATCAATTAGTATCGACAATATCATATATGGTTGCTTCATACATAACCATGGGGGAAAGTTATATATTATCCAAATTATCATCCATGTGCTGTGAACAATACTCAGGCTCCTGAATGGGTTAAATCCATCAATGGATAATCCAAGTCTGATATTTCGCGGGTCCTCAGCAAAATCTGGATAAATGTCATCGATTCTTTTCCAAGGAAGAGAATTAGTGGGATGTTGTGCATTTCCATCATCAATACTTTCCTCGGCATGCCATCTCATTTCTGATGCTGTCTTCGATGACATATATAGCCTATAGAGTCTTAGTATCAAAGGGAAGTATCTTACCACCTTCGCAGGAATTTTTTGATTTATTATAAGATTGTCATCTGCTTGAGCCTTTGATTGCTTATATCTTGGGGTGTGGCACTTTCGACATTCACTCTCATGTTCTGTCTTATTCCAATACAACATGCAATCGTTAGGACATGCATGTATCTTCTTATACTCTAGCCCCAAGTTTGGAATCAGCTTGCGGGCTTCATAAAAACACTTTGGCAATGTTTCACCCTTGGGAAATGCATCTTTTAATAATTCAAGCAACATTGTAAAGGTCTTATCACTCCATCCACGAAGGCACTTTATATGCAACAGTCGTATAATAAATGAGAGTGTAGAATACTTCTTACAATCTGGGTACAACTCCCGCTCAGCTTCTTTTATCAGATTAAAGAATCTCTTAGTTTCTTCATCGGGACCCCCACCCATATGTTGATGCTCCCCATCACCATCCATAAAGTTAAGTGGGTTTGAAGGAGCAATTCCAAAGGCATCGTGTATCATCTCCCGCATTACATCACCACCAACTGATTCGGAAGGGGGAACTGAATATGAGGAAGATTCCCCGTGAAAAGTCCAACAAGTATAACTCGCTAGAAATACAGTTAGTAATATATGTTCCACCACCTCATCTTTCTTCACAAATATCATATTGCAGCACTTCTTACATGGACACAATATTCTTTCAACATTTGTTCTATTATTAGAGGCAAATTGAAGGAATTCTTCCGCTCCTTTCTCGTATAAAGGATGGCCCCTATGTTTTATATTAATCCAACTCCTATCCATCAGTATATTCAACCTAGTGAAAACAAAAACAAAAAAAGATTTGAAATTAATGCGAGAAATCATTATCGGCAACATAGATCTTACGATTATAGGTAAACAATTATGACTCAAATAAGTATTGAAAAACATACTTACATATTAAATGATTATAGGTAAACAAATTTGTGGATTTGCCAATGGGGGGATACCATTGGTAATTGGTTCAGTTTTGAATTTATTTTGAACTATGAAGCGAGATGCAAATAAGAAATTTATCTTAAATTTAGGGTTCCAAACCCCAAATTTCATGAAACCAAAATCATGATAGATTGAAACACACAAATATCTATACATATACAAACACTTATACATACTCAAATATTTAATAATAAAGTTAACTTTATTATTAAATATTTAACATTATTGTCAAATGCAATTTGTGCAACCAAATAATATCAACACATGTTTTCTTTGTGAATAATTTCATAGTCTGAACAAAAAAGAGCATAAACATAACTAACAATAAATTGAAATAGTCAACCACGAAACTACGAGCAGCTATATGAAATTGTGTATTTGATGAAACTGCAAGATAAGAAATTGGGGATTTACAGGAACTGTTAGATTCTTGTCTTGCAAGATACGAACTGTTACAAGATATGAAGTGTTACAAGAACTGTTATAAGAAGCAAAATACCTGTGGATTCTTATATGATCAGCTATACCAAATTGCAAGAACAAATCGCAAGAACTGCCATATGATCAGCTATACCCAGCACTGCAAATTTCCAGATACGATCAACTATACCAAATTGCAAGAACTGTTATATGTGAAATTGCAATTTCATATTATAAGAAAAAATAAAATAAACAAAATCAACCACCTTATATATACATGATAAAAATACCATTGGAACTATGTGTCCAAGTTTTTTTATATTATCAACTTTGCTCTGATCGCACATTTTTCTAAGAGCATTTCAACTTTTGATTAATTAATTAAAAGAACCAACATTTAATTAATTATTTAAATAGACAAACAGACATTACAAAAACATTATTAGATTAGAAACTTGAAAAATCCAGCTCGGATCAGAACGAAAAGGTGGCGATTGAACAGAAAACAAAAATCAAATGCGTAAAAAACCACAAATTACAACCAAAATGAAGATCCATACTAGGGGTGGCAATTTTAGAAATGATATAAAAAACTGACACGAAACGACACGAAATTGACACGATATGTCATGTTCGTGTCGTGTTTGTGTGGTGCTTTTTTACACGAAGTCGTGTCGTGTAGTGTTCGTGTCTGAATTATGAGTCGTGTCGTGTCGTGTTATCATGTTTTTTAGGTATGAAATTTAGGAAATTCTGGTATTTGTGTCATGTCGTGCCGTGTTATTTTCTATTCGATTCGTGTTCGTGTCAACTAAAAAAAACACGAATTCGTGTGTGTCATGTTTGTGTCCGAAAAACCTTGTCGTGTCGTGTTGTGTCGTGCCGTGTTGGCCCAAAACACAACCCGTATCTTCCATTGCTCATACCCT
The DNA here is from genome assembly GCA_949130495.1 of Sambucus nigra. NCBI lineage: Eukaryota > Viridiplantae > Streptophyta > Magnoliopsida > Dipsacales > Adoxaceae > Sambucus > Sambucus nigra. The sequence continues at coordinate 578,084,846 of OX422210.1, read as the reverse complement.
CATATCTGACAATTTGTAAATGTCAAATAAAACCCTAATATCTTACATCGCTCCAAATAAAACCCTAACAAAACCCTACCAAAGCTGTTAGATTTATACCAAAACGTTTTGTTTTGTGTCCAAACAAAACGTGTGACTCTACAGATATTGTGACCTGATGCGATTCATTGTCACCAAATAAAACCCTATCAAATATTTGCCTATTGCGACTACAATAAATCTAACGGCTTGATTGCGACTACCTGATGAGATTTACGAGAATACTTCCATAGTAATTGATGCGCTCAGATTAGCAAAGTGAAAAAGTATTTCATTACCTGATGAGATTGATTGTCTTCGATACAATTTAACGGCTTGATTGTCTCCTCTAGAGCATCTGATGACGTATTGGAGGGAAATTAGTACAGGTAAAAATTTAGAGTCCCACGTTTTGTTTGGAATATTGCGTGTAGGAATAAAATGCGGGAAAATGGAACCCGACGTTTTTGTTTCAAAACGTCTCTTTTTTGTGGCGTTCAAAAGAAACGTCGGTAATTTATGGCATTTTACATTTAAACGTCATGAATTCCTAGCGTTTAAATAAAACGCCAGTAAATTAAGTAACCTTTTTAAATAAACGTCGTAAATGGCTTCTATGCCAACGTTTTATTAAAACGCCTAAAAAAACGTTGGCATATATATTATTTCTTGTAGTGCGGCGCGGAACCCCTCGTGATAGCAAGTAGCTCCGGTACGATTTTTACACATTTATAATATATGCACAATCACATAGTCATATATATAACACTTATTCACATTTCTCAATTAAGTGTACCCTCGACCCATAATTATAATTATCCGTTCTTAAGACATTTTACTCGTTTATCCCATATAACTGACTCACCTCTTTTATTACGATTATCTCACTCTCGTGATCTTCAAAGTAAACTCACCGTCCCAACTATTTAATCATTACACCTAAATAACCCCCAATAATTTTGTACTATTTTGGATCTCTCGGACACTGTTTTTCCCCACTTAAATTACCCGATTACTAAAATAGGGGCAAAATGGGAATTTCTCTAGAAATTGGAAATCTCGCTCAAACCAGAATGGTTCTCGCTCGAACGACTTCGCGTGACTATGCGCGAACTGGGTTATTTCGTCTTTAACCTTTGCCAGTCTCATTTTTTCACCATTTTTAAGCCTAAAAACCTCTAAAGTTTAATCCCCAACATCTCCTCTTCAATCCCAATCAATAATTACATGGTTATATATCATTCATAACCTCTTAGAATCATTAATTCACCAAAAATCATTAAGATTACATTAAATCCCCAAATTAAATTTGTAAAAAACCTTAGTTTCCAAATTTTCAAAAAAAGAACCTACCCAACCTCAATTCGTTCATCAATATTATTTCAAATTTCGTGATGATAAAACCTCTACATATGATCAAAATTCAAACTACATAGATTCTCCTTACAATACATGCGATTTTTTTTCTTCCAAAACATATAATTCTTCAATTGAAACTTCATTCCTAGACTAACACGAAAGGAACATTAACTAGAAATCAGCAAGACAAATACTTTCCTGGAAATTTTGTTCCTGATTTATGGAAGAAGGTGGTGTGGTTGTGTTCCTCGTCTCGTGATCTACAGTTTGGCGGTGATGGCGGTGCAAATGGCGGAGCTTTTGGCCTAGAACTCCTTGAAAAGCTTCTCCACTTCTTCTCCAATGGCAGTTATTTGGTTTTGTTTATGTTAACCCTAGATGACAACCCCTAACATCTTATATATCCTTCATAAATTCGTGGGTTTAATTACCCAAAAATATGAAATATCCAAAACGCCCTCCCGGGATGCTTATTGGGCCTAAAAATGCCCCGAGACCCAAATTAAACCCTCGAGTACATTATTTTGACTATCCCGCCCCTTTCGGACACATTGACGCACTCAAAATGACCATACGGGTGACTTATAATTTATTCACTTTTAATAATTCGAATTTAATCCCGACACAACACAGGTGCGTCCTGATAAATTTCTTAGGTTATCAAATTAGATTCTCGTGATAATTTTACTAAATTCAGTTACACATCTTACTTTACCCATAAAGTAACTTACAACAAAATTCCAATAATTACTAACTCTCATCACGCTAGTAAATATCTAAATGATTTTTTGGATTAATATTAAATTAATATCTCTAATTAAATTTAATAAATCCCAAAATTTTAAAGTCATAAAAATACGGGGTATTACATACTTCCCCCCTAATAACGGAATTTCGTCCCGAAATTTGAAAAGTAAAGTATACCTGGTAAGAATAGCTCTGGGTATTTCTCATGCATGTCAGCTTCACGCTCCCAAGTGGATTCCACCACATTATGATGTTCCCATTGGACCCGTACAAGTGGTACTACTTTCGTCCTCAATCTCCTTTCGCTATGGTCTAGAATAGCCACTGGCCTCTCCTCGTAAGAGCTATCGGGCTGTAAGCCAATCTCCTCAATCGCGATGTGGGTGTGGGCCATGTCATCCCGAAGGTATCGTCTCAACGATTAGATGTGGAATACATCGTGAATGCGATGTAAATGCTCTGGCAGCCCCAATCTGTATGCTACCGGCCCAATCCTCTTGATAATGGGAAATGGTCCTACGTACCTCGGGGCCAGTTTCCCTTTCTTCCCAAACCTCATCACTCATTTCATAGTAGATACACTTAGTAATACTTGGTCCCCCACATTAAATTCTCAGAAAAATCGTTTTGCATCTGCATAGCTTTTCTACCTGTCCTGGACTACCCGAATGCGACTCCTGATAAGTTCAATCCTAGCTGAGGTTTCCTGAATTACCTCTGGTCTGAGCAACTTGTTATCTCCCACCTCTAACCAACAAGTTGAAGAATGACAAGGCCTACTATACAATGCCTCAAATGGAGCCATGCCAATCATGAACTAATAAGAGTTATTATAAGCAAACTCTACCAGTGGGAGATGTGGCTCCCAACCTCCCCCAAAATCAAGAACACACATGCGTAGCATATCTTCTAACGTCTGATTGGTACGCTCTGTTTGTCCATCTTTCTGTGGGTGGTAGGCTGAACTCAACCTTAACTCTGTACCCATGGCCTCCTGAAAGCTCTCCCAAAAATCCAACACAAAAATCTTATCTCTGTCTGACACAATATCCAGGGGCACCCCATGTAGTCTAACGATCTCGGCAATGAACAACTGAGCATACTGGCCCATAGTATAGTCTGTCCGTACTGACAGAAAATGAGCTACCCTGGTCAAACGGTCCAAAATCACCCAGATAGAGTCGTGACCCGCTGTGATGTAGGCAACCCAGTAATAAAATCCATGGAGATACTCTCCCACTTCCACGTGGGTATTTCCAACGGTTGAAGCAACCCCGACAATTTTTGGTGGTCTACTTTTACCATCTGGCAAGTAGAACACTTGGACACGAACTCAACAATGTTCTTCTTCATCCCACTCCACCAGTTTGTCGCCTCATATCCTGGTACATCTTATCTCCCCCGAGATGCACCGCAAATCTGGACCCATGAGACTGTGTCATTACAGCATGAAGTAAGTCTGCTCCTTCTGGGACCACTAATCTCTCATTAAACCTCAAACCTCCATCGGAACCCACAGAATAGGACTCATCACCCTCGGCTAAAAATCGTACAATCTGCTCCTAAAAAAATGAGTCTGTTGCCTGTACATGTATTACCCTCGTAACGATCTCGGGTGTCACTGTCATGACAGATATGAATAAACGGGATACCGCGTCCTGGTGACTCAACTCTTTTCACTTTGCTCTCCAGACGACCGCTACGTCGTCTACCACTCTACGGCATAACGCATCAGCAACTACGTTGGCCTTCCCCGGATGGTACTATATGTCGAACTGATAGTCTTTCACAAACTCTAACCACCTGCGCTGACGCATATTCAGCTCTTGTTAAGTGAACAGGTACTGCAGTGACTTATGGTCTGTGAACAAATAGAAATTATCCCCCAATAAATAATGTCTCCATATCCTCAATGCAAAGATGACCGCTGCTAACACTAGGTCATGAGTGGGGTAATTTCTCTCGTATGGATTAAGCTTACGGGAGGCAAAAGCTATAGCCTTTTCCTCCTGCTGAAGTACTCCCCCGAGTCCCCGTAAGGAGGTGTCGGTGTAAACCAGATACTCCACGCCCGACTTGGGTAAAGTAAGAACTGGTTCGAAAGTTAGCTTATTTTTCAGCTCATCGAAAGCCAATTGACAAGAATCATCCCAAACATATGGTACCCCCTTGCGAGTTAGGTTCGTCAATGGACCCGCTATCTTGGAGAACCCTCGGATGAATCTCTTATAGTACCCAGCTAACCCCAAGAAACTACGCACTTTCGTCGGTGTCGTGGGCTGTCCCCACTCCCTTACTGCTGACACATTACTTGGGTCAATCGTTATCCCCAGTTCAGAAATAACATGTCCTTAAAACTTCACCTCCCGTAACTAGAATCCTCACTTCTCGTACTTAGCATACAGATGATGCTCCCGTAGAGTCTGAAGAACCTGCCTCAAGTGCTCAGCATACTCTTCCTCGGTGTGTGAATATATCACGATGTCATCTATGAAGACGATGAAAAACTAATCCAAGAACTCTCTGAACACTCGGTTCATCAAGTCCATGAATACGGCTGGAGCCTTTGTGAGTCCAAATGGCATCACTCTGAACTCATAGGAACCATATCTCGTCAAGAAAGCAATCTTCAAAACATCCGGCTCCCTAATCCGTACCTGATGGTATCCTGACCTCAAATCTATCTTCGAAAAGAAAGTTGCTCCCCTCAGTTTGTCGAACAGATCATTGATTCGACGTAATGAATATTTGTTCTGTATCGTGATCTTGTTCAACTCCCGATAGTCCATGCATAGCCTAAGTGAACCATCTCTCTTCTTCATAAACAAAACTAGAGTGCCCCAAGGTGAGGTACTCCTACGAATGAAGCACTGACCTAACAACTTCTCTATCTGATCTCGTAACTCTCTCATTTCTGTCGGGGCCATACGGTATGGGGCGCGTGCTATGGGGCGCGTGTTCGGTAACAAATTTATGACAAAATTTATCTCTCAACTGGGGGGTAGGCATGGTATCTCCTGAAATACATCAGAATACTCATGAAGAACTGGGATCGAGTCTAAGGGAATCACGACCTCCTTAGAGGTATCCTCCTCTATGTAATACAAATGAGCAGAAGAGCCTCCCTCTGGGCGAGGCATAGCCACTAGAAACATCTCCTGCCCCGGAATGGCAAAGACAATACTCCCACCGAAATAATCTATCATGGCTATGTATGGTGCGAGCCAATCCATGCCAATAATAACATCGTGCTCCCGCATATCTAAGACTAAAATATCTGCTAGTAAGATTAAGCTACCAATTTCCACTCCCACACCTCGACATATAAAGAAAATTAACGATCCATTTCCTAATGGTGAGTCTACGCATGTCACAGTGTTCTCTGCTGTGGCTAATAACCCTAAGGCCTTCATAAAATGAGTAGCTATAAAATAGTGTGTCACCCCAGTATCAAATAAAACCCGACCCATAGTACCATGGATAGGAAACGTACCCTCAATCGCGAGTGGTGCTTGAGGAGCTGCTGCCTGGTGGACATTATAGACACGTCCGTACTGTAACTGCCCCTACTGCACTAGAGCTGTTGGGATGGATGGTAGGGCTGGTGCCTAAGCTGGTGTTAGGAGGGTGGCTAGAAAAAGTGGCCTTTATGGCTCATTATGGGTACCCTGATGCTGTGGGGCCCTATCTCCCTCTGGATAATCATGGCTCCTATGGACATTTTTACCACACCCGAAGCATCGGCCCCTGAAATTTCCTCCCATCTGTCCCTGCTGATTACGGCCCTGCTGGCCATTACCTCCCCGCCATTATCCCTGCTGTCCCTATTGGAAACGCTGTTGGCCCTGCTGCTGACCCTACGGCTGACGATATTGGCCCTGCTGGCCCTGCCTAAATCCCCCAAATTCCTGCCTGGAGTTACCTGATCAGAACCTCTTAGCAGGGTCCCCCTAATGGGAACTCTGCTCATGCTGACGAGTCTACCCCTGAGATGTCGGTGCTCCACTAGTACCACTACCCCCTGTCCTGCCCTGCTGGCAGGACTCTCCTGCTCACTTTCTTTCCTATAGATGGAAGTGGTGATCATGGCAGTGTAACAAAGCAGCATTGAGTACATCCGTGTAGGTACTCAGTGACAGATTGCTTATGAGGTGTTGACGGATCCTCCAGGCCAACCTGTCCACAAACAACAGTATCTTATTTCCCTCAGTGGGTGCCTCATCTGGCACTATAGTGAGAAGTATAGTGAACTCCTCCTCGTACTCAACAATAGTCGTATTCTCCTATTTCAGATTCAGTAACTTCTGCCTCATCTCAGTCTGTACAGCGGATGGAAAGTATTTGCGGTCAAACCGGGCCCAAAATGACTGAATAGTGATGATATCCCTCTCCTCCAAGGTGGTGGTGGATTCCCACCACTGCAGAGCGGCCCCTACTAGCTTGAAGGAAGCCAACAACTGTTTCTTCACGTCAGTGAACTCGTACATGCGCAGATGCCTATAGATATCCTTCTTCCATTGGCTGGCTATAATGATATCTGAACTACCCACAAACTCTAGGGGATGCGCCTTCTGGAAGGCATCCCTAACTCGCTCCTATACAGAAGGAAGCTGTGTCGGTACTGGCGCCACTGCCTGAACCTGGGGTGGAGCCTACTGCACTACTGCCAACGCGGCATTCATTGTCTGAGCAACGATAGCGGCTACCTCTGTTGCGTTCATCGTTCCCTGAACCGGAGCTGCTAGCTTCTCGGTGTGGGCACGTTTGTCCTTGGGTGCGCGTCTCAGAGGTATCTGAAACGTAAAGGAATTTATTATTCTACAGTTATTATCAAATCCCAAATAGCTGAAGACGTGAGCGTAAAAGAAATAATACAACAATCCTAAAAATAGGGCTCTATAGCAAGAACGCTAAGTTGAAAGCGAAATAAGCCATACAGATCCTAAAGGACACTAGAACCTGATGCTCTGATACCACCTGTAACACCTCGCCTAATTAAATACCAGGTGATCAATCATATATTAAATTATAATCAAGGTGAACGGTAGGTTCATTCTTAGAACCACTGACGCAAAAATAAAGTTTCTAATTTACACACCCTAATTAATTAAGCTAAGTGTCAAAACCATTTAAAACATTAGTTTTATTTCATTAAATCTAATTATAAAACCTTTAACAAGATACAAATTAGGAAACACACAATTATTATAATGGAAATAAACACCCATGAATTTAATTGTTCAAATAACTAATACTAACTTTAAAACCATAAAGGAAAAACCATCCTGACAGTAATGAAAATCCCAAAGAGTAAAATACTAAAGATAAATGAACATAGTCTCTGATAAATCCAACTAAATAAGGATAAAGGCGACACATGCCCAACTAATTAAAACGAAACTAAGAGTGGAATCAATAATGAGATCGTGTAAGCAAATGGCCTGCAACTCCCACATAAGCTGCAGCACGTCCTGTCCAAAGAACCTAAGCATGACGCCCCTGTGGTTGGCCACCTATAATATATACATATATACACACAAGAGAGAAGAGATAACAAGAAACAGGTCAGAGCCCGATTGTAAAACAATTTAAATGTAGTTTAACAAGTATTTAAAATGCTTATCGGCTAATGCCACAATCATGTTAGTATGCGACACTCTCTTAAGAATTTCTCACCTCTCAACTAGTGTGCACGCCTACATCACTATTAAATCCAAAATTTTATTTTAATTTAAACCTCCCATAAGGTTTCATGCCGACAATTTCTATGGCTAAGATAATAACTTTCTGAAAATAAGTGCTCACACATATCTCATTTCATTTTTTGAAATATTGTAATGTTGTTAAAAAATTCTCAAACAAATAAAGTCGGGGTCATTAAATCATTTCTTAACTATATTTATACCCAGTAGAAATTTCCCAATCTCATGTCCATATATATTAATCACTCATATAATATATATACTATCAGTACCCCACTTAAAATTTTCGGTGATGGCATAGTCTGCTATTAAGTCCCTGTATCACTCATACTAAGGGAAATACTAGTTCGGAATCACTCTCGAACTGTATAAACACAAAACATAAACAAATGGAGGCGAAGCATAGTTCTAAGTCACTAAGAGGTCAGCACATGCCCTCACATCTCTTAGGTTCATCTGACTATCAATCTGATAGCCTGTACTAAGGAATCCTATGTTCTAGGGTACAAGTCGTTATCCCCCGTAAAGGCCCAACCGAGATAAGACTGTCCCGGTGCGGAACCCCACATGATAGCAAGTAGCTCGGGTATGATTTTTACACATTTATAATATATGTACAATCACATAGTCATATATATAACTTATTCACATTTATCAATTAGGTGTACCCTCGGCCCATAATTAAAATTAACCGTTCTCAAGACATTTTACTCGTTTATCCCGTATAACTGACTCACCTATTTTGTTACGATTATCTCACTATCGTGATCTTTAAAGTAAACTCACCGTCCCAACTATTTAATCATTACACCTAAACAACCCCCAATAATTTTGTACTATTCTGAATCTCTCAGATACTGTTTTTCCTCACTAAAATTACCCGATAACTAAAATAGGGGCAAAATGGGAATTTCTTTAGAAATTGGAAATCTCGCTTGAACCAGAATTTTTCTCACTCGAACGACTTCCACGTGTCGCTCGAATGACTTCGCGCGACATGGGATCTCGCTCGAACGACTTCGCGCGACTAAGCGCGAACTGGGCTGTTTCGTCTTTAACCTTTGGCAGTCTCGTTTTTTCACCATTTTTAAGCCTAAAAACCTCTATAGTTTAATCCCCAATGTCTCATCTTCAATCCCAATCAATAATAACATGATTATATATCATTTATAACGTCGTAGAATCATTAATTCATCAAAAATCATTAAGATTACATGAAATCCCCAAATTAAATTTGTAAGAACCCAAATTTTCAAATAAAGAACCTACCCAACCTCAATTTGTTCGTCAATATTATTTCAAATTCGGTGATAAAACCTCTACATATGATCAAAATTCAGACTACATAGATTCTCCTTATAATACATGCGATTTTTTTCTTCCAAAACATATAATTCTTCAATTGAAATGTACGATCTTCATTCCTAGACTAACACGAAAGGAACATTAACTAGAAATCAGCAAGATAGATACTTGCCTGGAAATTTTGTTCCTAATTTGTGGAAGAAGGTGGTGTGGTTGTGTTCCTCGTCTCGTAATCTACAGTTTAGCGGTGACAGCGGTGCAAACGATGGAGTTTTTGGCCTAGACTCCTTGAAAAGCTTCTCCACTTCTTCTCCAATGGCCGTTTTTTTGTTTTGTTTATGTCAACCCTAGATGACAACCTGTAACATCTTATATATCCATTGTAAATTCGTGGGTTTAATTCCCCAAAAATATGAAATGTCCAAAATGCCCTCCCGGGATGCTTATTAGGCCTAAAAATGCCCCGAGACCCAAACTAAACCCCCGGGTACATTATTTTGACTATCTCGCCCCTTCTGGACACATTGATACACTCAAAATGATCATATGGGTGACTTATAATTTATTCACTTTTAATAATTCGAATTTAATCCCGACACGACACAAGCGCATCCCGATAAATTTCTAAGGTTATCAAATTAGATTCTCGTAATAATTTTACTAAATTCAATTACACATCTTACTTTACCCATAAAGTAACTTACAACAAAATTCCAATAATTACTAACTCTCATCACGCTAGTAAATATTTAAATGATTTTTTGAATTAATATTAAATTAATATCTCTAATTAAATTTAATAAATCCCAAAATTTAAAAGTCATAAAAATAGAGGGTATTACACTTGGGTCTTTATGTAGAGATTTGGCTCGCTCTATCTCCTCCTGAATCCTTGATTTGGTGAAGTATCCGTCAATTCTGTTGTACTAGGCCCTCGAAGCTTGCTTTAGACCATACAAGGCTTTCTTTAGTCGAAGAACTTTATCTTCTTTTCCTTGCACCTCAAAACCTTGTGGTTGTTCAATGTAGATTTCTTCCTCGAGATATCCATCGAGGAATACTATTTTGACATCTAGTTGATGAATATTCTAGTGATTTTGAGCTTCTAGTTATACTAGTGCTCTAATGGTGTCTAATCGCGCCACTGGTGAAAAAGTTTCATTGTAGTCAACTCCGAATTGTTGTGAGTAGCCTTTAACTACTAACCTTACTTTCTGTTTCTGGATTGAGCCATCAGGTTATAGTTTTGTTTTGTAGACTCACTTCACTACGATGACATCTTTGTCTTTTGGTCGATCCACCTACTCCCAAGCCTTGTTCTTCTCGATCATATTCATCTGTTCTTCCATACCTTTGACCTAGACTTCTTATTTTATGAAAACTTCACAACTCTCTAATTCTAGAATTGTGAAGTTACAACTTTCATATATCTCACCTAGTGGTGTGGTCCGTCCAGGAGAGTATTCTAGAGATGAGTCCTCTTGCCTTGGTGATGTTGGAGGTATTGTTTCTAGTGTCGGGGTAGCTATAGTCTTCGTAGCTTCACACTGTTGTGGTGGTGTAGATATAATGATGCTTCTTATTTCAATCTTCTCTTTTTCCCAGTTCCAAGTAGCACTCTCAACGAACTCTACATCGCGACTGATCCTCAACTTCTTGGTTCTTAGGTTATAGACTCGATAGCCTTTTGATTGAGTACTATATCCTAAGAAGATTCCTTTCTCCGACTTGTTGTCGAGCTTTCTTCTCTTTTGGCATGGAACATGAGCATAGCATATGCACCCGAACACTCTGAGATGTTTTGCTGATGGCTTTTGACTACTCCAAGCTTCGATCGGCAACTTTTTTTAACATCCTTGGTGGGAAGCCTGTTTAGGAGGTACACTATTGTATAGACTACTTCCGCCCAAAAAGTCTTAGGAAGGCCTTTCTCCTTGAGCATCAAACTGGCCATCTCCATAACTGTCCTATTTTTTTCTTTCAGAAACTCCATTCTGCTTTGGAGCATACCCAACAGTTTGTTGGTGTTCTACTCCTTCATCTTCGTAGAACTTATCAAATTCATTAGAGTTATACTCCTTTCCTCTATCACTTCTCAAAACTTTTATGAAGTGACCACTTTGTTTCTCAATGAAGTTTTTAAATTTTTTGAAAACTCTAAAAACTTCAAATTTTTCACGGAGAAAATTGGCCCACATCATCCTTGTATAGTCATCAATGAATAAGATGAAGTACCTGTTATTCTCGTGTGAGGGTTTCCTCATAGGACCACACACATCGGTGTGAACTAACTCTAGTAATGACTTGGCTATCCATAATCTGCCTGATGGGAAAAGTTATCTTTGTTGCTTCCCAAGTATACAACCTTCGCCGACATGATCTAGCTCTTTTATCAGGCATGATAAACACCCAAAAGTGTGCATTTTATACCCCGAATAGACGTATTTTAGTTGTTAATTCTTGGCAAATTGGGTCTTATATGCGTAAATACTTAATGTGCAGGCTTGATCGATGATTGCAAAAGTTTGATGCTTATTTCAAGGCAAATGTGCGATTTATGGAGCTAATTCCCCAGTCCCGTATCAAACCCAAGCCTAAACCTAGACCAAACCTTCACCCGAGCCTGTGTGTTTTGATTTTGTACCTTTATTATTTTTTTTAGATTTTTAGTTTGAGTCGTTTTTATTTTTAGGATTTATTTTTTTATTTATTTAGAATTTATCTTCTATTTCTATTTCTTTTTTATTTTTATTAGTTTTAAATTTTAGTCTTTATTTTTATTTTATTTCATTAGTAGGATTAGTTTTTAGTATTTTTTTTTTAATTTTACTAGATTTTATATTTTTAGGACATTAGGTTTTATTTTTATTTGATTTGTAGTTTTTATTTTTATTATTTGAGTTTTATTTTATAGATTAAGAATTTAATAGATTTTATCTTATTTATTTTTAAAATTTATATTTTTATGATTTTTATGATTTATTTGCATTATTTTTTATATTTCTTTTTTAGTGTTGTTTTATTTTGATTTTTAGTTTTTATTTTATTTTTATTAGGATAAGTTTTTTTTAGGAATTTATTTTTCTACATTTCCTAGTTTATTTTTTTAGGACTTTATTTTTATTTTTATTTTGTTAGGATTTAATTTAAGTTTTTTTAGCCTTAGTTAGATAGTTTTTATTAGGGTACAAATTAAACACACACACACACACTTATCTTACACTCTAGTCTCTACCACACTAAATCAACAACTCACCTCCACCACCACTACCATGTACCCTCACACATATAAGCCCCATCCCTTCTTCTTTGACCTTCCAACACCCATCTCGCTCTCTTTCTCCTCTACCTCCATTAATCAACACACACACAATTCTCGTCTCACCCACCACCTATTTCTCTCATCCAAACCACCATATCCTTTACCCACCTACTGCCCATACCCAAACCAGAACCACCGGGCCAAACCCGAAGCCTCACCCAAAAAAAAAACCCGACCTCTATCTGTATCCGACCTCACCACCTACCTTCTCTGCCCATACCAACCTGAAACCCACCAGACCCGATTTCGTCCACAAAACAACCCGCAACCCCATGCCAGAAAACTGTCGACCCTTTCAAACACCAAAAACGCAAACCCCCTGCAACCCAACTCGGAATAAACCCGGAACCAAAAACACAGACCCGTGCCTACGAACCAAATCGAATCCTACCCGTGACCACTCAACCCAAACCACCCATTCCAAACCAGGCATCATCAAATTCGTTGTGCCTTGTCCCATCCAGCTACTACCTATGAACAACCCTCAACCTGCAACCTCGATTCATTCACTATGTCCCATCAGCTCGATTTTAGCTTCTGAACAACACCAAACAAACCATAGCAATATCCACAAACCCATCTCAGAGACTATATCACATTAAACTTCCATTTTTCAGTCCCCTCACCTACCATCTCGATTCTCTCACTCTTAACCTCCCTTTTTCAATCCAGTTACTTAAACCTGCAAACCCAATCGGCCAAATAAATTAAAAAAGAAAAGAATCACATTTTTCATAAACTACCCTCATTTTTATCTTCCAATTTTACCCCTTTACCCCATGTGTGCCGATTACAAAAGAAAGGCCCTCTTATTTTTTGGGGGGGATACTGTTGGAGACTAGAGAGTGGAAGCAAGCCGAAAACAGAGTGCTAAGGATAAAAAAAATTGTAGAGAGAAATTTATGAGTTGAGTGAGAGAAAAGAGTGACAAAAATTTGTAGCATCAAAAGAGATTTTGTGTTATATATTAATTGGTTGAATCTCTTCTTTCATACTCATATGAACTCATTAATTTATTTTATATCTTGGAGTCCCATTATGGAGGGATAATCTCCCATCTCAAGGGATGAAATGAAGCCCCCATAGAACCAAGTTGTCTAGTTTGTTAATATTATTTTTGTTTGATTTTCTTTGATTAGTAATTTTAATTACTACACTTGTTTTTTCATCGAGAAATGGAAAACTATACTTGAGAAAGGATTAAAGCTTGTGTTATAATTTTATTATTTTGATTCAAACTAGAGATAAGCCTTTTAAAATGATCAAAATTATAATATAAGTTTCTTCTACTCTTGTCTTATTTTGTGTAATTAAAATTAGTTGGATAAATTTTCCCTAGCGGGTGTTACACTTGATTAATTTTAATTTATTTGGAGTAGAGTTGTAGCAATTAAAAATTATTTTTCTAAAATAATATTTTTCTAATTCATTAGGATAATGAGAATTAACTTTTGAATCAGTTGAATATTTTGGAAATCAATCAAACTAGAAATAGTTCAAACTAGATTAAATGTGTGAAATGGGGATGGATTTACATCTCTTGATTCTTCTTCTTATTATCTCTCATTTAGTTATTTTTCATTCACATTTTTTTCACACACCTTGTAAGAGGGTACTTTAGATTATAGATGGAGGCGTGACCCCCTATTGAGTATGGTAATGATAAATCAGTTGGTTAGAGCTTAGAATCAATGACAGAACATATAAACATGAACCCAATGAAGGTAAATCAAGCTTAAACTCCCAAAATCTCTCGTGTATAACTCAGGTAATAATAATGAACTTTTTAGAAGTGGCTTAGCTAGAGGGAGAGGGAAGTAAGCACCCTAGATACACCCTGGAGGGCAGGTAGAAACACACAAAACACCCTCAAGAATCTCTGTCAAGTATTAAAAGCTTCGTAATAAATGACAATGGTGAGTTAGTGAACTCTCTAGTTTGCAATAACTCTTTTTAATTCTCAAAGGGATCCTCCTTCTCAGAGGTGGTTGGGGTCTTTAAATAGCCTCCCACACCACCACCGAGGCAACTCAGTCATTTAAGACTATGAAAGACATCCCTCATACTTTATGTCACAGCATTAAATGCCTGATGCTCTAGTTGTCTCCACGTCATAAACATTAAATGCCAAGACATGCCTTTTGCCTAACCACTGTGTGTCAGGGGGCTGTTGTCGCAGAGGTGGCTTACCAACTGCCTGACAGCCCCAAATACCACGGTGGTTTACTCAAGTGCAGGTCTGACATTGTTTAGCTGGCTAGTGACATCACCTACAGTAGATGTGACATTAAGTAGATGGCTACTTAGTTGATGGCTCAACGCCCGATGGAATCCCAAGCTGCTCCGCTTGAGGTTCCACCGTCAGGGTCCTTCGGTGTTTTACCAGGTGTATCTAAGATGGTCAGGACAAGCCCCAACGGTGCCTTACTTCTCAATCCTCCAAACTAGGTCCCTCTAAAGTTCCCACAGTGAGGTCATTCGATAGAGCATGAAACCTCTCCCAGGCCCTGCCAAGCCTGGTCTCTCGCAAGTACCCTTTGAGCTCATACAAACTCTTTTGTTATTATCGTTACGTCATTACAACCGTTAAAGCTTACAGAAATCAATAATGAAAATACAATGTGACTAAAACAACAAGCTAAAATACGAGCTGCCGCGCCAAACTGCCTTGCTGAGTTGCCACGCTTGAGCTGCCTCGTTTGCTTAATCTCGAACACTGTTGCTAATTGGGAATTTGTCCCTAATCTCAGGGTTACCTTCAAGCCCCCTCTACATTTGCCCCCTCGTGGAGAGATTTGTTGGGACAAGAAATGTCTGCATGAAATGACTCAACTTGATGGATTTTTCTTTGTGTAACCGTTGGAACATCTTCTTCGTTGGGGCCTTGTTAGATAAGTCTGACAAAAAGATTGGCGCCAAAAACTCAAGCTTGCTGAAGAAGGCAACGCTTCCTGTTCTCTATGCGTCATTTCATTAATGACGTGCGCTGTATTTTCAACTGTCACAGCACTTCCCGAAGTGCCACGTGTTCATGTGAAATGATTACAGGCGGCCGTGCACGTGCGAGGGTGGGGAAATCTAAACGCCAAACTCGAAAGTCTCATCAGCCATATTCAAAATACTTTGAACCTTAAACACGTGGGCCTCAGGGGTCTCTTTCCACTTCTTCCTTCTTCTTTGCTTATTTCCTTACTTCGTTATTATCTTCTTCATCAGACTGTCGCTTCTTTTTTAGAAAGAGAGAGAGAGAGACTCCATTGTTGCAAGAGCTATACCACCGTTTGTGATCGTCCGTCTCCATTGTTGCTCTCAATCCCTTTTCTCTCGAAGCTTTTTTTGTTACAGCTTCACTGTTTGTCATGGCGTCTTCAAGCAACCCCACCATTTCCGCCACCAGTGTTCCGTCTGCCACCACCACTGCTGCCTCCGCCCTGGGTGCTGCTCGCCAAGAACAGCTGAGATTTTACCGTCGCTCTCCCATTTTTGGGGAGGGTGATGGCTTTGCTATTGCCTGTAAGGCTGTTTGCTTTTCCTCCAAGTTTGATGCCCTCTTGCTGGGTGATGAGGACGAAGAGGTGTCTAAGTGGGGATTTCTGCCCCTAGAAGGAACTCTCAGATTTCGCTTAGAGCGAGGGGACTTCCCATGGTCCCATATTGATTTTGAAGCACCCGGGGGGTCCCCCGCGCACTTTGTTGCGTGGAACTCTCACATGCAGAGTTCTTATGTTGATGTCCTTGCTAAGATCGGCCTTCAACGGGCTAGATGGTTTGGTGAGTTTACTTTATCAAAGAACAACACTGCCCTGCCTGTCCTGGTCTCTCGCTGGAACGTGGATACTCATACGTTCATTGCTGCCTGGGGTGAGTTTACTATAACTCTGGAGGACGTGTGCGAGCTCCTGGGCCTTGATGCAACAGGCCATGAGCCCTACACCGATGAGGCTCTCGATGCTTGAGAGACCGCAGATCGTTTGGAGTTGGACCGCATATGCCAAAGCTGCATCGGTTCTTCCAACAAAGCTACTTTCTCTCCCTTAATCAATTACTTCTTCAAGGGTGCTGGTGAAGGCAGTTCCTCATCAACTGCACCTGGTCAAGGTACACCGTTGGAGCTTCCCGATTACATTCTTGTGATCCTTTTCCGCTTTTTTTTTACGGGCAAGCCCAATGACCAGCCCCGAAGGGACCTTATCAACCTGTCTTTTTGCTTAGCTCGAGGCATAAAGATTCCCCTGGCTGCAATTGCCTTGGGATCCCTGTACACTTGGCTGGATAGGGCCTTATTTGACATGGAACGCTCCATTGGCCGTTATAACTTGGCCAATTTTTCCAACAGTGTTCTTCTGACTAGCTTTCTCTACTTCCGCTTTCCTGCCGTAGCGGCCAAGCCCAACAGTCCTCCTTCGGTTGAAATAATTTTGCCTCCACGGTCTTTCATTTATCATAAGAGACAAAGCCGAAAGGAGTTGATTTCCGTGATTGATCGTTTTGAGAGCTTCGTTATGAGGCCCTATCAAGAAGAGGCCTTTTTCCATACTTGTAAATTTTTTCATCATGATGCCAGAGTGATACGGGAGCCTTCCCCCAACATTGAGGACCCCTCGCTGGCCGTGGTTCTTCTTCTTTCTCCTGGATATCTTCCCTCCTACACCGAGTGGGGATACTCGAGCGAGCATTATAACCCCAACCGATGCAGCCGTCAGTTTGGGTTTGACCAGGGGGTGCCACGTCCAGTTTTCCAATCATCAAACCCCAAAGTCTCCTTTGGCGAGGCATGTTCGTTGTTTTCTTCAACTGCTGCGTGGGGGATATCCTTAACAATGGCTGGGCGTGTCACCATTCCCAGTATTACTAGGCATGGGGATGTGACCCCTCTGTTTGCCACCAAGTATTGGCCAAAACAACTAGCTGAAATTGCTAAGTTCATTGAGGGAGAGCCGGTGTACCCTCCTGTTTGTTCATTTTCTGCCCTGGAGTTAGGGATAAAAGGCAACTCTGTTCTTGGGATAGAATTCCCTCTAAGTTCAACCCACAAAGCACCTCCCAACGAGCTTCCCCCACTTTGTGCCATGGTCCCAGTTGCCACGCCGAAGTCCAAAACTGCTGCTGCGAAGAAGGCTGCCCCCTCAGCTGCAGCTACTACCGACGAGGGGGCTTCTCAACCACCTTCTAAGAAGGAAAAAACGGCCAAGGGTGGGACATCGAAATCGAAATCGAAGTCCCAGAAGCCCCAAACTCCCGTGACAGCTCTTCCCATAGCCTCCGTTCCACCTCCCATGCCTGCCGAGATGGCTGAGCGTGTAAGGAGGGAGGCCCAAGCAGAGCTAGATTGAATAAATGCCGAGTATCAATGGCATGCAGTCGTCGTCCCCTCCTCCATTGCTTTTCCCACGGTGGTGGTGGATCCTTCAGAGCCAACGGATAGGAAGAGGAAGAGTTCCAGGGCTCCTCAAGGGGTCAGTATTAGTGCAGCTGGCTCAAGGAAAAAGACTCTGGGCACCAAGTACCAGAAGAAATGGACTCCTGAGATACACTCGACCCCTGAGGTGTAATCCACCCCTGCCCCCTCAGTTGCTGCTACTCCTCCCTCTTCGCCCATGGTCGTGTCTTCTCATTCTCCTTCTGAATCGGAGGTATGTATGCCTGATTTGGTTATTATTGCCCTTTTGCTTAAGGAGGACTATCTTTTCTTATACATATGTTTTCCCTTCTCTTTTTTTTTTGACAATTGTGGTGCAGGGAGCTGAAATAGAAAGACCAGACCCTTTCAGTCCTCCCGTGAGCCCTTTTGTGGGGGGACGATTCGGTGCATCTCGTACCGATGTGATTCCTCCCCGTTCCCCCATGACAGGGCTTACATATTCTCGGCGTGGAGTCAGCCAACGTGCGAGGGAAGTCATTGTGGGAGGTGATGTCGTTGATCCTGCGAGTGATTCCTCGCCTGAAGTGGCACATCCCGAGATATTAGCCTTAGTCCCTTCTGATTCACAGGCCTCACCTGAGGTTCTTCTGCCCATTGTACTTGTTGAGGAAAGTGAGCCCGAGGTATGATGTGATCTATAATTTATTTGTTGTAGTCCTTTCAGTCATACTCTTTTCTTATTTGGCTTACTGAACTGTGATATGTTTTGGGTACCCCAGGTGGAAATGTCCTCGTTGTTGGCAAGCATTCTTCTTCCAACGATGCTGACGAGGCCCCCGACTGTCATTCCTTTGTTTAGCACCATAACCGAGGTAAGTAACACGTCGAGATATTTCTTCATATTTTCTGTGCCCATTCTTCTTTTCTAACATTTGGCTTTGTGCACAGTTTTCTTCTGATCTTGCACCAACTCCTGCAGTGAGGGCCCAGGTTGGTGTGTTTACACCCCGTCCTGATGTGGCTGTGCTTGAGGGCTCAGTGTCTTCGCATGATGAACCCCGTGTTCTGGCCCTTGTGCCCTATACGGGTGATAGGGTTTTGCCAAGCGTAGAAGCTTCTGCATCTAGGGACCCCGTTACGGCTTCTGGGGTAGTAATCTCTCCCCCAACGGTTCCTGTCCCTGTGGCTGCCTCATATGCTCCCGTTGTGACTGAGGTATATTATTCATAAGATTCTTCTTAATCTTCACCTTATAACGATGACTTAACAATGCAAACAATCGTTAAGTTTTTTTCATGAACTCCACCTTGTAACGGTGACTTAACAATGAAAACACTTGTTAAGTGTTTTTTTTTTGTAAACTCCACCTTATAACGGTGACTTAAAAACGAAAGCGATTATTAAGATTTTCCCATAAACTCCACCTTATAATGGTGACTTAACAACGAAAGCGCTTGTTAAGATTTTTCATGAACTCCACCTTATAACGGTGACTTAACAACGAAAGCGCTTGTTAAGATTTTTTCATAAACTCCACCTTATAACGGTGACTTAACAACTAAAGCGCTTGTTAAGATTTTTCATAAACTCCACCTTATAACGGTGACTTAACAACGAAAGCGCTTATTAAGATTTTTTCATAAACTCCACCTTATAACGGTGACTTAACAACGAAAGCGCTTGTTAAGATTTTTCATAAACTCCACCTTATAACGGTGACTTAACAACGAAAGCGCTTGTTAAGATTTTTCATAAACTCCACCTTATAACGGTGACTTAACAACGAAAGCGCTTGTTAAGATTTTTTCATAAACTCCACCTTATAACTGTGACTTAACAACGAAAGCGCTTGTTAAGATTTTTCATAAACTTCACCTTATAACGGTGACTTAACAACGAAAATGCTTGTTAAGTTTTTTTTTTCATAATTTCATCATGTGCTCTTTTTCTTTCCAGGTTGCTCGGGAAAATTCACCCCCAGCTCTGTCACCTGTAGGCTCGCCCTTTCGAGAACCTGATGTTTCGGAAAATTCTATTCATGATGATCAAGGTTCTACGAATGGTGCTGCAGTCGAGAGCAAATCTGGGTGCGAATTGCCTCTTCCTGACCTAGCTCCTCACGCGTTCTACCTCATGGTGCTTCGGTAGTCTCCTCAAATGCCCGTCAACCATCTCCTGGTGATTGAACAATTGGTGGATTGCCATCCTAAGACCTTCACACTAGATTTCCAGCGCTCAAATATTCATGTGATGAGTCACAGACTGCAAGGCATGGCGATCGTTGTTGCTGAAATTGCCAGTACCCCCACTGCCAGTGTTACCAGATCCCTTCTTAACCAATTTCTAGGTTTTCTGAAGGAGTTGGGACGTGATGGTTTCCGTTTTGACTGGCTTATTTCGTATCTGAAGACCTTGAAAAACCAGCAACTGATCGTCCAGAGGGAGGTATTGCGCAAGCACCAGGAGGACCAGCAATCTGAGGAGGCTAGGTTGGTCGCATTGGCCCCGCTTTTGGAAGCAGTGGATCAAGAGGTGAAGGATGCCGAAGAAGCTTTGTGCCTGGCCAAATTGAAGCGTGAGAGACTTCTGATCGAACGTACGCAAGTGCAAACGAGGCTGGAGGTTTCCATTAACGCCCAACGGTCTTTCACAGCAGCTTCTTCGGGCCTGCCTGGAGATTTTTTCTCTTCCTCGGATTTATCTTTTCTTTTAGAGTAGTTACTTCTTGTATACAGATCTTTTACTTCTTTTCTCTATGTAATTCTTGGGCAATAGCTCCCAAAGGAAATTTTGTAATTCTCTATTGTTTATGAATGAAGAACGCATACTTTTCAATCCCTTCATGTGTACTATGACTGCTGTTGTGTGCTATAGAGTTTTGTGTTTCTGCAATTCTTCCATTATTCTAAAAAAAATGTCACCCAAAACTTGTATATTTATAACAATATCTAGTCATAACATCAGTTCAAACTTGGTTATTTTACACATGATAAACTTTCAGCCACTTATTGTTAATCTTACATGGCTTATCTTCTTCTATCTTCGAAATTAAGTAATAACCTGAGTCATGCGCTTCCTTCACAACATAAGGTCCCTTCCAGTTGGCTGGGAACTTTGGAAGAGGAAGTCCCCTGATGTGTTTCACTGCTGCTTTCAATACGAGGTCTCCTTCTACGAACCTCCTTGGTCTCACCAAGTTGTCATATGCCCTGGAGAGTTGTTTCGTATATATTTGAAAGTGTTGCATTGAGTTATCTATGTGCTCATCCAACGCTTCCTGCTGTACATGTCTGCTGTGAGGGAGCATGCTACTTCTCAAGGCATAACGAGCAGAGGGAACTTCCAATTCTACCGGGAGGATTGCCTCAGCCCCATAGACAAGAGAGAACGGCATGTATCCTGTGGGTTTTCGCTTGGTTGTTTGATAGGCCCACAAGACAGCTGGTATCTTGTCATCCCACGCCCCTGGAAAGTCTTCCATCATCTTGGCTAAAATATTAATCAGGGTTTTGTTAGTTGCTTCGACCTGACCATTTCCCTTTGGGTATGCTACTGTTGAAGTGTGATGAATCATGGAGTATTTGTCCGTGAGCATTGTTACTTCAGAATTGATGAAGGGGGTCCCATTATCCGAGAGAATTACTTTTGGGATCCCAAAATGGCAAATGATGTATTCTCTGATGAAGTTTCTCACCACCCCAGCCGTTGCCCGTTTGAGTGGTATTGCCTCGGCCCATTTTATGAAACATTCCGTTGCTACTAGTATCCATATCTTGCCTCTCGAAGAGGGGTGGATTGCCCCCACTAGGTCGAACACCCAAGTATGGAATGGATAGGGCGTTGATAGGGAGTGCAAGTCTGCCGATGGGGAATGGATCATATTCCCATGCAGTTGGCAAGCCTTGCACTTTCGAACAAACTCAGCTGAGTCTTTCTCTATTGTTGGCCAGTAGTACCCCAATGTCATCAATTGATCATACAGCTTGGCACCTCCTATATGTGCTGGATCGTGCACTTGTTTGAGGACCTCCACTGCTTCTTCCCTTGTGACACATCGCACGGGCCTATTAAAGTACCCCTTTCGATAAAGTTGCCCCTCCTGGACGTAGAACCTTAGAGCCCTTCGCCTCAGACCCATTGCATCTATTTTCTCCGTTGGGACAACCCCCTCCTGGATGAAGTCAATGTAGGGCTGCTTCCAGTCCGTTTGAGCTTCAATAAAATGGCACTCAGCTGCTTCGAAGAATAGCTGACACTTATTGCATTTCCATTGTAGCTCTGCCGCATCTTGCTTCATTCTAGGCCAAAAATACCCCTCCCTTTGAATTCTCCTGTATAGAGGTATCTCGGTCGTTTCGTAGTGTTCGTTATGCATTTTCTTCAATACTTGCTCGGCCTCCTCTGGGCTAACGCATCTTGACAGCCATCCTCCTGTATTTCTAAAATAGAGATTCTCCCGCCATGTAAAATATTGGGCCAATTCTCTTAGCCCCATCGCCCCCTCACCGGACTCCAGTTGTTTCTTAATATCCCTTCTCCAGCCCACTTCTTCCTCCATTGGTAATATTGACTGTACTATCGAAGGGGCTGTTCTTCGTTGGATCACAACTGTAGTCTCATTGGTTTTCATTATCATCTTCTGGGCAATAGTGGCGTAGGCGTCGGGATGGCGGTTCATCGTTCTGGGATGCCTCTTGATCTTGGTCCGATGGAACTGGTTGAGGAGCCTTTGAATGATTGCTCTATAGGGCGCCAGGCTCATGTGTTTCAACGCATATTCTCTGTTTACCTGTTCAATTACCAAGTTCGAGTCACCCTTAATGCAGAGTGAGCGGATTCCCCTCCGAAGATCCTCTAGAAGCCCTAGTACCAATGCCTCGTACTCTGCCTCGTTATTAGAGCAAGGGAAATCTAGTTTGTAGGAAAGGCAAATCTCTTCCATCCCTTTTGAGAGAACGACCCCTGCTCCCCCCTTCTTTTCTGCCGAAGATCCGTCGAACTGCATCGTCCATTCCTCCTCAGTTGTATCTAGGTAATTGTCCTGCAGATCATCTCCTGGAATGTCTTCCCTAGGTGGCTCAAAGGTTCCTGAAGGGAAGATAGCCAATAAGTCAGCGTACGCCTGACTTTTGATTGTGCCAGGGACCACGCATTTTAAGTCATATTCAGAGAGAATGAGGAACCATCTAGCTTCCCTACCAATCAATATAGTCTTTGCGAGAAAATATCTAATTGGGTTACATCTAGTTATAATATGAATGGTAAAAGACAGCATATAGTGCCTAAGTTTTTGTGCTACAAAGACCAGGGCTAAATAATGCCTTTCTAAGCTAGTATATCTAATTTCTGGCCCATGTATAATTCTACTGAGGTAGTAAACCGGTCGTTCTTGTCCGTCTACTTCTTGTCCTAGCAGAGCTCCAACGGACCTCGTGGTGGATGTGAGGTATAGCTGTAACGGGCTCCCGCCTGAGGAGGGACCATAATTTGTGGTGATACGAGCAGCTTTTTCATCCCAACGAGGGACTTCTGGTGAACCTCTTCCCATATGAATTTCATGTTCCTTCGTAGCAACTGCATCAATGGGTGTGTTATTTCGGCCAATCCAGGCACAAATCTCCTAAGGTAGGAGACTTTACCAAGAAAAATTTTCAGCTCCTTCGCAGTTCTTGGACATGGCATTTCCAGGATTGCCCGTTGTTTTTCCTGGTCCATCTGTACCCCTTGTCGATTAACCACGAAGCCTAAAAACTTACCACTTATTACCCCGAAGACACACTTCAACGGGTTCATCCTTAACTTGTACCTCCTGCACCGAGCAAACACCTTCCTTAAATCGTTCAGATGGGACTCCTCCTTCTTCGATTTGATGACCAAGTCATCCACTTAGAATTCCACAAATTTGTGGAAGAAGTCATGAAAAATGGCCATCATCGTTCTTTGGTACGTAGCTCCGGCGTTCTTGAGTCCAAACGGCATTACTTTGTACATGAAGTTGCCCAACGACGTTCTGAATGATGTTTTCTCTGCGTCAGAAGGGTCCATCTTGATCTGGTTGTATCCCACATATCCATCCATGAAGCTGTACATCTCATGACCAGCCGTGGCGTCTATCAAACTGTCGATGGAGGGTAGGGGAAACTCATCCTTAGGGCAGGCCCTATTCAAGTCTCTGAAATCCACGTAGATCCTTATTTGGTTTTTATCTTTCTTCCCTACTGGCACAATGCTAGATAGCCAGAGGGGGTGTTGTATAGGCTTGATAAACCCTGCTGCTAACAAGCGTTGGACCTCTTCTTTAATCTTTAAATCTATTTCAGGCTTGTACGTTCTTGTTTCCTGTTTTACTGGAATAGCCGAAGGGATCACGTTCAACTTGTGGCAGCTCACTTCCTCATCCAGCCCTTCCATTTCAGTGTACTTCCATGCGAAGACATCTATGAACTCCCGAATTAGGTCAACCAAGGCTTCTCGTTTCTCCTTAACAAGATCCTTTGAGATGAAGATAGGCCTTGGGTCTTCCCCTTCTTCTGCTAGGTTTAGTTTCTCCAACTCTTGCGCCTGGGGCCTTGGTTGGTCTGTCATGTAGTCTGGTTCTTCGGCGACATCTTCTACGAACTCTTGTATGCTAGAGTTGTCTATCACCATACACTACCCCCGTTGATCCACTAAAAAGCACTCGTATATCGGGTCAACCTCATTGTCAGTCTTTTCGGCCGCCCGTTCACACCGTTACAAGTGGTACACCACCTTTCCCTCTTCAGTGACAATCTTTTTGCATTGCTTGCTGGTGGCTGTTGCTATGGCTTTTCTCTTCCTTTCTCTGGAAGCTTCAGCGATCCTTTCCCCTGAAAAATGACTTAACACGCTCTCTCGTTGGGCCTCATGCTCGCCCGGGTCTGTCCTAGGTCTCATCTTTTCTTTGAGCTGCTTCGGAATGTTCTGGGGTCGAGGGACCGCACGATATGCTTCCCCGCTCCTCTTCCCCTCGCCACTCTCGTTTAAAGGTCCCATTCTTTCTCTAATTGAGGGGACCCATGCTCCCTCCATTCTCCTCATTAGAACTCGTACGTCCTCTTCGAGCTCTGTATAAAAGGCTGCATCAACCAAGTGTGCTTCTTCGATAGCAAAAGGCCTCTTAGTTGCCCTAATAGTCACTTCTGTCCCCTTGATATTCGCCTTACCACATTGGTGGTAAGTTGAGGGAACTAACCTTTGGTTGTGCATCCATACTCTCCCCACTAACAAATGATAGGAAGTTGCGCTTTCTATTACATGGAATTTGATATGGGAACTCAGATTTCCCATCACTATCCCCACGTTTACATACCCAATGGACTTGGAAGATTGATTATCGTAGCCCGAGATTACTAAGGGCATGGCAACCAATCTTTCTTCCGTAATATTAACTGCGTGGAAGGAGTTGATTGGCATAATGTTGATGGAAGCACCCCCGTCCATAAGAGTCCTGTCAAAGCTAACCCCGTTAATATTGGCCGTTACATACAGGGGCCTATTATGGGGGAACCTTACAGCTCTATCTGCATCGCTGAACGTTACCTCTGATAGGAACTTCTTTACCAGCCTAGCCATGAGTCCCCTCCACCTTAGCGAGGGGACCGCATTTCTTCTTGCAATATCCAAGATCGCCTGCGTTATCTCCATTCTTCTCTCTTTTGGGATTTTCACTTGGTCGAAGAACCAAGTGAACTTTGGAGATTTTGAAACTGCGCTATATTCTATGACTGGGTCCGTTTCCTCGCCCTCAACACTGTAGGCGTCATCTATGTCCCTGGCACTTGCTTCATCATAAGCCAGAATTACGTTAGCCATTCCCCTAGTGCAATACTCCAGTGTTTTATCGAACTCCATTGTTGCCCCTCCCCCCTCCCGCTCTGCCTCCTTATCATAGGCTGTTACAACATTGGCCCCATGCGCCGGGAGCGGGTTATTGTTAACGTTCTGCGGGGGGATTTGTAATGTTCCCGCCTTCATGTACTTGTCAATGATTCTTCGCAGCGTGAAGCAGCCTTCTGTTGGATGCTGGACCTTTTGATGAACCTGACAATATTTGGGATTGGCCCTATGTTGCCGCGTCGGGTTCTTTCGCCGGGACGCCTTTCGGTTCGTAAACCGTTCCGCCTTGTACCATTGCGTTATAGCAACTCACAGCCTCCTCCACCGTACAAGGCAACGGTGGCGGATCTTCTCTATCCCTTCCGAACTTTCTTTTGTTGTCCTTCCTCTGGGCCTTGCCCCCATCCTCTCTCTCGACATATCCCACCCGTGGGGCCTGAGACCTTCCCCCGATGGGTTGTATCGGCTGTCTGAACATCATGGGAGCTACTACCGGGCTAGGTCGCACCACCAAAGATATATTTCTTGCGAACTTTAAGAATGTTGAAAATGTTCCCTCGCGTGTCTCATTGATCAGGTGACAGATATAGTCAGGAAGTAATCCCTCAGCACAAATTTGTAGTAACCTAGCCTCCTTAGCTTCTTCCCTCACGTAGAGGGACCTTTCCCTAAACCTTCGAATATAGGCCACTACCTCATCTCCTGGCCTTTGCCTCTCCCTGCCAAGTTGGGTTAAGGTGAACTCATCTTCTGCCAAGAAGAACTTTCGGACAAACAATACATGCATCTCCTCCCACGTGGAGACACTATTGGGAGGCAGGTGAGAGTACCAAGTGTATGCTTTATCAGTCAGGGATTTGGAAAACTCCCTCAGCCTAAGCTTTTTGTCATTGCAATGCGCCCCCAAGTGTTCAACGAAACGCTTAATGTGTTCCTTCGGGTTCCCGCCCTTCCCTGAGTATTTTTCAAAGGTAGGGGGAATATAGTCCTTCGGGTAGGGTTCGTCGTTGTACTCCTGGGGGTAAGGTGTTCGGAAGTCGTCGTAAACCGCTGTCACCTCGCCCACAGCCTGCGAGGAAGACTGCATGAACTTCAGCATCTCCTTCTGCATCTCTTTTCTCATCTCTTCCAAGGGCGAGGCTACTGGGGCCACCTGCAACAGGGCCGACGGTTGAGCGCTCGTTGCAACCGGAGCGAACGTTATCGGTTGCGCCGTTGAAACTCCTGAGCCGCCCACAGTTGGGTTCACAACAGAGGGTACACTTGCTGGGACCGCTCCTGTAATGCCTGCCCCTAGTGGGGCCCCTGGGGCCACTCCTGGTGTTACGAAGGCATTAGTCTCCAATCCTCCCAGCATAGTTGAAGCCACTGGGGTTTGCAAAAACTCGTAAAATTTGCTCATGAGGAGCGCCATCTGGGTCGGTCCCAACCCCGCACTCGTGGAAGGTTGTGTAGCCCCTAGGACGCCTATCGTTGTTGGAGCTAGCGGTGCCTCTACCCGAGGAGCCCCATCTCTCAGGGCCTCCTGCTCCCTCCCAGCCTGTTCTTCATTATGTTGTATGTCATCAAAATTAAGTCTTCTAGTATCATTATCCTGCACCATACTCCTTCTCTATAAGGATGCCTCCCCAGCGGAGTCGCCAAATGTAAGAGGGTACTTTAGATTATAGATGGAGGCGTGACCCCCTATTGAGTATGGTAATGATAAATCAGTTGGTTAGAGCTTAGAATCAATGACAGAACATATAAACATGAACCCAATGAAGGTAAATCCAGCTTAAACTCCCAAAATCTCTCGTGTATAACTCAGGTAATAATAATGAACTTTTTAGAAGTGGCTTAGCTAGAGGGAGAGGGAAGTAAGCACCCTAGATACACCCTGGCGGGCAGGTAGAAACACACAAAACACCCTCAAGAATCTCTGTCAAGTATTAAAATCTTCATAATAAATGACAATGGTGAGTCAGTGAACTCTCTAGTTTACAATAACTCTTTTTAATTCTCAAAGGGATCCTCCTTCTCAGAGGTGGTTGGGGTCTTTAAATAGCCCCCCACACCACCACCGAGGCAACTCAGTCATTTAAGACTATGAAAGACATCCCTCATACTTTATGTCACAGCATTAAATGCCTGATGCTCTAGTTGTCTCCACGTCATAAACATTAAATGCCAAGACATGCCTTTTTCCTAACCACTGTGTGTCAGGGGGCTGTTGTCGCAGAGGTGGCTTACCAACTGCCTGACAGCCCCAAATACCACGGTGGTTTACTCAAGTGCAGGTCTGACATTGTTTAGTTGCTAGTGATGTCACCTACAGTAGATGTGACATTAAGTAGATGGCTACTTGGTTGATGGCTCAACGACCGATGGAACTCCAGGCTGCTCCGCTTGAGGTTCCACCGTCAGGGTCCTTCGGTGTTTTACCAGGTGTATCTAAGATGGTCAGGACAAGCTCCAACGGTGCCTTACTTCTCAATCCTCCAAACCAGGTCCCTCTAAAGTTCCCACAGTGAGGTCATTCGATAGAGCATGAAAGCTCTCCCAGGCCCTGCCAAGCCTGGTCTCTCGCAAGTACCGTTTGACCTCATACAAACTCTTTTGTTATTATCGTTACGTCATTACAACCGTTAAAGCTTACAGAAATCAATAATGAAAATACAATGTGACTAAAACAACAAGCTAAAATACGAGCTGTCGCGCCAAACTGCCTTGCTGAGTTGCCACGCTTGAGCTGCCTCGGTTGCTTAATCTCGAACACTGTTGCTAATTGGGAATTTGTCCCTAATCTCGGGGTTACCTTCAAGACCCCTCTACACACCTTTTAGTATTTTTTTAGATTATTCTCATAGTTTAGTTGATATCTTTCATTTAATTGAGTGATTTCACCATCATAAAAAAATCGTTTTAATATAAAAAAAATAGAAAACATCGAAAAAGAAAAAAATTCAAAAAAATAGATAAATAGCTAGTAAATTGGATTACATGATTTTTCTTGTATTTCATTCCATTAAGTTGGGTTGACACCCTTACTTACCTCATACTTGTCTTGTGATATTTTTATAGGCAATTGAAGGAAATTGTTGATTAAAAAGGCTTTGCAATAACGACACTTACACTTAGAAGCAAATTTTTCTCTCTATCAAATGGTGTCGTTGCCGCTTTTTAGGGATTGACGCACTCGAGGAGATTTTGAATTGAAATTCATTAGTTATTTAGTAGCATTTTTCCCTTTTATTAGAAGTGTTGTATTTGGATTATTGAGGCCTTGTATTTATTTGGGTGCATTTTGACACCAATTGATTTGTAATAATTATTCATTAAAAAAAAGTGAAAGGGGAAACCGGCTAAGGTAGAGAGAGGGCGTCCAAAGGCGAGGAAAAGAAACCTATCAACTTTGGGTCGGTAGGACTCCTGGGGCCTACTGAGATAGGCGAAATCTCCTCCCCCCCCCAGTCGACTCCACTCGATCTTCACCCCATGCGTGTCAAAACTGTGGGAGGTACCTCTCTAAACACTCGCGAATCTTCCGCAAGCGAGTCAGTATTGTGTGTGCCTACGTGCTCTTATGTTGTTTTCTTCTCGCAATTATTTTTGAATGGTGTGATGAATTAATCAACTAAGATCTACACCAGGTCATTCACGAGAAGTGATTTCATCACGCGACTCACTCACTTATCCATTGTGTGCTACCCTAGCCTTCATTTAATTTAAAATCAATCAACTAGATAGCCCCATAGGATACGGTGTTCGTAAGCCCCTTTTTTTTATCAATTTGACTTGTAGGATAACCCATAGAGCCCTCTCCACCTAGCAAATCCTCGAACGGTTCACTTTGAGGCACGTAAGTATCCAGGAAAACTGGGTTTTAAGTGCGGTTCCCTAGTAAAACGGGTATGTTCTGTCCCCAGCGTTGTGCCGAACGACCGCTTCGTCGTATTAACTTTGTGGAGAATCTCTGTGGCAAGCCTATAATTATCTTGTGATTAAATTAGGAACACGTGGTTTTGCAAAGGCAATCAAAAAGATAAATTTCGTGAATTTTTATCGCCCGCAGAGTAATTAAAATTGACTACCCTCTCATCTAAATTGAAGAAAAATTTGGCTATGTGCTAGTTAGGACTTTTACCTTGCTTGTACGTATATACTTTACTCCTTAGGTAGTCATTTTTACGCTCCCTCATTTTTTAGTTTCAAGTTGCGTCCATCGCTCCTTTTTCCAACAAAAATCCAAAAATATTATCTTTTTCATTTTCTCTCCCATTTTTCAAAAATCCAAAAACATTTTTTCCCTTTCTCCAAAAATATTTTCTTTCCCTCATTTTCTAAAAATTCCAAAAATATTTCCCTTTTTCTTTTCAAAACATAAAAATTCACTGTTAGTATGCCCACGTGGCAACGAGTTAATCATCGATAAATTCATTCTCGTAGCCCTTCTCCCGTGTCTTCCACATTAGGAGAACCACGTGTTCCCTTTGATTTTTCCCTACCACATGTCACTTCGAGTTGTCCCGAAGTTGACATCTCTACTTCATCCATAGATCCACCCACCACAACCGACGAGCGTGCCTTAAGGGACTATTTTACCCCAATAACGACTACCCCACCATCATTTATCGTTCTTCCACCCACCCCAGCTGTCCAATTTGAAATTCGCGCGGCGACAATTTTGATGTTGCCCACTTTTAATGGCCTTGAATGTGAGTCTCCAACACTCAGTTGCGAAATTTTCTCACGATTTGTGCTACTTTTAAAAATTAAAACTTAGATGAAGAAAATGTGCATCGTCGGTTGTTTCCATTTTCTCTCAATGATAATGCATCCATGTGGCTCCATTCATTTCCACCGAATTCTATCCTTACATGGGAACAACTTGTGAGAAGTTCATGTCAAAGTTTTATCCGATGAGCAAAACTAATGAGATGCGTCAAGCCATCCAAGATTTTCGTCAAAAGCCAACCGAGCAATTCTGTAAAGCATGTGGTTGTTTTCATGGTTACATCAATAGTTGCCCACATCATGGTCTCGAGAAAAGTCACTTAGTCCATAGTTTTTACAATGGTCTCGTACCCGCCTCCCGAACCACGATTGAATCCATGCATAAAGGTAAGTTCATGCACTTAACTCCCACTGCCACCTACAATTTTGTTCCACAATTAGGCGATGACTCCCAAGATTGGAAGGGCACCAATGACTTTTCAAGATCCGAGCCACCCTGCATAGGGAACACCTATGAGGTAAAAAATGATCCTGATTTTAAAACTTTGATTCATGGCTTAAACACTTTGACTAAAATCGTTGACGCTCTTAGCTGTTCTATACGACAAAATAATTCTCTTTCTAAACAAGTGATGAATGTCAATGAGTATAGTCCTTATTCTTTTAATGTTTGTTTAAGTCAAGATCATTTAACTCATTTGTGACCCCTTGTTCAAGATGATCCCAAACCCACCAAAGCCCAGGCATGCGCTTTTAATACCACTAGGAAACCCCCCCCCCCCCCCCCCCGTTGTTTACTTACAAACCCAATAATAGGAACCATCCCTATTTTTCCTATAAGTACGAAAACAACCTCACTCCATCACACCCATAACAAAATTTGGGTGGTCCACCCGGGATTCAACAAAACCCACAAAGGCAACATCGCCTTCCCATCCAGAATCACCATGCTCCATACCATCAACCACATTATCCATCATACTTTATCCGCCATGGAGGACCATCACATACCAATCATCAAATTGTCTATGTTCCACCTCCCTCTTATGAGTATTCACCGCCTCTTAGTTCTCATCGTGAGTTGGTCCACCAACCCCTCTATGCCCCTCCACCCCAATCATCCACCTCCTCTCTTGATAATCTTCTCACTCAATTTATCACGAATCAACAATAATCCACGCAAGCACAGACTCAAGACATTCAAAATCTTGATCAACGTCTTAACCATTTTGAGTCTGAGCGAGAGAAAGGTCGATTCCCGAGTCAACCCATTTCTAACCCTAAGGGGAATGGCAAATAGTCGACTTATGAGGTTGGATCCGCACCCACTCCCTCCACATTCCAAGACGACATGCAAGTCGTATCTACTCTAAGATCCGAAAAACAAGTTGACAACGGTATTGATATCCCCCGTCATATGAAAGCCCCACCAACCCCAAAATTCCCATTAGATCCTCTCCCTAAGGTTCTACAACCTACCAAATCCACAAAAAATAACGACTCCAAACCTAAAGAGCCCACCACTGTAAGGCTCTAAAACATGATTAGGAAGGTTAATTATATGATTTGTTATGTGGTTAAATGCATCATAAATTATTTTTCTAATGTATTATTATGTTTATAAAATTAAATTAGGGTGATGATATGAAATTGGCAATGTTTGGTCGCCAAATGTGAAACTTTTGACATTTTCGATAAATTGCTACTTTTCTTTTCGAGCCCAAATTAGGCATATTAATTTTATGATTTTGGGAAACCAAAAAATATGAAAGTTGTAGATGTTTAAGTTATATACTCATAGACACAAAGAGGGAGAAAATTGGGGCCCGTGATAGTGAGTAATGGTAATTTTACCAAGGTGGGACAAATGTGTCATTAATGGAATTATTTAATTCGACCTTTCATCCAACCAATCACGTGTTACCACTTCCCCTATTGCTATTGGACCACTATACAACGTATTTCTGATTATAAATGAGAGGTATGTATTCTTCCTCATAATAATTAACAAGTTTTGCCTAAAGAGCGAGAAAGAGAAGAAAGTTAAGGAAGAAATCTTTGGAAAATTTCTATAAATCGAGGAATCCTCGTAAGGTAATTACATCTTTATTAAAGTTGGTCACATGGATGAGTTCTATACTTGGCATGTTTTTATTTTTGATTTGGATATATATTTTAATGATACCCATATTGCTGAATTGTGTTGGAACAAGGATGGGTTAAGAACATAAGTTAGAACTTGAGCTAGGATCGTAAATGCATACTTTCAAGTCCTAAATTCACATCATCTTTTCGTAAAAAATTTTGATTTAGAAAATTCATTATCATGATGTATATTTCTGCTAAAACATGTTTATTATATGTTTCCATGAATTATACCCAAGGTCAAGGTTATGTATGCTTAAAAACATTAAGTTATGCCTTAATGTTATATTTCAGGTATGCCTATCGTTTGGAGTTCACTGCCAAGTTAGGACCTTAAAACGGGGGAGTGACGGATATCTAGTATGGTTTGAATATCAAGAATCTTGTTGTGTAAATATTAAACTAACGATATTGGTTATGGAAAGTTGTGTAGTACTTATAGGTGACATGTACATGTAGTTATGTTATTACCTACACATACCTTTGAAAAAAAAAATCTCATCCTACTTTTCCTTAGAGATTTAAATTAAAGCATTATTTATTATTTAAGGAAATTTATCGCTAATTAACAAGGATGAGTTTAACTTAATTAAGTCGGGGCACGACAACTTGATATCAGAGCGTGGTTATTAGGTTCTGGATAGGGTGTGAGGGTCTAGATTGGCAGTGGACACTAGAAAGTGAGTTTGTTATGCACCTGGATTTTGACTAACAATGTTAATATTAAACTGCTGCTACTGTATTTTGTTTAAGTGAATTATATTGCAGTGAATAATGGATCCACATGAGCCTCATGATGGAGCAGAGGGTAAGGCATCTTATGTTCCTAATAGTCAGCAAGGACATAAACATATTCAAGTGGAGGAACCAGAGGTGCAATAACAACCTATTGATGATGTGGGAAGAATATTACGTGCTGTGGCACAACTTATGGAACAAGCAAGAGGTGGAGAACATGGTGGGGATAGGGATAAATTGCACGAGAGGTTTATGAAGTTAAATCCGCCAGCATTTACTAGGACTACGGATCCGTTAGTGGCAGAGGGGTGGATTAGAAAGATGGAAACAATATTCAAGGTGATGGAAGTGCGAGATGAACAAAAGGTTTTGTTAGCAACCTTTAGGTTAGAGGCTGATGCAAAGTTATGGTGGGATGCAACAGTAAGGTTACTTACTACAATGGGGGGAGTGGTGCCAATAAATCCTCCACAAATTACATGGGAGAGGTTTGTGAAGGTGTTCTTTGAAAAATATTTCCCAAGGCTTTATAGGAAAGAGAAAGAGGAAGAATTTATCACATTGAAGCAGGGGAGCCGAACAGTAGCAGAGTATGAAGCTTTATTTATATCCTTATCTATATTTGCACCTGACTTGATGAGGACAGAAGAAAGTAAATGTGATCGGTTTCAAACCGGGCTAAGTGTAGATATAAAAATCATGGTTGCTAATATGAAGATCACAGATTATGTGGACTTGGTGGATAGGGCTATGGTGTCAGAAAAGTTAATAAAAGAAATGCAAGTTTAACACTCGAAGAAAGCTAGATATGATGGTATAAGATCATATGGATGGGAGGAGGGAACCTCAACTCAGAGTGTAGCACGAGGAGTACCTAAGGGCCAAGAATTTAAAAATAATATAAATGCACATGGAAGATTTCAAGCTCGAGGTGGAAGGACTGGGATGAATCGGTCAAAAAATGCATTTGTGATGGGATCGAGGGCCATATTTTGTTATAGATGTGGTTGTCAAGGGAACATGTCTCGGGAGTGTACAATAGCTGAGACAACACCTTTATGTTTCCATTGTCATCAAACGGGGAACTTACGAAAGAATTGTCCAGCGATGGGAGCTACAACTTCAGTTGGGAGTGTGACAGTAGGAGATAGGATTTCTACACCAAAAGTACACAGGTCAGGTAGAGGAGGCGTGTCTCAAAACCAAGGCCAAGGCAAAGTATTTGCACTAACGCAACAAGATGCATAAGCTATGCCTAACGTAGTGACAGGTACACTTCCTATTGGTGATAAAGATGCTTATGTGTTGATAGATCCCGATTCTACACATTCTTTTGTGTCTTTGCTTTATCTCTTGCATCTTAATAAACCATTATCATCATTAGATTTTGGTTTAGCTATTGTTACTCCAGTGGGGGGGTTGGTTTTTATTGAGAGGGTATATAGGGAGTCTGTGGTGCGAGTGGGTGAAAAAGAATTACTAGTTGACTTATTACCTCTCGATATGCGCGACTTTGATGTAATACTGGGTATGGATTGGTTAGCCCCATATCATGTATGTTTGGATTTCTTTAAAAAGGAGGTAGTGTTACGATTACCGGGTGAACCTGAATTTAAATTTATTGGGGAACGAAATGTCACTCCAACATGTTTGATCTCTGCTATAAAATGTTATGAACTTTTAAGGAAAGGATATGAGGGTTATCTTGCTCATGTGGTGGACACACGACTAGAGGCTGGAAAACTATCAGATATACCAGTAGTTAATGAGTTTGCAGATGTCTTCCCAGAAGAACTCCCAGGGTTAGCAACAGACTGTGAGGTGGAATTTTTGATTGAGTTGGTACCAGGAGCTGGACCAATATCTATTGCACCATATCGTATGGCACCTACAAAATTAAAAGAGCTAAAGATACAGTTGCAAGATTTGTTAGATCGTGGTTTTATAAGGCCTAGTGTATCACCGTGGGGAGCTCCAGTATTGTTTGTGAAGAAGAAAGATGGAACCATGAGGCTGTGCATCGATTATCGTCAATTGAATAAGGTGACTATCCATAGCAAATACCCACTACCCCGCATTGATGATTTGTTCGATCAGTTGCAAAGAGCCAAAGTGTTTTCCAAGATCGATCTCAGATCCGGATATCATCAATTGAAAGTAAGAGATTGTGACATTTCTAAAACTTCTTTTCATTCCAGGTATGGACATTATGAATTTCTTATCATGCCATTTGCGTTAACAAATGCACAGGTCGTATTCATGGATTTGATGAACCGTATATTTCAACCATACATGGATTCTTTTGTTATTGTCTTCATTGATGATATTTTGATATATTCTCGTAGTAGGGATGAGCACAAACACCACCTGCATATTATTTTACAGACCTTGCGAGAGAAGCAGTTGTATGCTAAATTTTCTAAATGTGAATTTTGGCTAGACAGGGTAGTATTTTTGGGGCATTTTATTTTTGCTGATGGTATTTGTGTGGATCCTAAGAAGGTAGAAGCATTAATGAATTGGGAAAGACCAACTAATGTGACAGAAGTACGTAGCTTTTTGGGATTGACGGGCTATTACACGAGGTTTATACCGGGGTTTTCTTCTATTGCATTGCCATTGACTAAGCTTACCACAAAGGAGAACAAGTTTGTCTGGAGTGGCGATTGTGATAAAAGTTTTGAAAAATTAAAGGGTAAGTTGACATCAGCTCCAGTATTAACTATCCCAATGGGTACAGAAGGTTTAGTTATTTATAGTGATGCCTTGTATCAAGGACCCGATTGTGTGTTAATACAACATGGAAAGGTAATTGCTTTCGCTTCTCGATAGTTAAAGATACATGAACGCAACTACCCTACACACGATCTTGAGTTGGTTGCAGTAGTTTTCATATTAAAAATCTGGAGACACTACTTATATGGTGTTAGTTGTGAAGTTTTTACTGACCATCAAAGCTTAAAATACTTATTTACACAAAAAGACTTGAACTTGAGGCAAAGAAGGTGGATGGAACTTATAAAAGATTATGATTGCACGATACATTACCATCCGGGTAAAGCTAATGTTGTTGTTGATGCTTTGAGTATAAAATCTCTAGGCATAGTATCTTGTATTTATTATATTCGAGTTGACCTGCCGAGAGAGTTAGCTTTAATAGGGGTGGAATTAACTTTGAATGAGTCTTACGGAATAGTAGCACATTTAAATGTTAGACCCACGTTGATATACTGGAAAAAACAAGCACAGGCAAGAGATACAGAATTGGAGAAAGTTAGAGATAATATGAAAAAGGTCAAATCAAATGAATTTTCTATTCGGGACGATGACATTGTTATGTACGAAAAAAGTTTGTGTGTACCTAACGTGCTTGATTTAAGAAGAACGATTTTAGAGGAAGCCCACTGTTCTTTATATGCTATGCATCCAAAGAGCACGAAACTGTATAGAGAGTTGAAACACTGCTATTGGTGGCCGGAAATGAAACACGACATTGTAGATTTTGTTGCTAGATGTCTAGTTTGCCAACAGGTGAAGGTGGAGCATCAGAAGCCAAGTGGTTTACTATAGCCCTTACCTATTCCTGAGTGGAAATGGGAGCATGTTACTACAGATTTTGTTATAGGTTTACCAAAATCATCACGAGGGTTTGATTTTATTTGGGTTGTCGTTGATAGGTTGGCGAAGTCTGCACATTTTCTTCCTGTTAAAACTACTTACTCCATGGATAGATATGCCAAATTATATGTGGATTAGATTATTAGATTGCATGGTGCACCTATTTCTATTATTTCTGATCGAGATCCTAAGTTTACTTCTCACATTTGGCCTAATTTACAACAAGCTTTGGGGACTAAATTGAAATTTAGTATAGCTTTTCATCCTCAGACTGATGGGAAGTCAGAAAGAATGATCTAGACACTCGAAGATATGTTACGAATTTGTGTATTGGAGTTCAAAGGTAGTTAGGATGAACACTTGCCACTAATAGAGTTTGCTTATAATAATAGCTATCATTCGAGTATTGAGATGGCTCCTTATGAATCTTTGTATGGGAGAAAATGCAGAACTCCAGTGTGTTGGACTGAAGTAGGAGAACGAAAACTACTTAGACCAGAAATTGTACAGAAGACTATGAAAAAGATAAATCTTATCCATAATCACTTGAAGGTGGCACGAAGTAAACAGAAAAGTTATGCAGACAACCGAAAGAAATAATTGAAATTTAAGGAAGGTGATCTATTATTCCTACATGTTTCTCCTTGGAGAGGGGTTATGAGATTCAGGAAGAAGGGAAAGTTAAGTCCCAGGTACATTGGCCCTTATGAGATAGTGAAACAGGTTGGAGTTGTAGCTTATAAATTGGCATTATCACCAGAATTTTCCCGAATACACGATATTTTTCATATATCCATGTTACGTAAGTATGTGCCTGATCCTTCACATGTATTTATTTCACAACCGATAGAGATTCAAGATGACTTAACCTATGTGGAGGAACTAATTGCTATTGTAGATCGAAAGGAGCAAGTGTTACGTAGTAAAACCATTTCACTAGTTAAGGTAATGTGGAGAAGTCAGAATGTGGAGGGTGCCACCTGGGAAGGGGAGGATAACATAAAGAATCAATATCCTCATCTATTTGGTAAGTTTCTTATACGTTAAATTTCGAGGACGAAATTTTTATAAGAGGGGTAGAATTGTAAGGCCCTAAAACATGATTAGGAAGGTTATTTATATGATTAGTTATGTGGTTAAATGAATCATAAATTATTTTTTTTAATGCATGATTATGTTTATAAAAGTAAATTAGGGTGTTGATACGCAATTGGCAATGTTTGGTCGCCAAATGTGAAACTTTTGACATTTTCGATAAATTGCTACTTTCCTGTTCGAGCCCAAATTAGGCGTATTAATTTTAAGATTTTACGAAACCATAAAATATGAAAGTTGTAGATGTTTAATTTATCTACTCATAGGCACAAAGAGGGAGTAAATTGGGGCCCGTGATAGTGAATAATGGTAATTTTACCAAGGTGGGACAAATGTGTCATTAATGGAATTGTTTAATTCGACCTTTCATCCAACCAATCACGTGTTACCACTACCCCTATTTCTATTGGACCACTATACAATGTATTTCTGATTATAAATGAGAGGTATGTATTCTTCCTCATAAGAATTAACAAGTTTTGCCTAAAGAGAGAAAAAGAGAAGAAAGTTAAGGAAGAAATCTTTGGAAAATTTCTATAAATCGAGGAATCCTCGTAAGGTAATTACATCTTTATTAATGTTAGTCACATGGATGATTTCTATACTTGTCATGTTTCTATTTTTGATTTGGATATATATTTTAATGATACCTATATTGCTGAATTGTGTTGGAACAAGGATGGGTTAAGAACATAAGTTAGAAATGGAGCTAGGATCGTAAATGCATACTTTCAAGTCCTAAATTTACATCATCTTTTCGTAAAGCATTTTGATTTATAAAATTCATTATTATGACGTATATTTATGCTAAAACGTGTTTATTTCAAAATGTTCACATTAACATTCCATTCCTCACTGCGATTCAACAAGTTCCCTCATATGCCAAATTCTTGATGGACTTGTGCATTGTGAAGCGTATGACAAATGTGCCTCATGATGCCTTCGTCACTGAGCAAGCCACGTCCCGTATCCATGAGAATGGTATTGTAAAGTACAAAGAACCCGGTCGTCCTACTGTCTCTTGCATGTTAGGAGATAATTTCACTACTCGGGCTTTACTTGACCTTGGGGCCAATGTTAATTTGTTACCTTACTCCCTTTACCTTGAGTTAGGTTTACAAAATATGAAACCTACACGTGTTACTCTTCAACTTGCTGACCGTTCCATAAAAGTGCCTAGAGGAATAGTTGAAAATGTTTTTGTGAAAGTTTCTGACTTTTACTACCCTTTGGATTTCATCATCTTAGACACTCCTTCTTCCAAGATGGATTTTTGAAAGTGTATAATATTGGTAACATGTAGAAACGGTGTGACTATTATCATTATAGGTTTGACAGAGCTGGTGGATATCGCCAAAAAATTGGTATGAAGATTTACGGGTGTCCTTTTAGTTTTAGGAGGTAGTTTGGAATGTAAATAAATGTTCAGTTTAGGAAATTGGAATTTATGGATAAGGGAAACTAAGAATTTAGAGGGAGAGAATTAGTTGGTAACTTATTTGAGGAGAATTTGAGAATATATAAAAAGAAGGAAAGTTTTTTATTAGACTTGATGATAGATTACAATGCTTTGCTTATATTGGATGGTTTGGCCAAATGACCTCCCCACCTATTTATAGGCATATCACCTCCTTAATGGATGGTTGAGATTAAAATACATCAATGGTCTAGATTAATTTTTCAGAAGGTTCCCACCTCCTTATGGGAACATTCCAGAAGACTACATACTTCCTTACTATTCTAGAATATTCTATACATTACAAGTATCCTCTATCTTATCTAATATGGATTAACTTATATTTAATAGTTGGCATTATCCAGAATATTTTAGACTATTCTAGGAATTAGTATCACATTTCTACATTCCTCCTTGATGCTAATTCTTGAAATCCCAAGCATGGCTCGTAGTTTTTCGAACTTGGCTGTTGGTAGTGATTTTGTAAAAATATTTGCAACTTTTTCTTCAGTCTTGCAATAATTCAACTCAATCTCTTTGTTGGATGATACCTATTGCAAGAAATGGTACTTTATTACAATATGCTTTGTTTGTCTATGATAAACTGAATTCTTCATCATTGTAATTGCGGATTTGTTGTCGCAGTAGAATTCTGTAGGTTCATTAGGCATTACTCCCATATCCTCAAGTATTGTTGCTTACTCGGCTTATGCTAAGGATTGAGAAAGTGTCTCTTTCTTCTTTGATGCCCACGAGAATAATCCAAAACCAAGTGTGAATGCATAGCCTGAAGTGCTTCTCATGTCGTCCACTGATCCAACCCACTCACTATCCGTGTACGCAATCAGTCTCGAGTAAGTTGTAGACTTATACCTTATACCATATGATATACCAAAATACACCCTCGGCCAGGCCGAGGGTAGCCCCTTTAAGGATGAGTGCTCAACTCTACTACCCCGGACGATAGTACAATCGGATGACAGGACGAGCATGAGGAGGTCGATCCGATTATTTACTTTTATCAGAGCCCAAGCTTGTGGAGATAGAAGCCTCGTCTTCGGGGTGACCAAGCGATAAGTCGACCCTATGAGGGGACGGCAGTTCGAAGCCTACATCCAGCAGTTAAGACCTAGTATGCCAGAATCAACCACAGCCTCGGCTTGCCATTATAAGCCGAGAGTGACATCATTATGGTGCATGATTTGGGAGATGCGTGAGACAGTGCGCGTGGGACTCATATATCACATGGACCAAAGTGTTATAACAATATCATCCCCTCACGTGAGGGAATATTATGTCATCATTAGCTACAAGTGGCATAGCCAAGTGTCAACATGGAATTGGCTAGATCATTATCCACATGCACAATGCATGCTTGGGGGTACACTACTCCCCCCAAACCCTATATATACTTTTCATCTTCAACCTTGTAATGGATTGATCATAAAAACCTTAGTAAAAACTCTGCTTATACACACAGTAAAGAGAGGGTGATCTTATGAGCATTGTATCCAAGGTCATTAGTGCCCATACTTAGTGGATCACACACTCATAGTAGATGTAGGCCTGATTGGTTGAACCACTATGCATCACTGTCTTCATTCCTTTTGTCCTCATCCCCTTCTATATACTTATACACATACATAACTCTATTGCTGCCATTATTATTACTGTTTGAGCTCATCATCTCTTAT
This sequence comes from Sambucus nigra, assembly GCA_949130495.1. Classification (NCBI taxonomy): domain Eukaryota; kingdom Viridiplantae; phylum Streptophyta; class Magnoliopsida; order Dipsacales; family Adoxaceae; genus Sambucus; species Sambucus nigra. Next base: position 578,043,712 of record OX422210.1, on the reverse strand, counting down.
TTGGTGGAGCTAAATCTTAGCATCATCACCGTATTCTTTCGTGCCTTGTAACTACCTAAGTATTCTCTTAGTCGCTTTATAGTGAATCTAAGTTGGACTCTGCATGAACCTAGATATCAAACTTGTAGTGTACAATATGTCCGACCGAGTCGCTGTGAGATATAGTAAGCTCCCAATAAGGCTCCTGTAGAGAGAGGCGTCTGCTTTAGGCGAATTATCGTCCTTCCTAAGTTTTTCATTGACCACGAATGGTGTAGCAACGTATTTGTAGTCATACATCTGGAACTTCTATAGGAGCTTCTCGGTGTATTTCTTTTGTGATAAGAAGATTCCACCATTTTCTTGGCTTATTTCAATGCTAAGAAAGTAGTGCATCAAGCCTAAGTCACTCATCTCGAATGTCTTCATCATATCTTCCTTAAACTCTTTGGTCATATTTTCACTCTGTCTCCTCCTGAATCCTTGATTGGTGAAGTATCCATAAATTTTGTTGTACTAGTCTTTCGGAGCTTGCTTTAGACCATAAAAAGCTTTCTTCAGTCGAAGGACTTTATCTTCTTTTCCTTGTACCTCGAAACCTCATGCTTGTTCAACGTAGATTTCTTCCTTGAGATATCCATCGAGGAATACTACTATGACATATAGTTGATGAATCTTCCAGCGATTTTGAGCTGATAGTTCTACTAGTTCTCTAATGGTGTCTAATTGCGCCACTGGTGAAAAAGTTTCATTATAGTCAACTCCGAATTATTATGAGTTGCCTTTAACTACTAACCTTGCTTTCTGTTTCTGGATTGAGCCATCAGGTTGTAGTTTTGTTTTGTAGACCCACTTTACTCAGATGACGTCTTTGTCCTTTGGTCGATCCACCTACTTCCAAGTCTTGTTCTTCTCAATCATCCTCATCTCCTCTTCCATACCTTTGACCCAGACTTCTTGTTTTGCAGCAACTTCATAACTCTCTGGTTCTAGAATTGCAAAGTTGTAGCTTTCATAGATCTCAGTTAGTGGTCTGGTCCGTCCAGGAGAGTATTCTAGAGATGAGTCTTCTTGCCTTGGTGATGTTAGAGGTATTATTTCTAGTGTCGAGGGTAGTTGTAGTCTTCGTAGCTTCACACTATTGTGGCGGTGTAAATATAATAATGCTTCTTCTTTCAATCTTCTCTTTTTCCTAGTTCCAGGTAACACTCTCATCGAACTCTACATCGCAACTAATCATCAACTTCTTAGTTCTGAGGTTATAGACTCGATAGCCTTTTGATTGAGTACTATAGCCTAAGAAGATTCCTTTCTTCGACTTGTCGTCGATCTTGCTTATGTTTTGGCATGGAATATAAGCATAGCATATACACCCGAACACTCTGAGATGTTTTGCTAATGGCTTTTGATTACTCCAAGCTTCGATCGGCATCTTGTTTTGAATAGCCTTGGTGGGAAGCCTGTTTTGGAGGTACACTGTAGTACAGACTGCGTTCGCCCAGAAAGTCTTGGGAAGGCCTTTCTCCTTGAGCATCAAACTGGCCATCTCCAAGATGGTCCTATTTTTTCTTTCAGAATCTCCTTTCTGCTCTGAAGCATACCCAACAGTTTGTTGGTGTTCTACTCCTTCATCTTCGTAGAACTTATCAAATCCGTTAGAGTTATACTCCTTTCCTCTATCACTTCTTAACACTTTGATGAAGTGACCACTTTATTTCTCAATAAATTTTTAAAATTTTTTAAAAACTCTAAAAACTTCTAATTTTTCACGGAGAAAATAGACCCACGTCATTTTTGTATAATCATCAATGAATAAGATAAATTACCCATTATTCTCGTGGGATGGTGTCCTCATAGTACCACACATGTCGGTGTGCACCAACTCCAGTAATGACTTGGCTCTCCATGATTTTCCTGATGGGAAATGTTGTCTTTGTTGCTTCCCGAGCATACAACCTTCGCAGACATAATCTAGCTCTTTTATCAACGGGATGCCTTTCATTATGTCCTTTTGATGGAGTAAATTTAACGTGTAGTAGTTGAAGTGATCGAATCTTTGGTGCCATAAATACGAGTCATCTACATGTGCCTTCGTAGCTATGTCTTTCGCATATCTCCACTCGATAGGGAAATTTTTACTGTTCTTCATTTTTACCACAACTATTTTTAGATTTTTATTCCTTTTGTCATATATGGTACATGAGTCCTCGAAAAAGTATAAGGAGTAACCATTTCCCATCATTTGACCAACACTAAGTAAACTTTGGAAACTAGGCACAAGTAAGGCATCTTTAATCATGCGCGTGCATTTCTTTGTCTGCACGGCTATTGTGCCTTTTCCTTTTGTCTTTACAACTGCACCATTTCCCAATCGAACTTGTGACTTGACTGACGTGTTAATATCTTGGAAAATGTCTTCTTTTGCAATCATGTGATTGCTCCAGCCATTGTTGATGTACCAAGTATCCTCCTTCTCCTTTGTTGTTGCTTGGCAAGCGTAGAAAAAAACATTTTCTTTGTATTTTTCTTCAAAGAAGTTTGCTTGGTGTTTTTCCTTTAGACGACAATTTTTTTCTTCATGCCCAAACTTCTTGCAGTTTAGGCATATTTATTTGTCTCGAAACCAACAATCTTTTTCGAAATGGTTTGTCTTTTTACAAATACCATAAGGTGAAAATTTTCCTTTTTTGTCATCTTGATTTTTCAAATTTCCATTATTTCTAGATGTTTCCTCCCTTCTAGAATTTTCTTTGAATTTTCTCCAATCACATTGTCTAGAATTCAGAGACCTTCAATTGAACTTAGACTGGAAGACAACTTCTGTCGAATCTTCACTACACCTACTCGGTGTTTGCTCATATGCTTCTAGAGAGCCCATTAGTTCGGTTACTGAAAGTGTTTTTAGATCCTTTGTATTTTCAATTGTGGTTACAATAGGATCAAACTTTTCAGTGACACTAATAAGAATTTTTTTGACAATCCTTTTATCGGCTATATCTTCCCCGTAGGATCTCATTTGATTTACTAATTCCTTTACTTTAGAATAGTATGCTTTGGAGGTCTCGGATTCCTTCTTTTTTAAATTCTCATATTCCCTTGTTAAGGCTTGTAGTTTAATTATTCGTACCTTTTCGTTGGTCTTGAACTCTTCTTGTAAGATCTCCCATGCTTCTTTGGAATTTGTGGCTCCGATTAGTCTTGGAAATATTGAGTCGTTGATCATTTGTTGAAGAAAACAGAAAGCTTTTGCATCCTTCACTATATTCTCCTTTAGTTCCTTCTTTTGCATGTTTGTGAGGGTAGAGGTGTCTTCAGGATTGACAAAACCTTCATTACTGATATCCCATATATCATGGGCTTGGAAAAATATCTTCATTTTGAAACTCCAAAAGTCATAGTTGTCCCTATCAAATGTAGGGATTAGAATCAACGAATTAGACATGTTAGACAAAAACTTAGGGTGACTTTATGGTGAAGGAATATAGGTAGAAAATATTGGTTACACTCAGTTGGTGACGGAACCTGGCTCTGATACCACTGTTAGTTTTAAGAGGTAGTTTGGAATATGGTTAAATGTTTAGTTTAGGAAATTGGAATGTCTTGATAAGGGCATCCAAAAATTTAGAGGGGGATAATTAGTTGGTAACTTATTTGAAGGGAATTTGGGAATATAGAAAAAAAAAAAAGGAAAGTTGTTTTATTACACTTGCGATGGATTACAATGTTTTGCTTGGATTGAATGGTTTGGCCAAATGACATCTCCACCTATTTATAGACGTCTTAAAATACATTAATGATCTAGATTAATTTTCTACAAGGTTCTCACCTCCTGATGGGAACATTGCAGAAGCGTACATACGTTCTTATTATTCTAGAATATTCTATACATTACGAGTATGATCTATCTTATGTGATATGGATTAACTCATATTTAATAGTTGACATTACTTAGAATATTCTAGACTATACCTACTAATTAGTATCACATTTCAACAGTGTACAGGACCACAACCACAACTAACGTTGGAGCAACCATGACCATGCAGTGGAAAGGGAGTTGAGGGAAAGCGGTGAGAAGCTGCCGGCATGTAAAAACTCATGACGAAGTAATAGAGCATGAGGTTCGGAAAAGGAGTGAGGCTAGAAACGAGCCGTGAGAGTGATGACCAATTCCTTGAATTTGGGGCACAAGGCTTTGAAGATATAAACATTAAAATCTACGGGAGAAAGGATGACCGACTTCCACAAGTTCGTCCGCAAGGAGTTTTTCGGGCTGAAGGAGTTGGGAGACTGTTTTATCCTATTGAGACAGACTTAGGGTATTCATATGAACATTAAAATCATGGTATCGGATGGGGAAGAAAAGGGCGATGAATAATAGGGCCCATACTTCATTAGAAAAGGTAGTACCCACAACAATTGGAAAAATATCATCGGAGAGGGAATAGAGGAGAATAGTCATAAACTCTTGATCTTGTTTTGTCCAGAGGTCAGTGAACGAATTGGGTTATGGTTTGGGTTTTTCGGCAATAGAAATGGTGGCTGGTGAACAGGGGTTGGTGCCATCAATGAAGCGCATGAGACTTTGGCTTTTAAGAAAAGGGAGTAGTTGGGTTTTCCAGAAAAGGTAGTTGGTGGAGTTGAGTTTGATGGGTAGAGAGTGACGGGTATCAGTGAGAGGAGAGAAGATCGTAGTGTTAGGGGTAAGGGAGTTTGTAATAAGGGGCATTGAGGGGAGAGGTAAAAGAAGAAAAAAAGTGTTCTCTTATACCAAAACAATACAAAGGTATTGGTATAATGAATAGGGTTTTTGTTACCCCCGTATACTGTTAACAATATGAAATATATATAAATGAGTACAGTGGTTTTCTAATATGAGATGACTATACAATAGGTTTGGAGATAAATATTACACTGGAGGTATAACCATAATATGCACTTGAATTTCTTGGCTTTAGGAAGTTTATTTACTGTATGATTCTTTCACTATGCTAACATATGATATATGTTAGCAACAAAATTATGTGTTTGTGGATTATGGTAAAAAAAACAAAATTTGGTTAAAGATTGAATTGAGTAGACCTGATAAAATGAGGGACGACACGATAATACGACACGAATCGACACGAAGTTATAAGTTAATGGGTGGACCCATAATGGGTTCGGATCATATCAATGCCAACCCGATAAGACACGATAATTAACGGGTCGGGTTGGGGTGATCCCTTTCACCCGTTAATACTCGATAAAAAAAGTTAAGATCCATTAATTTAAATAAATAAAATATACTTTTGGAACTTATAAATAATTTATATAGCATACTGTTAATTTAATCATAATGAATTTTATTAAATGGGAAATTTAGTAATGTCAATGAATTAATGGGCTATGTGGGTTGAAAAATGAGATAATATATCAACTTGTATACAATTCAAAATAGTTCATTATCTCAATGGGTATTAATGAGTGAATACGATACGACACGATAACATAACGGGTCGGGTTTGGATATGATTTTTTCACACGATAAAAAAACCACCATTTTAGACACGAATCCAATAAGACCCGAACACGATAAAAAAGACACGAACACAACTCGACACGACCCATTGACAGATCTAGAATTGAGAAAGTTCCCTTAAAGAGTTGTTTGGTTCGAGGTTTGGAAAAAAAATTAGGATTCTTGGAATTTGAAATTCCCCTCGTCTGAAATTACAATGTTTGGTCTGAAATTTGGGAAAAACTTAGAATTCCTGAAATTTAGAATTCTCACAAAATTGGAATTCTCCTTTCCCCTCTAAAATGGGGAGAATTCTATATTCTCGAACATGCTAGCTTACTTTTGTGGCAAGACAAAAATATCATCTCACATAAACTCTTACACATACACTCTCTCACATACATACGTACACCATCTCTCTCTCTCTCTCTCTCTCTCTCTCTCTCTCTCTCTCTCTCTCTCTCCCTCACACACACACATTATCTCTATCACACACACATACACCCACATACTCTCTCTCTCCTCTCTCTCTCTCTCTCTCTCACATACACACACACACATACACTATTGGAAAATATTTTCTTTTTACAACTTTGAGCAATTATAAATGTAAGACTCACACTTCAAACGTGTTGGGACCGAATACGTACATTTTCCTTATAGCAAGACGAGTCATGTGGTATATTCATTTGTTAAAAATGAACAAACAAAGAATAATAAATTTAGTTTCAAAGTACCCTATTTATGTAAGAAAATTATTAGGAATTTAATATAACTTTTTGGGACGAATTTTTTGAACTGTCATTAAAGGTTGTGACTATTTGCTACATAGTAACTGTTTTTCAGAACCGTCACTAAATATAACTGTAAAGAAAAAGATACATCTTTTCATAAAAGAACACTTTATTTTCTATTAATACATGACTAGTTTTCATTTTGAAAGAGGGGAAAAGATATTTTTCAATATTTTACATTTATAAAAGAGTCGAAAAGAGTATAAAACAGAATTGGTTCGTGGGACGTACACATTGAAGTGCTTCTTGATCGTATCGAGATAATTTCATCTTGAGAGCTAGAAGCTCATTGGTCATATCCGTAAGCACCATAGAGGGAACGAATTTTGTCTTGAGGAGACAATGCCCAACACTCAACTCGATCATCTTCTTCGTTAGTAAATTTTTTATTGTACAAATATGATTATGATTTGTTTTATCATTTAATTTGATAAAACTCAAAAGTGCATAATTGTGAATAACACACATACACACACAGTCTGTCACACACGTACACACACACAAACACGCACACATACGCGCGCACATACGCACACACACACATACACCACTCAAATCAAGTAAAATAGTATTTTGGTTAAATGATATGTATCCCTAATATGAGAAAATAATTTTAGATGTGGAAAAAAAAATGTATTTGAACCAAACAATGAAAACAAATTCAAAATTTTAGAAACTTAAGATTCTTTAAATTAAGAATTTTTATTCCCTTTTCAAAACTCGAATGAATGAGCCCTAAGAAATATCATGTCTTTCTATTCAAATAAGTTTTCATTTGCCTTACAAGGAAGCACGTGGCGTTTTCTTATTATTCCAAGAATCTTTAGAGGTCAAATTAATGAGTTTATAAATACCTGCGTTGGCCTCAGCTCTTGTATAACATACCAAACTAGAAGGGGAGGAGATAGGAAAACCTTTTTCACGAATTGGCAACTCAGTGAAAATACTGAAGGTGTGGTTGTTTAAGTTGAATGTATGATGATTTTAGTGATTGAACATTTTATGGATGGTTAGCTGTTTTTAGAAGTGTTAACTTGTTTATGTATGGCGTCTTTGTTGACGTAGCAAACTCAAATTGTTTTTGTCTATTTCATTTGGCTGCATCCTATTTTGTTGGCATAATTAACATTTTTGAAAGGTATTTTCTTTCAAAATAGTTGAAAACAAATTGCTGGTGTTTTCATAAAGAGCGCTTAGATTCTATATTTCTTCGTTATTAGAATATATCTATATTTCTTCTCCAAAAAGAAGGAAGATATCTCTACTTACCAGTTTGAATAAGATTTAGACTAATAACTAGGTCATAAGATTTTTTAAACAAAAAAAATCCTTGTATACGAACTTGATTAATTATAATATCATTAACTGAATAGATGCCCTTAGATTCTCATTAGATTTTTGTTACATTCACTGTTTGTATGCATTTATTACGTTTGTTATTTTGATACTTAGATTTCACACTAAATTGTCATTTACAATTAGTAGCTATTAGTTTATCTATTCAACTTTTAAAGTGATTTTCAGATTTAGAGTTTTATATCAAATGAATTGCTTAGTTTTTAAAGATCATAGCTACAACTTTATAACAAGCTCTTCCTTTCAGGATCTTCTTCAAGCCAAAGAAATGGTAGTTTGGATCAAAAGCAAAATATTTCTGTTCCTATGGTCACTACTGTTGTTAGCAGGTTGGTAGCATAGTATTTTTATATTTGCTTTCCTTCTAATAATACAAAACCTAAAATGAAAGTTTTGGTTAAGTAAATTTTTCGAACCTGCTACCATAAAAGGTATTTTGATTTTATCATCAAGATGGGCTAATCATGCGTATTACCTGATTTGTACATGTAGGAAAGGCAATTGAGGGTTCAGCCTACGACTATTCTGCAATCATAGAGGTACGAACATACATTTTTCTCTCTTCAATTTTAGTAGTGACCTTTCATTCGCTTGATTAATGTTGGAAAAATTAAGTAAACAGTTAACGTCAATCATGAAATTGTATCAAAAAATTAAAACTACCCTCGGTAAGCCTGCTACTATCACGATCTATAAATGTCATAAATACGGTGTGGTAAAGGGTCACTATAATATCCTAAAACACCAAGATAGGGTATCTAAATATAACAAAATACATAGACAATCACTGTAAATAACTTATTACCTTTATTTACTTTTTTAATTCAAATGATTCGAGTAAGGTTTGGACTCTTGCGGCCGTTATATAATTGCCATTAAAACCCACTTAAAACTTCTTTATTTTTTTATTTTTTTTTACAGTGTTTGGCTGATCCTCTAGATGCTCAATACGGAGGAGGACTATTGGCAAATCCTGCATTTGAAAAAGGCCTAGAAGGATGGAATGTGCTCGGAAATGGAAAAATTGAACTGAGAAGATCTACGGATGGAAACCAATTTATTGTAGCGTACAATAGAAGTCAGTCGCATGATAGTTTTTCACAACAATTACATTTAGAGAAGGGGATATTTTACACATTTTCAGGTAAATTTTTTATTTCTAATATTTAATGTCCTAGGACTTTATTGACTCGCTTAGGTTTTCACAAAAACTTGAATTTTTTTCCAGCTTGGGTACGAATTAATGAAGGAAAAGAGACAGTTTTGGCTGCATTTAGACATTCCCAGAACCAAACAATGGTAGTGGGTTCTACTGTAGCTCAGTCTGACTGTTGGACCATGCTAAGAGGAGGGTTCACTGTTGATCTCTCCATGCCAGCTGATCTTTATTTTAAGGTGCACTATAAATGCGTTCTCAAAATGATATGCTATCATATATGATTTACGTTTGTTTCTTTAATGAATTCTAATCTTTGTTGTGAACTTCGACAGAGTAACAATAGCACTGTTGAGTTATGGGTTGATAATATATCTCTACAATCATTTACTCAAAGTCAATGGAGAGAACACCAATCTGCAAGTATAGAAAAGGTAAATTTGTGAACTACATGGTTGTTTGTCACCAAAGGAATTCATGGATAAGAAAAATTAGATTTTGAAGATAAATGATTGGATTCTTCTAGAGCTATTGAATAATTCTACTTACTAGTAGTGTGATATCAATCATTTATGTCAAATAAATTGTTGACAGTAAATCAAATTGTGAAAAGTTAATTTTAAGTGTGATTGGTCCTTAAAACAATGTTAATAATGTACCTTGATTTAAAGAAATATATTTGAAAATGTAAGTGCAACCCTCTCACAAGTGAGAGGTTGAGGGTTCCAAAATACAGTTGAGGACTTTCGACATGTAGTTTGAAAATAGAATTTATTCATTCCTCAATTCCTTCGGAGTAAGATTCTCTCAAATATTGACTACAAGATTATTACCGAATCGTAAATAGGAGAAGGCCGATCAAAGTTCTATACCCAACAAAATCGAAGTTCATTGCTTTCCAACACTCATATGCACATAAAGTTTAGCAAAACTACTTTTTTTCTCTTTCATGGTAGTGTCTCTCACTTTAAAATTGACATTTTTCCGTATTTTCACACTTAAAAATCAAGGCTTTAAATTCACGATTTTACTCTCTTTTAATTTTCATATCTCAACGTACAATAGAAAAATAAATAGATATATTAAAAAAAAACGGAGTTTTAAATTTTAAGGCACATTTGTTCTGCCCTATTACATGTTTAGGTGCTAAAGTTTGCAATCATATATACCTTCAACCCTAAAAATGACTTTTTATTTATTTTTTGACAATATTGTGTGATGCTTCATGAGTATTTATTATGCTTATCATGTGTAGATAAGAAAGAGTAAATTGAGAATTCATGTATCCAACAAGCAAGGAGTAAAGGTCCAAGGAGCTCAAATTACCATCAAGCAAACGAGAGCCAACTTCCCACTTGGATGCGCCACCGCAGACACCATACTTTCCAACAAGGCCTACCAAAACTGGTTCACCTCTCGCTTCACTGCAACAACCTTTGACAATGAAATGAAATGGTACTATGTTACTATATATGTTCAGGGGCGGCCCTGAGCATGTGCAAAGTGAGCGATCGCACAGGGCCTCCCGTTGATCCATTTTTATTACTTATATATTGAGGCCCCATTTTTTTATATCAATACAAGTAAAAAGGGCCTATTGTACAATTTCTGCACGGGGGCCTTGTTAATTTTTATCAATCTTAGGACCGGCCCTGTATATGTTGGAATGTTTTATTAATATAAATTTATTCTTTCACGCGGCATTTATAATATTTTTTTGAAATATGTCAACAGGTACTTCACCGAACCACAGCGAGGCCACGTAAACTATCACGTCCCAGACGCCATGCTTGCCTTCTTCAAAAGACACCGTATTGCAGTGAGGGGACACAACATCTTTTGGGATGACCCAACTAAAAGTCCAAATTGGGTTCAATGTTTATCTCCTAAAGATCTTTGGGCTGCATCAATGCAAAGAATTGGGTCTGTTGTGAAAAGATATTCTGGCCAAGTGATTGCATGGGATGTGATGAATGAGAATTTGCACTTTTCTTTCTTTGAAGATAGGCTTGGCCCAAAGGCTTCTCCATTATTTTACAACATAGCGGGCAAATTGGACTCTAAAGCGACTTTGTTCTTGAATGACTATAATACAATAGAGCACCCGGAGGATAAAAAAGCCAACCCCTATATGTATCTGAAGAAATTAAAGAAGATTAGGTCTTATCCGGGGAATGAAGGATTGGTTGTAGGTATTGGACTGGAAGCTCATTTTGGGAAGCCAAACATACCCTATATGCGTGCAACTTTGGATGCTCTTGGTGCAACCAAGATGCCCATATGGCTCACCGAGTTGGATGTCCAAAGAGGACCACATCAAGTTAGTTGTTCTTAACCCTTTTTATGGTTATTATTTTACATCCTCTTTTTTATGTAAATGTTCAGGGCCATGCGGTTGAGGGTGAAATATTTTTTACTCAATGGAAAAATAAAATTAAGAAAAATATTGTTAACAATTCGAATAATAAAATTGTAAATAAGTGTACTCACTATAAGTGTCACTATATACTAAATAAAATTCAACTCCAAAGAGATGAAAAAGGAAAATGATAGGGAGACGTGATTTGGAGACATAATTTTATGACATGAGATACGTGTATGAGTGCCATTGGAGCACACCTTGAAGGGTCCCACTCAAGTTGTCCTGCAATGATACACGGATATGTATTTTATGTAGGGGTGGCAATTTTAGAAACGACACGAAACGATACGAAATTGACCCGAAATTGCACGATATTTCGTGTTCGTGTCGTGTTTTTTTTACACGAAGTCGTGTCGTGTTCGTGCCTTAATTATGAATCGTGTTATCGTGTTATCGTGTTTTTTAAGCATGAAATTTAAGAAATTATGGTTGTCGTGTCTTGTCGTGTCGTGTTATTTTTTATTCGGGTCGTGTTCGTGTCAACTAAAAAAAATACGAATTCGTGTCGTGTCGTGTCGGGCCAAAACACGGCCCGTTGACCCAAATTGCCACCCCGAATTCTATGTCACAAAATTAAGTCTCAAAATCATGTCTCTAGCAATACCCGATGACAAGTATTTCACAGCTGCACTTATACCTACATGGACAAGGCAAAAGTATTTTCACCGAGTGAAATAGAAACATAATATAGCTGTTGTTAATACTTTGTTAAAAATTATTTTTAAAAATTGGATTATAACTTAAATTTTCAGACTTAAGTTCATAAAATATATACACGTTTAATTTTTTATTTATCAACGGTTCCTTTAACTTTGATCCAATGTCTGACACTTGATCTATTACACTACGTCATTATTTATAACTGTTGAATTGAATATCGAGCATACACCGATGTCCAAATGCGAGCTCCTCGGGCAACTTGTTACTCACCATGAAAGGAGGTATTTTAAAGACTACGCATTGACATTTTCTTAACATTTTTATGGAATTATTTTTGTTGAAAAGTGGCAAAAAAAATTCACATAATCCTAAAAAAAAAATTGTATTAGACCAGTCAAAGTTTGTAAAAACACATTTTGTATTAGTGGCTAAATGTGTTCTTCTATTCTTTTTCAATAAATGTATTATTTATTCATGGCATTGGTTTCTGATAGGCTAAATACTTGGAAGAAATAATGAGGGAAGCTTATTCACATCCTGCTGTTGATGGAATTATAGTTTGGTCAGGTTGGAAGCCATCAGGTTGTAGTAACATGTGCTTAACAGACAATGATTTTAAGAACTTGCCTGCTGGAGATGTCGTTGACAAACTCATAAATGAGTGGAAGACAAACATAATGGCAATGACAGATGATAATGGAGTTTACGAAAACCATATTTTCCACGGAGAGTATACCGTGACAGTCTTGAATCCCCATACTGGTAAAAAATTGACAAGGCAGTTTGAGGTGTCTAGTAAGGATTCTGAAGCATTGAATGTTTGGATATCCATATGATATGACCATTGCATTCTATCCAACAAACTAAGAATATTAAATAAAATTCTCAGTTGACCGAGTCTAACATTTTTATTATTATTATTATTATTATTATTATTATTATTATTATTATTATTATTATTATCGTCATCTTCATCATAACTAGCATGGAACTCGTGAAATGCGAGAGCATTTATCAAAAGGTTGTTAAAAAATACTTTTGATAATATAAATAAATTAGAATCAATTCATGCTTCCCCATTGTATTTATTGTTGTAAAATGAAAATAAAATTGACAAACATCAACCCAATTACAAAGAATATATGATATTCATCAAACAGTGTTGTTTTAGTATATGAGCTTGCCAACAATATAATGATGTGAAGACAAATATAGTATATCATTTTATTCAGAGATCGTTTGCGTAGAAAGTCTAATCACAAACATAATTAATCATGCAAATTTTGAAAAAAGTTGTATTGTTTTTTATATCCATAGATGAAAAAAATTGTCAATTTGTTTTTTGCTTTCTCGACTTCACTGTGTTCCATCAATCCATGATGTTGATTTCTTTGCTCCTGTAAAATAAAAGAACTGCACGTCGAAAGATCATTTGAGTATTTATGATTCAATAAAAACCAACGTTTGTTATTTTCGTTGTATTTGTGAGATTTTGAAAAACACTTGCTGGATGCTTGTTTGTTATTTTACCTAAAAATAATTTCAAGTTATGGAATGCTATTTGCACATTATGATTTAACTTTAATTGAAAATCAATGAATTCTCTATTATGTTTTAATTAACAAAATAACTCGTTTAAAAAATTGTAAATAGAATTGTGGAGTTAAATTTGTACATTAGTACCAGCCTAAGTCAAAACAATCCCCCACTGATTTTTTGGTTTTGAAATTTAGCATAACAGAAAGTTGTTATTGTTCTGCATCTCACATTTTTATCTGTCTTAACATTGTTGACTTAATATGATGAATGGAATATATTTCATTCAATGGAAAGTGTTGTTGGAGTTTTAAATGAGAATTATATTATTGTGTTAGAAGAAGTGAAGAATTGAAGAAGCGGAGAAAAAATTGGAGATGAGTTGGAGAAGACAAACTTGTTTTTAGAGAGAGAAGTGCTGTTTTTTTTTTTTTTTTCTAGCAAAGTACTACATAAAACATGGGTGATGGAATATATTTATGTGCTCAGATTTTTCTACTAACTAGATACATTAATTTCCCTACAAAGTAGGTACAACAACTAGACTTTAGGACCACTTAGGCACACATTAAAGGCACATTAATTATCCCTACAGCAGCCCCTACAACAGTTATGCATTAATTTTAACACTCCCCCTTAATGCATTTGTTGAACATCTCATTTCTCTAAGAAATTGAACCTTGTCCTTGGGTAGAGCTTTGGTGAAGATATCCTCAACTTGCTCTTCGGTCTTGATATATTTGAGTTGAATATCTTCATCCTCCACGGCCTCTCTAATGAAATGATGCTTGATTGCAATGTGCTTGGTGCGACTATGCTAGACGGGATTCTTTGTCATGGCAATCGCGGATTGGTTGTCACAAAGTATTGGAGTAGCATCTCCTTGCTTTTCACTAATATCCTCCAAAATTCTTCTTAGCCACATCGCTTGTGAAGTTGCTAATGATACCGACACATATTCGGCATCGGCGGATGATTGCGCTACCGTTTGTTGATTCTTTGATGCCCATGAAAATGCTCTGTAGCCAAGAAAAAATACACACCCGGAAGTACTTCTCATATCATCAATAGAACCAGCCCAATCACTATCACAAAACCTAATAACTTTATCTCAACATTCTTCTTATACATGATGCCAAAATCAGAAGTTCCTTGGATGTACCTCAACACTCTTTTTGCATCTCCAAAATGAGTTTGACTCGGCTTGTGCATGTACCGAGACAATAAACTAGTAGCATACATGATATCTGGCCTCGTAGCCGTCAAGTACAATAAACTTCCAACCAAACTTCTATAAATAGAGGCATCAACCTCTTTGCTTCCATTTTCTTTCAATAATTTTTCATTAACCACCAAAGGCATAACCATCGATTTGCAATTCATCATTTTGAATATTTCAAGAAGGGTTTTAGCATACTTCTTCTGGCAAATAAAAATACCATCTTCTTGTTGACAAATTTCAATGCCCAAGAAGTAATTTAGAAGACCCAAATGTAATACCCCGTATTTTGGTGATATTTATTTATGGGATTAATTGGATTAAATGCGTAATTAATTGGAAATTAATCCGGATTAAAATACTAGCGAGATGCGTGTTGGTATTTGATTATAATGTGCATATATGATTATATATGAATATTGAATTATGAAATTTATCTTGAGATTGAAATACGGCAATTTGGGAATTTTATTGAGACGCGTGTGACAGTCGCGTCAGGAATATAATTATGTTAATTAAAAAGAGAATTTTATTTCTATTAACCGAATGGTCATTTTGAGTGCGCCAACGCGTCCGGAATGGTCGAAATAGTCAGAAAACACTAGCCGGGGGTTTGATTTGGGTCCCGGGGTATTTTTAGGCCATACTAGAAACCCAAAAGGGCAGTTTGGTAATTTTAGAATTTTGAGATTTTTTATTAACGAATTTTAGGAGTTTTAAATGGAAAATTAAAAGACCCACTAACCCATTATCAGCCATTAACTGATTAGAGGGCTACGGGGGTTATTAGAAGAAAACCCAAAAGTTCCTAAGACAAACCCTAGCCTCCATTGCCACCATTAGAGAAGAAAGCTTGGAGAGAGAGAGAGAGAGAGAGGAGGAATTCTGCAGAAGAGAGAGAGAACCATTCATCAGATTCGTCATCAAATCCAGATTTACACTTAAGGCAAAGTGGTTTAATTCCAATTAATTTCAGAGAATGTTTCTTCCATGTGTAGGAATTGATAAAATCTTATTGTTCTTGGAAATTTATGAAAAACCCATTTTAATTGGAAGTGAAAATTACATTTTTGATGAGGATTCGCATGTAGATTTGTATTTAGATGATTATTCTGATGATATTATAATTTGGATGAAATGAAAACGGATTTAATTAGGCCCATTGATGATTTATAAGTTTTAGGGTTCATGTTCTTGAGATTTGAAAAATAAATGTTGGAGATTTGATAATTTGATGTAGTTTAGGGTGATTTGAACCCATATAAATGTTGTAATACGGTTGAAACATGTTTAGGAAGGATTAGATACCTTGAAACATTGTTGGAATGACATTTAGGTGAGATTAGAGGTGAAGAGAATTGGGAAAAACGAGATAGGAATTTCTGGGCTCGAATCTGGCCACTCGTTAGAAGACCTGCCCAGGTCGTTCGAACGAGCTCGTTCGAACGAGCTTCTAACGAGTTGATAGTTTGGGTTCTAACGAGAGGGATGTTCATTCGAAGACTTTCGTTCGAACGAGATCTCGTTAGAAGGCCCAGTTCGTTCGAACGAACTCTCGTTCGAACAGCCTCGTTCGAACGAGACTTCTAACGAGTTGACAGTTTAGGCTTTTTAGCCTGTTTTGATCCCGAGTGTCCCGTAACCTTGTGTATACGTAGAGATAACCTTCCCTTGATGATTAATTGCTACATTTGGGATGTTTGGGATATAATGAGGAGTCAAACCTAGAAGTGTAGTTTGAACCTAAGGGAAAAATATGAAGTAGGACGTGAGTGTCTATTACGTTGCGAGAACTATTGACGGCCTAATTTATTATATTAACCGGGAACATATAAATTGTGTAGTATTATATGTCGGTACGAGAATGAGAAGTGTACCTCCAATATATTATGGTAATCACTAAGAGGTGTGCATACTTAGTATATGTATTGATTTTATGTGTATGACATACCTACCATACTTGCTATCACGGGAGGTTTACGTTCGCTTAGGGTCTTCTAATCCTTGTGTTGCCCGGATTTAGATTGGTTACCTCGATGAACATAGGTCAAAGAAGGACTTATTGGGATGTTAATAAGTCTGCTGATCGTGGGAGCGCAGGTATGTGCGTGACCCATGTGATGTGACTGTGTTCGCCTCCATTATTTGTGATGTTGTTATCTGAGAACGATTCCTGAGAGATTCGGAATACGTGATCCTTATGTACGTGATGTACCGGGATGGATAGGAGAGTATGTGTGCACCGCAGCTTAGTCTCGGGGTGCTTGTATTGTATATTTATGATGTGAATAATATACATTTAATTAATGGGAACTTTCATGATTGGTATTGTGAATAATATTATGGTAATGATTTGAGAAAACAAAACGGGTTAACTGATAGTGAATGGTATTTCTAATTGAGAATCTGAGAGTAAGTAAAGCCCTCTATTTATTTGATAACGCTAGAATGTAATATGGGAATCGAGTAGTAAGGGGTAGAACTTATTATGGTTTGGTTAGATATGGATGTCTTATAGATGGGTACGGTACGCTAGGAGTGCACATATAGTCGAGAGGTGAGAATTTCATGTGAGTGCAGGTCCTAACATGTATTTTGCATTTAATGTTTTAATGTTATTAAAACACTTGCTGTTTTTAAAATGATTTCCACTTTCGGGCTCTGACCTATTTGTTTTCAAATCTATTTTTGTAAAAACCATTTTAGGTGCCCAGCCACAAGGACATCATGCTTAGGATTCTCATTCAGGTGAAGAGTTGTAGCTGTTTGTGGAAGTTACAGGACTTTGCTGGTAGACGCTTCATCTATCTTGACTCGATATTCTTCAGTTATCAGTTGTAGGGCATGCCGCCCATTCCTTTTAGAGACATTTCATTTATTTCAGTTATTCAGACTTCTGGCATGTAATTATTCAGGATTCAGACTTGTCGTATTATTTTTCAGTTGTGGGATTGTTGTGAGGAGTTTTCCTCCGGATTTATATTTATGTTGTTGGTTATTCATTACTTCATTATAGTGAATGGTTGTAATTCTTTCATTATTCTTTTACTGCATGTTAATAAGACTTAACTTAAAATTTGGCACTTACTTTTAAAATACTAGGTGGTTAGTAATTATTAAAAATGTTTTCGACAGTGATGCTATTAACTTAACCAACTTTGCATTTTGTATTGATTTAATAAAGGAGTAGCTACCCGGTATTTAAATTAGTCGGGGTGTCACAGGTGGTATCAGAGCATCAGGTTCTAGTGTCCATTAGGATCTGTACGGCTTATTATGTTTTCGCTGAGCTTTCTTTGAAGTAGATCCCTATATTTTAGGACTGTTGTATTCTTTTGTATATGCTATGTTCTTCAGCTATTTTGAGTTTATAGCTGCGAACTTATAAACTTCATTCTTATTTCAGATGCCTCCACGACGTGCACAACGGCTTCCCAGGAATGCAACGCCAGAACCACAGCCCGCACCAGTTCAGGGCACGATGAATGCCGCTGAGGTTGTAGCCATTGTGTCCCAGGCGGTAAATGCCGCACTAGCAGTTGTTCAGCAGGCACCACCTCAGGCGCCGATAGCCGCGCCAGTTCAGGCACATGCATTCCCGTCTGCTTGGGAACGTGTACGTGATGCCTTTCAGAAAGCACACCCTCCGGAGTTCGCAGGTAGCTCTGATGTGGTAGTTTCGAGTCAGTGGAGGAAGGAAATTCAGCGGCACTTGAGAATGTACGAGTGCACAGAGGTTCAGAAGCAGATACTAGATACCTTTAAGCTAGTGGGGTATGCACTGTAGTGGTGAGAGTCTATTACCACCGTGGAGTAGAGGGACACTCTCACTATTCAGGTGTTCTGGGTGCGGTTCGACCGCCAGTACTTTCCGTCAGCTATTCATACGGAAATGAGGAGGAAGTTGATGAGCCTTCGACAGGAGGGTAAGACTGTGGCCGAGTATGAGGCCGAATTCACTAATCTTCTTAACATTGTTCCGGATGAGATACCGACAGAGGAGAAGAAGATACAGAAATTTACTGACGGGTTGACATGGAGGATTCGTCAGCACTTGTTAGGGAAGCTCTCGTTAGCCACTTATTCTGATGTGGTTAACGCTGCATTGCTCCATTGCCAGGATCACCGCTTTCACATGGCTGAGGGCAAGCGACCGAGAGAGTCCATCCATCAGGGCAGGACTGGAGGGAATGGTGCCAGTGGGGCACAATCGGTTCAGGGGCAGAGACAGGGCAACCAGGGTTCCCAGCAGGGGGATAACAAGAGGTTCAGGTCTAGAAATTTTAGGCACGGACAGGGAGGTTTCCGGTAGGGCCATCAGGGTCCGAACGGCAATCAGAACCAGCAGGGTCAGAATGGTCAACAGCAGTTTCAGCAAGGGAAGTGGAGGAACGGTAACGGCCACCAGGGCCGGGGGCAGCAGGGACAGAGAGGGGGAACTTCCTGGGGAAGTGTTTCATTTGTGGCAAGACTGGCCATAAACGCCAGGACTGTCCTGATAGGGGTAGGGCCCCGCAGCAGCAGCAGGGTGCTCGACATAAGTCACAGAGGCCACTTTTTCCACCAGCCCTCCCAGCTCCAGCCCAGGTACCAGCTCTTCCAGCTATTCCAGCAGTTCCTGTGCAGTAGGGACAGTTACAGTATGGACGTGTCTATAACGTCCACCAGGCAGCAGCTCCGCAGGCACCACCCGCGATTGAGGGTATGTTTCCTATTCATGGTACTATGGGTCGGGTTTTGTTTGATACGGGGGCAACACATTGCTTTATAGCTACACATTTTGCGAAAGCCTTAGGGTTGTTAGCCACAGCAGAGAGCACAGTGACGTGTGTGGACTCACCATTGGGGAGTGGGTCACTTATTTTCTTTATATGCTGGGGAGTAGGGCTAGAGATTGGTAGTCTGGTATTACCTACAGATATGTTGGTATTAGATATGCATGTTCACGATGTGATTATCGGTATGGATTGGCTCGCAGATTATAGAGCCATGATTGATTGCTTCGGTGGGAGCATTATTTTTTCCATTCCGGGGCAAGAGATGTTTGTAGTGGCGATGCCTCGCCCAGAGGGAGGCTCGACCACTCATTTGTATTACATAGAGGAGGATACCTCTAAGGAGGTTGTGATTCCTTTAGATTCGATCCCAGTTGTCAGGGAGTATTCCGATGTGTCTCAGGAGATACCAGGCCTACCCCCCAGTCGAGAGATAGACTTTGTCATAGACTTATTATCAGATATGAGACCTATAGCACGCGCACCGTACCGTATGGCTCCAGCTGAGATGAGGGAGTTACGGGATCAGATTGAGCATTTGTTGGGTCAGGGGTTTATACGGAGGAGTACTTCGCTGTGGGGTGCCCCTGTGTTGTTCGTGAAGAAGAGAGATGGTTCACTGAGATTGTGTGTGGACTACCAAGAGTTGAATAAGGTCACGATACAGAATAAGTATCCGTTGCCTCGAATCGATGACTTATTCGACCAGCTGAGAGGAGCTTCTTTCTTCTCCAAGATTGATTTACGATCGGGATACCATCAGTTGTGTATCAGGGAGGAGGACATCTCGAAGACTGCGTTCTTATCGAGATATGGTTCTTACGAGTTTCGGGTTATGCCTTTTGGTTTGACCAACGCTCCAGCAGTGTTTATGGACTTGATGAATAGGGTGTTCAGGGATTTCTTAGATCAGTTTGTCAGTGTCTTAATCGATGATATTCTGGTTTACTCCCAGACAGAGGAGGAGCACGCCGATCATTTGAGGCAAGTTTTGCAGACACTACGTCAGAACGAGCTGTATGCAAAATATGAGAAATGCGGGTTTTGGCTGAAGGAGGTCCAGTTTTTGGGACATATTATCTCCGACCGGGGGATATCTGTTGATTCGGGGAAAGTATCCGCGGTGAGGGAGTGGAGACAGCCCACGACACCAACGGAGATCCGTAGTTTCTTAGGATTAGCAGGATACTACAGGAGGTTCATTCGGGGATTTTCAAAGATAGCAGGTCCTTTGACACATCTGACTCGTGAGGGTGTGTCGTTCATCTGGAGTGATGCCTGTCAGTTGGCATTCGATGAGTTAAAGGATAAGTTGACCTCAGCACCTGTGTTAGCATTGCCGAGACCGGGAGTTGAGTATCTAGTCTACACCGATGCGTCCTTGCAAGGACTTGGAGGTGTATTACAGCAGGAGAGTCAGGCTATTGCTTATGCATCTCGTAATCTAAAGCCTCACGAGAAGAATTACCCCACTCACGACTTGGAGTTAGCGGTAGTGGTATTTGCCCTTCGTATTTGGAGACATTACCTTTTGGGGGAGAAATTTCGATTGTTCACGGACCACAAGTCCCTAGAGTACCTATTCACGTAAAAGGAGTTGAATATGCGGCAGCGAAGGTGGCTTGAATTCGTGAAGGATTATCAGTTCGATATCCAGTATCACCCGGGGAAGTCTAACGTGGTAGCAGACGCGTTGAGCCGCAGGCCAGTAGATGAGGTGGTAGGGGTGTGGAAGGCCAAGTGGAAAGAATAGGGACACCAGGATGCAGTGGCCCGATCATTCATGTCGGTAATGACTGTTACGCCGCAGATTGTCATGAAAGTGGTAAAGGCACAAGCCGATGACTCGTTCTGTCAGGAGATGATAGTTCGATTACTAGCCGAGGGAGCCGAGTCCTATACCGTTAGCTCAGACGGGGGATTACGCTTCAATGGGCGATTGGTAGTTCCGGAAGGGGAGGAATTGCGACACGAGGTGATGGCAGAGTCGCACGGCTCACGGTTCGCGGTACATCCCGGAGGGGATAAAATGTACCAAGACATGAGACGACAGTATTGGTGGAGCGGGATGAAGAAAGATATTGCCGTGTTTGTTTCTAAATGCGCCACTTGTCAGCTTATAAAAGTGGATCATCAGAGACCGGCAAGACTGCTACAGATATTGGAGGTCCCGATGTGGATGTGGGAGAGCATATCCATGGACTTTATCACGGGGTTGCCGACGTCGCAGAGAGGTCACGACTCCATTTGGGTAATTGTGGACAGGTTGTCCAAAGTCGCTCATTTTCTACCCGTAAGGACAGACTACACTACCGGACAGTATGCCCAGCTCTTTATTTCTGAGATAGTGAGACTTCACGGTGTGCCCTTAAATATCGTGTCTGACCGAGACAAGATATTTGTTTCACGGTTTTGGGAGAGTTTTCAGGAGGCCATGGGCACGAAATTGCGGTTGAGTACGGCGTATCACCCGCAGACCGATGGGCAGACCGAGCGTACAAACCAGATGTTGGAGGACATGCTACGTATGTGCATCATTGATTTCGGGGGTGGATGGGAGCAGTATCTTCCACTGGTGGATTTTGCTTACAATAACTCCTACCAGTTCACCATTGGCATGGCTCCATTTGAGGCGTTGTACGGTATACCTTTTCGTTCCCCATCATGTTGGATGGAGGTGGGGGAACTACTTGGGCCGGAAGTGATTCAGGATACTTCGGCAAGGATAGAATTGATTCGAAGTCGCATTCGGGTAGCTCAGGATCGGAAGAAGAGCTATGCTGATGCGAAGAGGTTCTTCAGGGAGTTCCAAGTGGGGGACCAGGTTTTGCTCAGGGTATCTCCTATGAAGGGGATTATGCATTTTGAGAAAAAAGGAAGTTGGCACCGAGATACGTGGGACCATTTTCTATCATTGAGCGGATTGGACCGGTTGCGTATAGACTTGGATTACCGGAGCATTTGCATCGGATTCACGATGTATTTCATATTTCCTCACTAAGGAAATATCTTAGAGACAATTTGGCTCATTCTCATATTGCTTTGGAGGACATCGATCTCCAACCGGATAGCTCCTACGAGGAGGGGCCGATTGCTATTTTGGACCGAAGTGAGCGGAAACTGCGGTCAAAGATAGATCCATTAGTGCGTGTTCAGTGGCGACATCATAATGTCGAGGAGTCCACATGGGAGCGCGAGGATGAGATGCGCGAACGTTATCCAGAGTTGTTCTTACCAGGTACTTTCTAGTTCCGAATTTCGGGACAAAATTCAGTTATTAGGGGGGAAGTATGTAATACCCCGTATTTTTGTGATATTTATTTATGGGATTAATTGGATTAAATGCGTAATTAATTGGAAATTAATCCGGATTAAAATACTAGCGAGATGCGAGTTGGTATTTGATTATAATGTGCATATATGATTATATATGAATATTGAATTCTGAAATTTGTCGTGAGATTGAAATACGGTAATTTGGGAATTTTGCTGAGACGCGTGTGACAGTCGCGTCAGGAATATAATTATGTTAATTAAAAAGCGAATTTTATTTCTATTAACCGAATGGTCATTTTGAGTGCGCCAACGCGTCCGGAAGGGTCAAAATAGTTAGAAAATACTAGCCGGGGGTTTGGTTTGGGTCCCGGGGTATTTTTAGGCCATACCGGCAACCCAAAAGGGCAGTTTGGTAATTTTAGAATTTTGGGATTCTTGATAACGAATTTTAGGAGTTTTTAATGGAAAATTAAAAGACCCATTAACCCATTATCAGCCATTAACTGATTAGAGGGCTACGGGGGTTATTAGAAGAAAACCCAAAAGTTCCAAAGATAAACCCTAGCCTCTATTGCCACCATTAGAGAAGAAAGCTTGGAGAGAGAGAGAGAGAGAGGAGGAGGAATTCTGCAGAAGAGAGAGAGAACCATTCATCAGATTCGTCATCAAATCCAGTGTTACACTTAAGGCAAGTGTTTTAATTCCAACTAATTTCAGAGAATGCTTCTTCCATGTGTAGGAATTGATAAAATCTTATTGTTCTTGGGAATTTATGAAAAACCCATTTTAATTGGAAGTGAAAATTACATTTTTGATGAGGATTCGCATGTAGATTTGTATTTAGATGATTATTCTGATGATATTATAATTTGGATGAAATGAAAACGGATTTAATTAGGCCCAATGATGATTTATAAGTTTTAGGGTTCATGTTCTTGAGATTTGAAAAATAAATGTTGGAGATTTGATAATTTGATGTAGTTTAGGGTGATTTGAACCCATATAAATGTTGTAATACGGTTGAAACATGTTTAGGAAGGATTAGATACCTTGAAACATTGTTGGAATGACATTTAGGTGAGATTAGAGGTGAAGAGAATTGGGAAAAACGAGATAGGAATTTTTGGGCTCGAATCTGGCCACTTGTTAGAAGACCTGCCCAGGTCGTTCGAACGAGCTCGTGGGAGGACTTATTGGTTACCTCGATGAACATAGGTCAGAGAAGGACTTATTGGGATGTTAATAAGTCTACTGATCGTGGGAGCGCAGGTATGTGCTTGACCCATGTGATGTGATTGTGTTCGCCTCCATTATTTATGATGTTGTTATCTGAGAACGATTCCTGAGAGATTCGGAATACGTGATCCTTATGTACATGATGTACCGGGATGGATAGCAGAGTATGTGTGCACCGCAGCTTAGTCTCGGGGTGCTTGTATTGTATATTTATGATGTGAATAATATACACTTAATTAATGGGAACTTTCATGATTGGTATTGTGAATAATATTATGGTAATGATTTGAGAAAACAAAACGGGTTAACTGATAGTGAATGGTATTTCTAATTGAGAATCTGAGAGTAAGTAAAGCCCTATATTTATTTGATAACGCTAGACTGTAATATGGGAATCGAGTAGTAAGGGGTAGAACTTATTACGGTTTGATTAGATATGGATGTCTTATAGATGGGTACGGTACGTTAGGAGTGCACATGTAGTCGAGAGGTGAGAATTTCATGTGAGTGCACGTCCTAACATGTATTTTGCATTTAATGTTTTAATGTTATTAAAATACTTGCTATTTTTAAAATGATTTCCACTTTCGGGCTCTGACCCATCTGCTTTCAAATCTATTTTTGTAAAAACCATTTTAGGTGCCCAGCCACAAGGACACCATGCTTAGGATTCTCATTCAGGTGACGAGCTGTAGTTGTTTGTGGAAGTTACAGGACTTTGCTGGTAGACGCTTCATCTATATTGACTCGATATTCTTCAGTTATCAGTTGTAGGGCATGTCGCCCATTCCTTTTAGAGACATTTCATTTATTTCAGTTATTCAGACTTCTGGCATCTAATTATTCAGGATTCAGACTTGTCGTATTATTTTTCAGTTGTGGGATTGTTGTGAGGAGTTTTCCTCCGGATTTATATTTATGTTATTGGTTATTCATTACTTCATTATAGTGAATGGTTGTAATTCTTTCATTATTCTTTTACTGCATGTTAATCAGACTTAACTTAAAATTTTGCACTTACTTTTAAAATACTAGGTGGTTAGTAATTATTAAAAATGTTTTCGATAGTGATGTTATTAACTGAACCAACTTGGCATTTTGTATTGATTTAATAAAGGAGTAGCTACCCAATATTTAAATTAGTCGGGGTGTCACACCAAATCACTCAATTCATATTTTTTCATCATGTCACTTTTGAAATCTTCAATCATTTTTTCATCACTACCGGTAAACACCAAGTCATCAACGTAAAGAGAGACAATAAGAATACCTGTTGCCTCGCTTCTTTTGATGTACAAGGTTGGCTCGCTTTCACTTATTTGAAAGCCTCTTTCATTGAAGTATGCATCAAGCTCACTATACCATGCTCGGGGAGCTTGCTTCAAGCCATACAAGGCCTTTTTCAGCTTGTATACCTTCTCTTCCTCACCTTTCATCACGAATCAATGTACACCGCTTCATTTAACATACCATTCAAGAATGAAGATTTTACATCAAGTTGATACAAAAACCAACCTTTTTGAGTGGCCATGGCAACAAGTTCTCTAATTGTGTCAAGCCTTTCCACGGGTGCAAATGTCCCTTGAAAATCAATTCCGGGTTGTTGAGAATGCCCCTTTTCTACAAGTCTTGCTTTGTTCTTTTGGATTGAGCCATCCGGATTAACCTTGATTTTGTAAATCCAATTCACACCAATGACCTCTTTATTTTTAGGCCTCTACACCAATTTTCAAGTCTTGTTCTTCTCAATAACCTGAATTTCTTCTTCCATTACAAGCTGCTAGACTTTTTCATTTTTAGCATCTTCAAAGGTCTCCGGTTTAACTACACAAAAATTATATCTAGCATACACATCATTTAGACTTCTTATTCTTCGTGGAGTTGAGCTTGGAGATGAGGAGTTTGAGCTTGATGGAGAACTTGAGGATGACTGTGGACTTGCATTTGGACCTGCATTTGGAGACATTTGAGGAACTTCTACATCTTCCTCTTCATCTTCTTCAACGCTTTATGATTCTTCATCAAGGGTGATAACTTGATTTTGGGATTTTTTTTCTTTCCAATCCCAAAAAGCTTTCTCATCAAAAATCACATCTCTATAAATAATCACTTTGTTCCTCTTCAAGCTAAAAAGTCTATAGCCCTTTGATTTTGAGCTATACCCCACAAAGATGCATTTTTCACTACTTTCATCAAGCTTGTGTCTCACTTCTTTAGGGACATGAGCAAAGCAAATACAACCAAACACCCTCAAGTGGTTCACATATGGTTTTCTTTCACTCCATGCCTTAAATGAAGTTTGGGTTTCTACGGCCTTTGTAGGGCATCTATTCATCAAATAAACCATTATATACACCGCTTCGGCCCAAAAAGTATATGGAAGCCCTTTCTCATGTAACATGGATTTTGCCATTTCCTCAATGGTTTTTTTCTTCCTTTTCGCCACTCCATTTTGTTGTGGAGTATACCCAACCGTTAGTTGTCTTTCCATGCCAATATCATCAGAAAATTTATCAAACTCCTTAGAGTTGTATTCTCCACCTCTATCACTTCTTAAAATTTTCAAGTAGTGACCACATTGTTTTTTAACTAGTTTGTGAATTTTTTTAAAAATGGCATAAACATCTGATTTTTGCCACATAAATACACCCAAGTCATTTTTGTAAAATCATCAATAAAGGTAATGGAGTATTTATTACCGGGATGAGAAGTGTTCTTCATTTGGTCCACACACATCGATATGAACAAGTTCCAAAGGTGCTTTAGATCTCCATGCTTTCTCCTTTGGAAAAGGCTCTCAATGGTGATTTATAAGAGCGCATCCTTCACAAACTCTATTTACTCCTTGGATTCTTGGCAACCCGTAAACCATGCTCTTTTGATGCAAATTCTTCATGCTTTGAAAATTAAAGTGCCCATATCTTCTATGCCATAGCCATATGTCTTCAACCAGTTTCATCTCCAAGGCCACATTCTTTGAGTATCGAAAAGTGAGAGGAAAACTTTTATTCTTTTCCATATTGATTTTTGTAACAACTTGTCTTCTCCCCCCCCTTTGTCAAAAATTATGCATGAGTCTTTTTCAAAGAGAATAGTGTATCATCCCTAAAACATACATTTATATGTAGTGGATAACGCTAACATAAACAAATATGAATTGCTGACTCAAAGATTTCAAGAAAAATCCTCGAAGGGAAAACCTTTTATTTCAGTAATAATACTCACAATGATTACAAGCGAAATCTATAAATAATTTACCGCAGTAAATCTCATAGGTCGTAACCTAAATCAGTAATGGAATTCCATTGCAACTCCACAAGAATCGCAGTTCAGTCAACCAAGGAACACCCACGAGTAGTCCCTTTTGACACGCAGTCACGTCAGCCCAGCACCTCCCTCAACTGACACCTAGATCAACAGTAGAGATCATCTATACAAGTGAAACTTCACAAAATGGGTTCCAAAACAATTCACATAAAGATTATTGGGATTTGTGAATTGAAATAAAAAAGGATTAAACCTTTAAACGAAGAAGACAAAGGTTTATGTCGATTTACAGTGTTTACAAAAACTAAAACGCCAGGTCTTATTAACGAAAATAGAGTGGTTTAACACGCTTTATATAAAAAACTAAAGGCGGCACATCGTTCGAACGAAACAGTGATGTTGCTCGAATGAAGCAAGGTGTCGCTCGAACAACTGCTTCGCGTGAGATGTCATGTCGCTCGAATGACTGGCTTATCTCTCTCGGACAAGCTGCTTAAAAAATATTTTTTTATTTCGTCAAAAACTTCGCTTCAACACTTATAAAAATTTCTTTGATGAAAAACTCTACTTTAACACTTAGAAAATATTTTAGAAAAATCATCCCAATAATCTAAGTGAACCGTTAAGGTATAAAAACATAACGTTACCAAAATTAATCTCGCGGAGGCTTGAATGTTGAAGAACTTTGATATTCGGATCCGTCTTAACGTATAATTGAACTTGAATAAGTCTTAGACGGTTTTAGCGGTATACGACATAATCAAATGTAAGTCGGACAATAAAATAACGTCCTTACACTTCTATAATCTGTTGGGCTCTAAAAATGGGGATTATGTATGTGTTACGGAGAGAATTTTAAACTTAAGGAAAATTTGGTTTTAGGAGAATCCTAAATCTATTATGGGGAGTCAGGTTATTGTTGAGGAGGTAATAGATGATTTTTTTTATTTGAATTCAAAAAAATCTCCTCAGTCTGGTGGTTAGAATGTTGGATGTTTTTAGAAAATATGGGGAAATTTTGGGAGATGTTGTGAAAAATTATTCTATGTTTCTTTAGATATGGAAGTATTCTAAAGGAATGGAATAATACTCTTGTTTGACTTATACTTAAAGTCCTTAGCCCTAGTAATATGAAAGATTTTAGACCCATATCCTATAGTAATACCACATATAAGATTATTTCAAAAATTATTGTGAGAAGATTGAATGAACTATTCCTGATCTTGTTAATAATAGGTAGTCTAACTTTGTCCATGGGAGAAGTATTTCTAATAATGTTCTTCTGACACAAGGTATTATGAGAGGTTATCATAAAAATCAGGGGAGTTCTAGATATGCTATGAAAATAGATATTATGAAGGTTGATACTATGTTAATTGGGGATTTGTGATAGATATGTTGGAATTTTTGGAATTCTCTGAAATGGTTATTAGGTGGATCATAAAATATATCCAATCTATTAGTTTCCCTATCAGTGTTAATGGGGGAGTGGATGGGTGGTTTGAAGGTACAAATGGGTTAAGACAATAGGATCTTTATCCCCTTAATTATTCCTTATTGTTATGGAAGGGTTTTTCTTATTGCTATGAGGAACATGGGTTTTACTTTTCATCTTAATTGTGAGTAGCTAAATCTTTCACATATTATATTTATTAATGATCTCTTCATTGTTACTAGTGCTAATGAGAATTCTATTAAGGTGGCTGATAATGTTTTAAGGGAGTTCCAAAGTATATCTTATTTGGGCCCTAATAAACTTTAGTGTGAGATTTTTTTGCTAGGGTTGATAAGGATATGAGAAATGGACTTGGAGATATGATGGGAATGAGAATTGGTACTTTACTAGTTAAATATTTGGGATTTCTTTAAATTTCCACGTGACTAAAAAATGAGTACTATAAGAATATTATGGAAAATTTGTTAAAGAAGATTAAAATCTCGACTATTATGGTTTTATCATATGCTGGGAGAGTACATTACTTATATTTGTCCTTATAAGTATCCAAATTTGTTGTATTAGTATCTTTATTCTACCCAAAGGAGTTGTAAAAGAGATTGATAGTATGTTAAGAAGATTTATTTAGGATGGTATTGATTTAAACAGGACTAGAGCTAAAGTGGCATGGAAGACATATGTTTTCCTCTAGATGAATGGGGATTTGGTAGATAATTGGCATGAATAGGGGTTGTTGTTGTCTAAAAATGACTAACTCTAATTTTACTATCACAGATAAAATAAGAGAAGTAACTCAAACAACACACACAAGAAACAAGGATTTTAGAGTGGTTCAGCTATAAAATAACCTATGTCCACTGTTATTGTTATTCAATAAGGTTTAAAATAGCTCAATATGGTGTGCATATGAGTAATTCGAGTTCTCCCTTGAGCTAAGGGACTAGTTTGTATTTATAGGGGCACAAAAACCTAAAGATGAAACACTTTCATGTTTCCAGGTGTTTACATCTATGTACTTTAGACACCATATTCTAGGACTCCCTAAGTCTCTCCTTGGGTACCTAGCACCTCCCTATTTCAGTATAAATCCTAGGTCATACTCCGAGTACCGATCTAAAGGCCATCGGGAGCTCCCGGGGCCCATTTAACTCTGGTCAACTTTATTGTTAGAGAAAAATCTATTTGAATCCTTGAATGTCTCTGAATCCCCTTTTCAACGGTCTTCCCTTTGCACGAATTGGCATAATGGTTCGGACGAACGGACCATTTTACTACCGAAAATCAATCTGGAGGCCACTAGGCCCTCCCGAGCCCCGATTTAACCCCAGTCAACTCTATCGTTAGAGTGAAATATCTGTTAATCTTCAAAGGTCACTGAAATTCATTTACAAAGGTCCGCTCCGAGCATAAAACGACATAGCCGTTAGGACAAACGATCCATTTTCCCCTAAAAATTAATCCAGATACCATCGGGCGCTTCCAGGCTCCTTTTGACCAAGGTCAACTCTTTAGCTCGAACGATACAAAATGAATCTTTGAAGGTCACTTAATACCATTTATAATGGTCCACCTCGTGTGCGAATCATCTTTACGGTAAGGACGAACGACCCGTTTTACTCCCGAAGGTCACCAATGACTTTCGATCCCGGTTGACCAAGGTCAACTTTTTGAACCGAGTAAAGCTTTTTGGAATGTCAAAATACCTCATATAAACTTTCCAACAGTCCACCCTATACGCAATTCTGACTTACCGTTCGGATAAACGATCCGTTTTCATCCGACGATCCCCCGTTTAAAGGACCAACGAGCGTTTTCGAGACACATTTGACCCAAAGTCTACGCCCAGATCCGGGAGCGGCCCAAAGGACTCTTGAAGGTATCTCAATTACCTTTCTAATAGTATGTCCCGTGCATGATTTAGATCAATGGATTGTGTTATATGACCATTTTTCAGAAAAATCTACATAAGACTGTTGATTGGCAGGTCCATTTCCCTTCCTATCGACGGTGTGTCTAGGGTTACCTGCCGATTGGTAGGGATGGGGCTATGACAATATTCACCCCCCTTACCTTATAAATAGTGGGCATGACCTCACTCCTAAGACACCTCAGATGCATCAGCATCAGTCATCTCAGCAACATTCTCTTACAATCAACGAAGTTTCCTTATGTAAAATTTCTTTCCATCTTACATTCTCATTATTTTCATACCCAATTTGGCAAAATCTCATTCTCTCGCATCCAACATTCATCTCAATATTCAATGGAGCTCATTTAAGATCAAGACCAAGCTTCAATTCTTCAAAGAAAGTCCAAAATCCTTTTGTCTCTCTCTTT
Organism: Sambucus nigra; assembly: GCA_949130495.1. Classification (NCBI taxonomy): domain Eukaryota; kingdom Viridiplantae; phylum Streptophyta; class Magnoliopsida; order Dipsacales; family Adoxaceae; genus Sambucus; species Sambucus nigra. The sequence continues at coordinate 578,012,743 of OX422210.1, read as the reverse complement.
AAATTTCGTGTTTTTGTATTAGTTACATAAATTCATAATCTAGTTTTTTACTTTAGTTCATACACATTCATATCTCACCTTTTTATTTGTTATATTGCACATACTTTATTTTCTATAAAAAAAAAAAGGGTTATAGTTATAAATTCCAACGGGATTATCCATCACAAATTTTCAAAACTAAAACACATTTTCTATACACACACATATAATAACTTCCCGTTCGAATCTATGGGATAAACTCCACCCTTATGCCACATACGAACTACGTGGACTTTGATGTCTTTATAGGATACATAGGCTTTTCGGGCTAAACCCCGATACTCGAGTCCAATTTCTCCATCTTCACATTTTCATCCTTTTCATTCACACATTATTTTAATACATATTATGTTTGTGATCCATATTAGCATATTATCCAACATATTTTATCGTTTCATTATAGCGATAAATATTTCAATAAACGCATAAATCGTATTTTTTTAAAATATTATTTTTGGAAAAATCCTATGGATGACCTCACTCTATCTCTTCCATGGTATGAGTTGAGCAATTCTAATCTCCATTATATATACACGCACATGCACTTCATGGAGAAACAAAGGAAAACCGTAACACAAGCCCATGAGAGACCGAAAGGGAAGGAAGGGTGCTTATTACCTTCCCATTCCATAACTTATCCCTCGTACCTTCGAACTATTAGTTTCGTATGCATCAGTTTGTCTTTGATTTCGCTCTCTCGAAGTGGCGACATGTTCTTTCGCCAGTTTTAAGGAAAATAGGTTGGCAACTCCATCTCTTTACATTCACCTCCTCCCCCCCCCCCCCCCCACCCCCACCCCCACCGACGACGGCCGAAGTGTTCCTAGAGTAGAGAGGGAGATAGACCTTTTTTACCCCCTTTTCCCCACCCACTCAGGGAGAGGATACGGAAGTCCTTAGGATGGCCACAGTGGCAACTCCGCTGGGGACTATTTTTATAATAGGGCTAGACTCTATTTGCATGGGTGTTATTATTTTTTGCTTGTGTGCGTATGCACCCACCTATATGTTCCCTTTTTTCCTCCTCTATTATTTCTTGTACATGTATACCTCATGCTTATGTCACTGCTCACTCACACACTTGTGGATACTCTCCATGTACACTTTACATAACTTTCACATATGATAACTTATATCAACATGTTTCACACACCACTTCGAATATCCATGCTTAGGCGTCAATCATACACACCTACACTTATCACACTTGTAGATATCCATGATCACTCACACTTATCACACACCACTTGTAGTTGATCCATGCTAAGGTTCAGTACCACACACTCACGTCTAGATATTCACATATCACTCACTCTCACATATCCATGCTTAGTATAATCTTCATGCTCCATGTTAGATTTACTTTTTATACTTGTAGTGTTCATCATGCCAAATAAATATACTCTCTACATAAAATACTAATAAAATATCATGCATTTTGCACACACCCCATAACTGAGGGGTCACTTCGTGATGGGCGCTGGTCCGGCAGGTCATAGTTACCCTAAGCGATATGACTCTCACCTTCCATTATCCAACTACTTTCGACATATATCGAATGGTTCCCCCGAATCATACCACTTAACCGAAGTCATAACCGTAGGTATATCGCAGGGAACTCGCTCACATATCTTGAGTATATTGAATTCGCTCTCACACGCACTGTCCCCACGAGGTATATAGTGAGAAAATTCATGGACACTCAGGTATATCAAATGGCTTGTCCACCATACCGATTGCCCTTAAAAGCAAGACGTATATCGTGGAATTCATGCCAAAGGGGTGGAACGCTTCCAATTAACCCAACAACTGCATACCTTCATATAGGCATCAAACCTAGGGAACTCATATTTAGGTTGTCAGTTTTTACTTGAAACTCTGTTGAAATGATAGGTCAGCATACTGCCCGAATTTTCACATAATTTCATCTTTTTTAAAAACGAGACCCTATACGTAAGTCTGACAACAATTCCAACCATGTTTTTAAACATTTTTCAAACCCAATTTTCCCAAGCTCTGGTCCCGTTCGAAATTTCATTTTACATTAAGGTAAACCTAATATAAGTGAGAACATAATAAACATAATAATAAATAATCATGCTGAGAACCTTTTTCACGTTTCTTTACGAAAAGTGTCAAAAACGTTTTTCCCTCTTTTATCAAAAAAACAAAAGCATTTTTCTTCTTTATACCAAAAATATTTTCCCTCCTTTTTACCCAAAAATATTTTGTCCACGCCTTTTCTAAAAATGTCAAAAATATTTTCCTCCCTTTTCAATAAAGTTTTCCCTCTTCTCTTTCAAAAATAAATTTTAATTTTTCTCCTTCTCGGGTCGATCGTATACCCGCCCTTGGTCTGGCTCCTTATTGGCTTCGGTCTTTCATCGAACCGCCTTGAGGCTCCATCAGTTCCCTCACTACTTTCTCCGAGTGAGGAATTCATCTTCATCCGCTTTCCATGGAGAACACAGACCAAGTACCGAATGTGAAAACGGATTTGATGACAGCCCTAGCCCAACTCACTGCTAAGATTGACAACCTTCAAACCGAGTTTCATGGGAAGCAACAAGATCGGGTCCTTATTCCCGAAGGGCCCGAGGTCCTGTTTTATGGAGCTATGGGTCCACCCGCACCCGAGCCTATATGAGTCCCCGAGTAATATCAACATGCTCCTCCTGCTAATGAGTCATCGCCAGCCCAGCTCCCTATGCCGAATATTACCCAAATAGGGGCTAACATACCCGCGATTATTGATCCAAAGGAGGAAGAATTAAACAAGGTGAAGGAGTACCTCAAGTTTTTAACCAAGAAATTTGACCAAGTCTGAATCTCTGGGAACTACATGGATTACACCCATATGTCTCCCTATTCTAAAGCAAGGCTATCGAAAAATTTCTATTTGCCCAACACCGAGAAGTCCGGGGGTAGTGGACCCCCCCCCCCCCCCAATTGTTCATATCTGAAGTTACCACAGATCCATGACTCTCCTAGGTGCCTCCGAGGAAATAATGGTCCAAATAGTCCAACAGACTTTGAAGGACAACACTCTTTGCTAGTTCATAACTCTTGAGGAGTCCATAATCCATACTTGGGAGGATGTTGACCGAGAATTCATGTTAAAGTACAAGTATAACGAAGAATTGGAGGTTACCCATCGTGATTTAGAACTTCTCATATAGAATTCTGGGGAATACGTTAGTAACTTCGTATCAAGGTGGAGAGAGAAAGCAACCACCATGACCAATCGACCTTCTTAAGAGGAGCAAGTCAGCATCGTGAAAAAGAATTTCCTACCCCATTTCCGAGCGATGATGGAAGGATAGTACTACCCTCATTTTTAAGCCTTACGAGAAGCCGGAGTAGATATCGAAGAAAGTCTTGCCAAAACAAAAGTTGGACCGAAGAAAGTATTTGGGCTGTTTACTCCCAAAAAATATGAGAAACTAGCCAGTACCTCAGTTTCAACCATCAACAACATCTCTCAACCTGCCACTCATAAGCACCAGAAAGACACCTTAACCTAGTGAAAAATAAATACACCGAGCTCTATGCTCCCCTTTCCAAATTTAACCAAGCCATTTTAATACAAAATTTTATCAAGCCATTGGACCCTTTCCCATTACTAAACCCACTTCCCAAAAATTTCAAACCAAATGCGCATTGCGACTTTCACCAAACTTTCGACCATACCACTGATCAGTTTTTTCACCTTCGAAATGTAATCCAAGGTCTGATTAATCGGGGTATCATTGCCCCACTAGCCAATCCTAAACCAAACACTACTCACAATCCACTCCCAAACCATATAAATTCTATCTTCTTAGAAGAAGACTAAGAATTTAATCCATCTACCCAGATCGTACCCAATAATTCACCCATCATACCCATATATTCTCCTAAACCCCTCCAAGTTTGCCCATATTTTCTCCTATATCCTATAATTTCACCGACCAGGATCTGTCTATTCTTACAAGAGCATGCATTATTGTTCGCACCCATTCTAGAGGAAAAGATATGGAATTGTGAACAATATTGAACCAGCTTCTAAAGTTCAGTTTGAAATTGCCCTCAAAGATGATCATTGATTGCCAAATATTCATTACACTATTCTTGGAAGCTCGAAAATAAGCTCGAGAGTCAAATAATTAGGTAGTACCTACCAATGAAGTCAGTGTAGATGGTCTGGTCCAGATCATGGAAGACTTATTCTGACATACCAATGAAAGTTGTAGTATGTCTAAGCTACTTGATGATTTGAAATAATAAAGGCACATAGTCCCTTCACTTATACATCTCCTCGTCGAATGGGAGGATTTATTCAAAGAAGCCATTAAGGTTGTGGAGTGTATTGACTTTTCATAGAAAGATGATGTCGTTGCCACCGGATGGGTGGACAAATTAAGTTGTTTAGATAAAGAGCAAAGCCCAGAAAAGACTAGCCTAATAATCAGCATATGTGGAATGATATTGTTTGAGGAGCTGCTAAGAGAAATTAACAAGGTGGCTGAACAACCCGAGATAGATGAGGAAATGGGATTTATATTTTCCCCTCTTATGTGAACCATATAACTAGATCAGGGAGGCATTACTAAGCTCCAAAACCACAGTCATCAACAATCAACAAGGGAAAAGTTGTTGAGAAACTTCCTATGCCATAAATGACCCTCAAGGAGAGAAAGATCCTCGATCAGTTAAAGAAGACCCATGCTAGCATCACTCTATGGGACTCTTTATGTCTTCCCAGCAGCACCAGAATGCCTTGATCAAACTACTTATCAGGCCCATCGTCCCTCCTTCCACTATGCCAGAAGAAGTAATAAATCTGGTCGTATCCCTAACCTCTACTAGAATGCTCTCCTTCTTCGAAGAAGAAATCCATAAGATTGGACCAAATCATAATTATGCTCTCAATATCTTTGTCGAAGTCATGGGAAAGATCGTCCCACTTTCACTTGACGATAATAGACTAGCTCTTAATGTTTATCTGTTAAGGCTTGGGAGTAAAAGTGAGAGACCTTGCACCAACCTCTATCGCGGTGCGTGCTTATGATAATACTCATCGAGAAGTGATGGGATCCATACAACTTACAATAAATGTGGGGACTATAAATCCTACTATTTAATTCCAAGTCATTAACATCCAGGCTTATTTCAATCTGTTGTTTGAACGATCATAGCTCCATAGTATCAAGGGTGTGTTTTCTTCCTTTCATTAGAAACTGAAGTTCTTCGCCAATGGGCAGGTCATCACTACCTAGGGTGATGACGATAACACCAAAAATTCAAGCACTAACAATCCAGTATTAGAGATACAACATGGGTTAGGTTTTCGAGTCGAACCACTTTCGCTCTCAACAGGGGACGATTTCAAATATAGGGTTTTTTCGGAGCATAACCCCCATGGCAACGTCAATGTGATACAGATGTTCAAGAACATATACTTCATGACCGGACTGCGACTGGGACTGGGACTGGGATGACAACAATAAGGAATACGTGAACCTATAGTAGTAAAGAAAGCCTCTCCTCCTTTCGGTTTGGGTTATCAACCATCAGAAGAAGAACTCGTAATGATCCTCCAACCTTGGCTGAAAAGAAGGCTAGAAAGCGCCAAAGCTGTCTCAAGATATTCCTTGAATTGAAGATTCATCAGAGAAGGTAAAGATTTCCCCTTGAGCGGCTTTCCCGAACCGTGGTATGATCACGTGGATAAGAAGATAAAACCAAGAATGGAGATTTTTTTCTAAGGCACCTACTCATGGACTGAAAGTTGCCAGCATCATATGCAACCACTCATTGAGAAGACTGTAACTGATACTGGAGATTCCGAGGGAAGTGTGATTAGGCAAAAATTCTTCACATCTATCCCCTCAATTTTGTTATTTTTATGATCCCGTGCACTGTAATTGATATGGATTTATCTCATATTCATGATACTAACCCTTTTTGGCAAGTATTTTGTATTTTTTGTATTTTTCTTATGTTTTATAGGTATTTCGTGCAAGTAGATGGAAGAGAGAACTCAAAATAGTGAAAGAATCTAAGAAACGGGACGTTGAAGGGAATATTTGTACTTGTTCATCCTCATTCTGGAGTCAGGGCCAACTATTAAGTTTAAGATCTTGAAATTACAAGAACACTAGAAAAAACGACACCTCAATCCGAGCTACGGTGAAGAAGTTATGCCCATTTGAAGTTGAGAAGAAATTAGGAGATGAATGAAGCTATGACAATTGAACCGAACGGTTCACCTAACTATTAAGGCCAAACCGAACCTATGGATAAGAAATTGAACCGGTTATCCCTTTACTCACGCTTTAAAGCCGTTACAAATTGCCAAATACGAAATTTTTATTTTGTCCTTATCTTTTAGCCAAAAGAGTTTTATGTTTTAGGGACTCTTCTAAATGACTTCTAAATTTTATATTTAGGCATTAGGGTTATTTTAATTCAGATTTCATTCATGTAAATTCTCCTAATTAAGAAGTAACATCTATGAGAAGAATTTACATATTTTGCACCTTTAATTCAAGAGTTTTTTCGATTTTTCTTCAAGCTTTGATTTCTTCTTCCTTGTTGTTGTTCTTCAATTTTGGTAACCTTTATTTCCAACACTTCTATTATTATTTCTCATGGTTAATCTCACTTTTCACACAATTATGATTTCATGCAACATAGATTCCTTTTTTATTCATAGTTTTGTCATATCTAGCCAGATTTCTTAGGGTTGCGATGCATGAACCCAACCTAATGTGGATAGCATGAATGTAAAAGTAATTCTATGAATTAAATAAATGATTGAATCGTGTTGACTAGTTTTTACAATGTAGGACTTTTAACCTCGTTTGCACTAGGTAATCGGGGTGTTTAAGAGTGTGATGCGCGTGTCAGCTATTCCGATTGCTTTTATATCCAATAAATGTACTAGGGTTTAGGGGATTATTTTCCAACCTTATCTCTCATTCATATTAATTAATCCGTATTTTGTTAGATTTAATTGGGTTTAGTTAACTTCTTTATTTTTCCCTTTTTTCCTTTCTTACCCCATCATCATCTTTTATAGTTTATTTTTGAAGTAATAAATCAATTAAAATCTATTAAACATTTTCTGTGGATTTGATACCCAGACTAGACAATATACTCCATAAGAGTGTAGTTAAAGTTTAGTTTTTTTTGTATTGTGGTCGGAAGTCGATAACTATGATTAGTGTATTTACACGGATGCTCGATTTTTGCCTCAATCAAAATAACACGTTTGGTAAGAGTTTGGCCTTGCTTTGATTCTTTTATATTGCTCGGGATGATCAAAGTTCTAAGTTAGGGGGATTTGAGTAGGCATAAATTCTTCATATTTATCCTCGTAATTCAGAGTCTTTTAAAATTCTGTGCGATGTAATTCGAGTTGATTTATCTCATATCATTGTTAATGACATTTTCTAATGAGTACGCTGAGTTTCGTGTATTTCTCATAGATTTTGTAGGTATTTAATGCATGATAAGAAAGAAAGGTATCAAAAGAAAGAAAGAAGAGAAAAAAAAAAAGCAAAGTCAAAGGCAAAAGAGTAATTTGCATCTAGAATTCGGATAATAATCCCCAAGAAAAGTTAAAGAGCTCGAGTCTACGAGCACATAGGAAAAAACTACATCCGAGTTTGAGTCTTGGATCACAAGTTATGAAGCTTCGAGGAATAAGAGAAAATCAAAAGGAAGGACAATGTTCTGCATAAGGCAAACTGAACCCATAGAGAAGAAAAAGAACCGATCCTGCATTGGCTAAACTTTCTGTTAATGTGGAACCGAATCGATGAAGTGAAAAAAGAACCGGTCCGGTAGTGCAAAATCTTCGGTAATAGTAGAACCAAACTGATGCATTGGAAATCTGGTCAGTTCGGCTGTCGAATTTCATCATTATCCTCTTCCAAAATTAGAGTTGTGCATAGTTGAAACTCTAGTAAATATGTATTATTTTTATTCCAACGTATTTCCAAACTTAAAGGAGTTCTTGGAGAGTTTATTTAGCATAGTTTTAGAGAGACAAAGTAGTTAAGAATCCTAAGAGCTCAAAGTTACAAATTTGTAATTCTCAATTCAGATTTCTTGAGTAAAGTTTGTTTCTTCTTCTTCTTTATTGTTTGAATTCATTACATAGTGCATGGTTTGTTTATCTCCAAAAGTTCATATATTATTTTTTTGTATATAATTTTAATTTCATCTTGGTTTTGATTTTCTGCACAGTAGAAAACATAATTGTAATTAATTGCACCATGATAGGCTAGATTTCTAAGGGTTGGGATGCATGAACCCAACCCGATGTGGTTTGCGCAAATTGAAAATTAGTTCTTTGAATTAAATAATGATTGAATCGTGTTGCGTAATGATCACTACCGCCATCGGTCTTTTAACCTCGTTTGCCCTAGGTAACCGGGGTGTTTAAGAATGTGACACGCGTGTTAGCTATTTAGACACCTCTTTATTCTTTCTCTTGATTATGTATGATGCGGGCTAGTACCCTCATATATGTAATTCTTGAGATTAATAAAGACTGAATTTAATCAATTATCTAATTCAGAAGCTAGTTTTATATTCGGTAAACAGACTAGGGTTTGGGGGAGTGTATTCCAACCTGTTTTTCATCATTCATATTTAATCAATTCCTATAGTTTTAATTCTGCTCACGTAATTTAGTTAGTAAGTTTAATATTAGTTTTCTTTTAGTTAGTAGAAATCAATCTCCAAACTAATCATCGTTTTTTCGTTTTCTAAGAGTTAGTTTAGAGTTGGTCAACTTTCCTATCGTCATTACGTTCTACGTCCTATTTCCATGAGAATTTGACCCCGTCTTAGTGGTTTATTACTTACGTGACCATTTTGCACTTGAACCGATATATAAAAACGCACTAACATGGTCACCATAAATTCATATTCGCAAGTCTCAAATCATAGTGTGTGTGTGTGTGTGTGAAAAGCCAAAAAACAAACCGCAAATTTTCACTGATTGATCATTACGTTACTTTTTGAAAATTCTCTTTTATTAAATTCTCACGGGATGCTCTCATAAACGAATCCCTCAGAATGTGGCTATTTCTCTCGATATGCGTGATATAAAGAGTAAATGTAATAGGACACAAATTCATGCACATAAACTTGAAAGAAGGAAATTTTATATGGTGAAAAGATCTCTTCATCGAAATACGGTCATTTGGAAAACGGGAAACATCATTTCTTATTCACACCAATTAACCCCTCTTATTATCTTTTGGTGTTTTAGGCTCTCCACGTGATAATTTATTTCACAATTCGAACTTGGTTAGTACTTTTCTTATGTTATAAGGTGTATTGAATAAAATGGGATTTGTTGGGAAAGTCGGAATTGAAAAATCTTCTTATTGTGTATGTTAGTGCTTTTTCCGGCTTTTGCTCATTTTCTTTTTCTTTTTCTATTTTTTCTATTTTTCACATTTTTATTTTCTTGATATTTTTGTTGAGCATTATACCATTTTTTTTCTTTCCTTTTTTTATTGCACTGTTTGGACTTAATTTCTGAATTTTCCATTTTCATAATTTCGGGCTATTTGGGTTTTTCGGGTTATCAAATGAAAAGGACAAATTTTATTAGGCTCAATTGGGTTAGCGAAATGGAAAAAATTTCAAAACTTTTTAGGGCTAATATTTTGGGGTAACAAACGATGTTCTACTTCATTGTCTGATTTACTAATCAATTTATCATATGCGTCTCGAGATTAATTAAGTTTAGAGATATGTTAGCACACTTTTCAGGACAATATATCACACGTTTTCTGTAACCGATCAAAACAAAGGAATTGAAATCCTTAACGACTTATTTAAAATGATGAATTGAACTTTGAGTTAACCATTAACTCGGAGTGATTTAGAAACTCAGAAAAAGTGATAGGCTCGAAATCTCATCGGGTTAATTAATCTCCACACTTATTCGTAAAGTCGTAAACTTTTTTTCAATTTCCATCTTTGGCCAATTTCGGCTTTGTGCATTTAGATTTTTGAAATCGAGACTTAAAAAATTATGACATTTTTGAAAATTTTAAATTCCAATTTTTATTTATTTTGAAGAAAATATTTTTGGCTTTTTCAATTTTTTTGGAAATTTTCTATTTTTTTTGGTTTTTGGGCCTTTTGAACTTTGTGAAATTTTTAAAGCGCATGCGTATCCCCCTAACTTAGATTTTGCAAAGTCCCTATGCAAAATGAGTAAAAATCTAAAATAAAGAGAGAATGCATAAAAAAAAACAATGGACAAAATGCAACAATAATAACACGCAAGTACACGAAATGAAAGGATAGGAATTTCATAGTTCTTCATTACAAAATATAAGTACAAGAATTGAAGGACAGAAAATTGCAAGAACTACAAATTACAAACAACCAGACCAACAACGGGCTACTGAGGGGGTGGGTTGGACGAGCCGGGAGCATTTGGGTCATATGGGTCGTAAAAATAGGTCGGTGGTGGCACACCCATATGCAGTCGATAAAACTCAGCGTGGAGGTGATGCAACAAACTTGCTTCCCATTGGTACGCTCGACGGTCCGTTTGGCGATTGGTACAGTATTCATTAATGAACCCGTCAAAGTGTGTTTCCACGACGAAAATGCATCGATCAAGCTCCGATCCCTCTATCTAGTAGTCAGAAACGATCGCTTCACCATATTCTTCCTTCGCGCGCTCGGCTATTTTGAGGTCGCATTGTCAAATCATTTGTCAAGCACTCCCGTAATTATTCCAGCGAAGGAACTCCCTCGAAACTGTCCATGCCCTCATAAAACTCGTGTTTGAACTCCTATCCTCTCATGACTTACATTTACGTACTCCTAATGACCCTATCCTAACTCTAACTAGTGTACACAAGGGTTACACCATACACATCGGGGGTGCGATGACCTCTCAAGATTTGAAAATTTCATACGACCCCACTCACGGGGCCCGATTCTCGCCTTATTTCTCTCGTCCTAGGATCATACACCAACAATCAAAGAAAGTTGGGACCCTTCCCAATATAGAAGTAGTCGCCTTGAGATTCATGATATGTGCCCTGGATGGGATTCTCAACGTGCGCAACAGAAGTACAGCTTACTTGTCCCGATTTAAAGTGCTTCTTTCGATCAAAACTGGAGGGACTTGTCCAAACTTTATCTCTCTAGCTCTTGAGAATGGTTGGGTCGGGTTCTAAGTCCGAAAAGACTTGCATATTCTCCTCTATTTCATCTGAAATCTTTGGTGGCACGGGTGGATGATTACATGAGTCCAATTATGATTGGACGTCAACAGTAAGATTCCTATCCACCAGCCCAATTTTTCTCTCAACTTATCCTAAGATCATGTCATCTCTCACTTGTTCTATCTTCAGCCACTCGCTCGCATACCCAAATAGGTTATCTTTATCACTCTCCTCATTTATCATTGTCTCACTAACTTTAACTTGGCACACCCCTAACTGATGTTTCACGTGATTCCTCTCGTGCTCGTGTCCTGTGACTTCCATAAGATCCATTTCTATCGACTCGCTCTCATCACCCTCGAGCTTGGCGTTGTTAAAGATATTCGTCGTTCCCGAATGTTAGTTTCATTCACCCATTTTGAGTATCAATAAGTACGTTAGCCGTAGCTAAGAATGGGCGGCCAAGGATGACGGGAGCATGATTGCTCGAGAGAACGGATGGCTCCTCATCCTAAATGACAAAGTCTACCGGGAAGTAGAAAGTATCAATTTGGATGATCACATATTCCACAATTCCCCGAGGCATCTTTATAGAACGGTCAATGAGTTTAAGAGTAATATTAATGGTCTTAAGAGACCCCAAATCCAGTTGATTATAGATGGAATAGGGGAGGATGTTAACACTCGGCCCTAAATCTATTAGTGCTCGTTCGATTATGTTTTTCCCCATATATTGCCCAAAATGGTGGATGCACCCGGATCCTTATATTTCAATAAAAGGTCACTCAATAATACCGAGCTGACTTTCTATGCCAAAAATACATTCTTCTTTACCTTTAGCCTACGTTTCACCATAAGTAAGTCCTTCAGGAACTTAGCATACGTGAGAATTTTCTTGATAGTCTCGAGATAAGGTAAACTGATCTTTACTTGCTTGAGGACGTCCAGAACATCATCATGGGGGAGTCTGAATTGAGAATCACAAATTTGTAACCTTGAGCTCCTAGAGTTCTTGACTATCTTCTCTCTCTAAAACTATGCTAAATAAACTCTCCAAGAACACCTTTAAGTCTGGAAATACGTTGGAATAAAAAGACTACAGTTTTGCAAGAGTTTCAACCATGCACAACTATGATTTTGAAAGACGATAATGATGAAATTCGAATGTTGAACCAATCCGATTTTAGATACATCGGTTTAGTTCTACTATTATAAAAGATTTTGCACTACCGGATGTAACACCCCGTAATTTTGAGGATTTAATATTTAATTATTTTTGGAGTTATAAAAATATTTAAATTGGAGAAAATTAAATTTATGATTTGGAGAATTTATTTGAGTGGGAAGAATTATTTATAATTGGCAACTTTATATTTAATTGTCCGAATTAATGTGTGTCGCATTTTGAGGTCGAAATTTGAAAATGACAAAAAGTATTTCGAATGACAATTCTGAGTGCACAGTTGAGTCCGGATGGGTCGAGATAGTAAAAAAAGAGTACCCGGGGTAATAATTTGATCTCGGAGCATTTTTGCGCATAGCCGGGCCCACACGAAGTGATTTGGACCGTTTTAATTAGGCCCATGTGGCCAAAAACGGGATTCAGGATTTTAACCTAATTTGGAGAAGTGTAAAACGGTAGTAAACACAAATTCTAAGCCTAGGGCTTGAGAGAGAAATTGGGGGAATGCAAATCAAGAGCCAATTGGGGATTATTGGAGCCAAATTAAGGGACTACTTCAACGGATCAGACCCTACGAATAATTTCAGGCAAGTGGTTAACTGTTGTGATTTCTAAATAGATGATAATCAATTCATATCATAGTGTGTGTATATGAAAATTCATTTTGGGTGTGTAACCAAAATTAAATTTGGGTTTCTGGAAATTGATATACCTTAATGGTATTAAGGGTGAGATTTATTGTGTTTATGATTCTAGAATGTAGAGGAATGAATCGTATGTTAAAACCAGTAAGAATCAATAGTTAATTGTTGTTAATATGAATGAAATTCGTATTGGAGATTTAAAATCCGGATAAAACCCAAATCGGGAAATCGTTGGAATTAATGGAAATTGATGATGAATTAAGGTCTTTAGAATGTTTAGACCCTTTTCTTATATGGAGGATATGTTAATTGTATTTGGGTAATGGATTAGATTGAGTCCATGGTCGACAGTGGGCAGGAGAAGACGAGTACTGGAACGATCGATCGATCGACCCAGTGGGTTCGATCGATTGACGCTACAGATATTTTGGCAGTTTCGCCAGTTTTGTAAATAAAGAAAATTTATTTAGGATTTGACCCCTTACTTTTATTTAGTGATAAATTCATATGTGGCACATATTTTTTTAACAATTATAGGGTGATATAATTGGGTTTAGGAGGGTGAAAATTGTATGTCATGTGATGAACGAATTTCAAGAAATAATTCATAAGTATTGGTTTTGGGCCGAGAAAAATATTCAGGTATTGTAGTTGGGTGACACTACATTATTAAAGGAATTGAGGTGAAATAAAAATTTATTATGGGGAAAAATATTGACTCGGGAAACATTAAGATATGGGACAAGTGAGCGAGCCCGGGTATATTGGTTAAGTGACACCAAAGTATTAACTTAATTATTGAGAGAGTAAATTAATTAAGAGTCAGAACATAGACTCGAGAAATAGTAAGTTATGGGCCAAGTGAGCGAGTCCGGGTATAATGGTTGGGCGATGCCAAGTAATCAAATTAATTGTGGGTCTTAATTAATTTAATTAGAGTCGGATTGTAGACTCGGATAAGTATTAAATTAATAAGTGTGTTAATTAATTTAATTAGAGTCGGATTGTAGACTCGGGTAAGTATTAAATTAATAGCTGTGTTAATTAATTTAATTAGAGTCGGATTGTAGACTCGGGTAGGTATTAAATTAATAGGTGTGTTAATTAATTTAATTAGAGTCGGATTGTAGACTCGGGTAAGTATTAAATTAATAGGTGTGTTAATTAATTTAATTAGAGTTGGATTGTAGACTCGAGTAGGTATTAAATTAATAGGTGTGTTAATTAATTTAATTAGAGTCGGATTGTAGACTCGGGTAGGTATTAAATTAATAGGTGTGTTAATTAATTTAATTAGAGTCGGATTGTAGACTCGGGAAGGTAATAAATTAATTAACGTGTAAATTAATTAAATGAGAGTCGGGCCACAGACTCAGCTTAGCATTAATTAATTAACGTATAAATTAATTAAATGAGAGTAGAATCATAGACTTGGGCAAATTTCATATAAATTAATGTGTAGAGTATTTATATGAGAGTCGGACTATAGACTCGGGGATAATATTATATTAATGGAGGTGTGAATTTAATATATTAGTGTCGGACCACAGACTCGGGGTAATGACAATTTAATAAGTGAGAAAATTTATTTAATTGAGTCAGGCCAGAAACTCAGGAAATTATAGGCTAGTGTTACGGGTTGGGAGTACACGGTGAAGCCGGGGTTTATCTTTGCATATATATACGGTGTAGAGATAGTATATATATATATATATATGTGTGTGTGTGTGTGTGTGTGTGTGTGTGTGTGTGTGTGTGTGTGTGTGTATTGGGTGTGCTATTAAATATCAATGACTAGATATTTAATTAATTTATATATTCTAGTGATATCAAGGGAGGTTGCGCGCTGTGGATGAATCCCCAAGCTTGAGGAGTAGGGTGAGTATATCCCCAGGTCATAGCGTCCGGTATATGGGTGAGAGGCTTATCTCACTTTCAGGGAAGGAATATGACCGCCTACACTTCGTTCATGTTTTAGGCCAGGTTGGTGAGCGATTCCAACTTGGGTAACTAGGTTATGTGAGCACACCTAGTGAGATGGCACTTTAGAGGGAATCATCCGACGAGGGTATACTCGGAGGGATGGATATACGTACGTTATATGTGTGGATGTTTTAATAAAGGTACGTATACAATGGTATGCAATATTATATACGGGTAATAATACAATGTGTGATGTATTTACTTTATATAACTTGTGCCACAGTTATACGCTATTATGTAAAAAGGAATTAATTAAGTTAATAGGTGAGATAACTTATAATTCATGAATAATTATACTCGGGTTAGAGTAGTATGGCAAGGGAAGGTTATACTAGGACTAGTTGGACTGGGTAGTACAACTAGGTGGGGTTAAGGTAACCGTTAGGTGTGCACAACAGTAGAGGGGTGAGAATGTCCTCAAGGGAGTGCGACACTAACTTAAATATGAAGAGCATTCATATATTTTAAATTACTGCAGTTAATTCACTTGCTAAATATTTTCAAAATGTTTTGGGTTCTAACCCTTGCTATAAAACTATTTTCAAAACCTTTTAGGTGTCCAACCACAGGGACGCCAGGATTGTTATTCTATTCCAAGGACATAGAGCTGCGGCATATGTGGATGCTAGCAGGAGTTTGGATTAGGCGCATCGTCCATTTCTTCCTAGAGTAGGAATCATGTATCAGTTTAAGTTTTATTTACGGCTTGTCGCCCAGACTTCTCAGTACAGTTTTTAGATGTACTTATTCAGGTGTTGTATGTTTGTATTGGATTTCACTTTGGTGGTCGGTGGTTTATTCGACAATTTGTTTAATTAATTATTTCCGCATGTATTGTTTTGTTTAATTAACAAGTTAAAATTGGCACTAGCTTTTGGAATACTAGGTGGTTAGTAAGTTTTAAATAGTTTTCGATAGTGATGCCAAGGATGAACCAACTGGGATTCCTTTTTTAATTTGGTATAGGACTGATCACCCGGTATTTTATTAGGCGGGGTGTCACAACGGAATGGTTCATTTTTCACTTCATCGGTTCGGTTCCACATTAACAGAAATTTTAGCTACCGTCAGATCGATTCTTTTTCTTCTCTATGGGTTCGGTTTGGCTTATGGAGAACATTCTCCTTCCTTTTGATTTTCTCTCGTTCTTCGAAGCTTCATAACTTATGATCCAGGACTCGGATGGAGTTTCTTCCTATGTACTCGTACACTCGAGGTCTTCAAATTTTTTTGGGATTCTTGTCCGAATTCTAGATGCAAATTACTCTTTTACCTTTTGACTTTTCTTCTTTTCTCTTCTTTCTTTCTTCCGATTTCTTTCTTTCTTCTTATGCATTAAATACCCGCAAAATCTATCAGAAATACACGAAACTCGGCGTACTCATTAGAAAATTTTAGTAGTAATGATATGAGATAAATCAACTCGAATTTCGCACGAAATGTTAAAAGACTCTAAATTACTAGGATAAATATGAAGAATTTATGCCTAATCAAAGTGACTTCGAGGATTCATTCAACTAGCAGACACTGGAGCTGACACTATCCATTATTGCAATAAAATGCACTTTTGCTAACACACAAATTTATTAATTACTAACACTACTATACCATTATAATCACTAATAGTAATTTACCGTTACTAAATTAAGATATGTGTTACTAATATCATGATAAATAATAAATCGAAAATCAATTTTAATAACACATCTAACAAAATAGAAGCGTGAGGCTTCCCTCTCAACAAAGATCACAAAACGTTCTCTCGTCTCACCCACTATGATCTCTCAATCCTCACATGACCTCCATCAGAGAAACCAATAATATCCCTATCCCTCTAAGAAGAACGATGGATCGAATAAAAAATCGGTGTCTAGATCTACAAAAGTTAGACTGCAATTTCCAGTTGGTAGGAAGATATGTGAAGAAAGGAAGATACAATTGTTTATCTTGGCGTCATTCTCGAATATCTCCCTGCCGAGGTAAAAACAAAAATTACAAACTTATATTTTTTTTAAATTTGAACGATTTTATGGTTTTTATAGTTTTTGCTTTTGAGTTGTGATTTTGTTAAGTGGTCAACTTTTCTATAAGGTTTTTGGACGAATTAGATTAAAGTGATTGCTACCAATAGGTTTTTGGACAAGTATCTCATCTGTTTCAATTTAATTGATTTGATGTTTTCGTGTAGTTAGGTTAAAATTAAGTGAATGACAAATTATTGTATTGATCGATTTGATGTTAGTTTTGGCTCGATTAGTTTAAACAAAAAACAATTATAGCTCTTTCGATTTCTTTGATTTAAGTTAGATCTAGCATTAAAATCTGTTTAATTTATTTTCCTGTATTTTTTACGATTTTCTGTAATGAGATCTACATATTTTTAGTTTTTTTAGAGAATTAATATAATGTACAAATTATTCTATTTTATCTCTTTAGATTTGATGTTTTCTTTGTTTTTGTTACGAGATCTAGAGCTTGTTATGTTTTTGAGAGAATTAGGGTAATATACAAATTATCCAATTTTATCTCTTTCAATTTGTTTCATTAGATGTTTTTTTTATTTTTTTTGTAGTTTTTATTACGAGATCTACATATTGTTAGGCTCTCGAAATAATTAGGGTAATATACAAATTATTCAATTTTATCTCTTTAGATTTGTGTGATTTGATTTTTTTTCTTATGTTTTTCTCTAGTTTTCTTTGTTTCTTTGTTATTTTTTGTTACGCACTTTTATATGTTTATACATGTATAAAGAAAACATTAAACCAAACATGTATAAACAAAGGTTTTAAAAAACGTGAGCGTGACCAAGGTGTGGAGGCCAAGACTTAAGCCTTTGAAGCCTAGGCAGGCCTCAGGAGTAAAAAGGCATGAAAAGGCGTTTAGGCCTTTTTTAATATATTTTAAGATTTTAACTATAACTGATATTCCATATATGTGCCCAACTGCTCAGAGACATAAACCTCGGCCTGGAAGAGGACAAAGTCGGAAGGGCCTTAGATTGACCCCCAGCGGTCTCGTCCTAAGTAAGGTCGGTCAAGGTCGACGTTACTAGTTACCTCGGCAGGAGAGGTCTTAATGATCCACAGGTAGTTATCCATCTGGTCATCAAACGCTTGCAACCTCGGCTTGGTTAAGGCCGAGGTTGCCAACCCGTCATCATAACCAATCTCGGCTGGGGATCAGCCGAGATTCCTGTTATGATACCAACACCTCGGCCCAGGTCGACGTTACAGCTCCACATGCCTTACCTCAGCTCTCCCATTGAGACAAGGTCACCACCTCGTCCTCTTCCAGACCGAGGTTGGGACCATTCACAGATGGCCGACGTCACAGTTCAACATGATTTACCTCATCTCTCCCACTGAGCCAAGGTCACCACCTCGTCCTCTTCCAGGCTGAGGTTGGGGCCATTCATAGATGGCCGAGTCCTTATCAGCATATGTATTGTTGGGAACACGTGTACACAATCAGTTATAACCGAATCATTCCCTCCACGTGAGGGAATATTGAGGTCATCATTATCTACATAAGATCAGCCATATGTCATTCTCGTACTGGTTCGATCCTCATGCACATGTTCATTGCATGCTTGGGGGTACATTACACCCCCCAGGCACTATATATAGAGGTCATCCTCTACCTTGTAAAGGATCCAAAATTATCAAACCTAGCTGAAACTCTGTCTAAATATACAGTAGAGAGAGAAAACTTGAGAGTTTGTATCTATGGCCATTAGAGCCCTCATACAGTGATATTAATCACACACTTGCACATTGGACGTAGGCCTGATTGGCTGAACCACTTATATGCCGGTGTTAATCCTCTTCTCCTCGCCTCCTTCTACTATACACCCTTATACTGACATTGTTAACAATGAATTGAGCTTACAAACACTTTGAAGGGTGGTGCTATTTTTAGCATCATCATTTTGGCGTCGTCTGTGGGAACGAGAAGCTGCCTCTTCCTCATTATTCACTTAACCTCACCGGAGACTCTGGTGGTGAACCAAGCCTTACCCCTTGCGTGGAGCTGTTTCACTATTGAAAGAGATCCTCTAAGGTATTAAGCTCATTTACTACACCAGCTCTTTTGTGCTAACACATGGCATCGGAATTACCACCACCTCTTCCGCCGCCTGGTGCAGGAGGACCTAGCTCCAGCCAGGCACCACCCCAATCCGAAATGGCGGAGGTGGCTGCAACCTTGAGGTCTTTGGCTGCAACACAATAAGCAATGCAGGAGCAATTTGCACATCTCAACCAAAATATAATGAGGCCACCTAAAGTCTCACCGGAAATGATCACTATGGCGACTATTTCGCCTCATCCTGACGCCAGGGGACCACCCCAGGCACTGCGAAAAGACCAACCTCCACCCCAACGGAGGAGAGACGTTGCTAACCCTAGGCGGTTGCGCCTGGGGAGGCAAGGAAACCCTTTCCTTGAGGACAGGTATGATGATATAGAAGTGGAAGATGTCCTGGAAGATTTTTGGGAGACGTATGAGGTTTCAAATAATACAGTTCGTCCTATCAAATGAAGCCAAGGTTGTGAGGGAAGAAGAGGTGGAGAATCCCAACAACGAGGATCAACTTTTGATCGACTGAGAAGAGGGTCAACCTTTGAAAGGCTCAGCCCCGTAAATGACCTAAGACAAAGGTTGTCAAGGTCGAGAAGCGTAGCCGGCTCACAAAGGGAAGAGAGACACGTCGGCCTCATCAGGGACGAGGAAGAGACCAAGAAGAGGTCAACAGCAGACGTTGTGCCATGGCTAGGTAACCCTCAGTCGACCCCTAGGAGGTGGCTGGGGATAACCTCGGCTAGGACGACATTACAAGACCATGGAATGACTCCATCCAATGTCTTGAGGACAATATAGAAGACCTCATCAAAAGTCGGGATCCACTGCAAAGAGGTTTCTCAAAGGGCTCTCCGTTCGTGGCTAAGAAAGTAACCTTCCCTACCCCATCCAAGTTCAAGCCACCCACAGTGACTCCCAAGTATGATAGTAGCATCAATCCTTTACATTATATTGAGATGTACCAGTCAGCGGCAGACATTTACTCAATACCAGATAAGATGAAGTGCCAGGCCTTCCTCGGGACCTTGACTGGAGCTGCGCACATATGGTTTAATTCTCTTTCGAAGAATTAAATTGAGAACTTTAAGGGCTTGGCTGAACGGTTCATTCATAAATTTTGCTTTTGGGTAAGACCTCAAAAGAAGGCCACCGATCTGTTATATGTCAAACAAGGCAAGCACGAGAGCCTAAGAGACTACATTGTCAGGTTCAATAAAGAAAAACTTGAGGTTAAAGATTACGAAGAGAATATTGCCATGACCGCCCTCATAGGAGGTCTTCAAAAAAGGAAGTTGTTGTAGAAACTTACGAAAGACCCTCCAAAGTCCATGGTAGAGCTATTGGCAACTACGGGGAAGGTCGTGAACGCTGAAGAGGACATGGACGCTAAGTATGAAGACAAGAATGGCGATAGCAACGGAAAGTTCCAAAAAAAGAAGGATGGAAAGAAGAGGTCAGCTGATGACAAGTTTGCACGTTATACCCCTCTTACTGTAAGCTGCGAACACATCCTCAATGAGATCAAGAATGACCGGTCCCTAAGATGGCCAGAGAAGCTGAAGGTGCCTCTACATAAGAGGAACCAGAACTTATGGTGTGAATTCCACCAAGACCATGACCATATAACAGACATGTGCTTCGACTTAAAGTATGAGATCGAGAAGATGTTGAAGTTGGGAAAGTTGAGGAAATATGTTGATGGAAAAGCTCCCAAAAGGGGAAGAGATGACCCCCAAAATAAGAGGAATGATAAATGTCGTGACGATACCCCAGCAAGAAGAGATGGTGACTCAGACGGAGATAACGAAGATGATCCAGACCTCCCGCCAAAAGATGAAAACACCCCAGTGAAGCGGGTTAGTATGATCTCCTTTGGCATTAGCACCATATGCGGAGGACTTACGAGGGGTGGTTCTGAGGTTGCTAACAGAAAAGCTCATGTGGAAGAGGCCAAATCATTGGCCAAACTTGACGTGGTAAACCTGACGTCTTTCGAGACTACGCAGAAGAGAAAGAAGGTATACATGGACACTCTTGTAGTTGGGTTCTCCCGACTCGACTTCAAAGGCATCCTAGCTCCACATGATGACCCTTTGGTGATCACAATAAGAGTTCATGGATGTGAGGTGCAGAGAATTCTTGAAGACGGAGGAAGTTCAGCAGATGTGATGTCGTGGCCCTGCTTCAAAAGCCTAGGCCTTAGCAGAGTTAGGCTTGTACCCTATCATCATCCGTTAATGGGGTTCAGCGGTGAAAAGGTCCATCCACTGGGCATGTATGAGATGGACGTGTGAATGGGAGATGAGTGGGCTAAGAGGTTAACCCGGAAGATCAATTTTTTTGTTATGGATAAAAATGTCTTCTCAGCCTATAACCTCATTATAGGAAGAGTATCCCTTAAGGAGTTTGAAGTCGTGCCATCGACGGTCCACCAGATGCTAAAATTCCTGACCCCCATGGGGTAGGGGAAGTGCAGGGTGACCATACCATAGCACGAGAATGCTACTTCAACTCGGCTGAAGAGAGAGAGGCTCATAAGAGAGCAACTACCACATATAACATTGATACACTAAACCCCAAAGATTAACCGAAGTTGAAGAAAGGAGAGGCCATGGAAGAGGTAGAATCCATCGTCCTCAATGAGGACGAGCCGAAAAAAACAATCCAAGTCGGAAAATCCTTAAAAGCAGAAATCAAGGAAGAATTGATAAACTGTGACACCCCACCTAATAAAATACCGAGTGATCAGTCTTATACCAAATTAAAATAGGAATCTCTTTTGGATCATCCTTAGCATCATTGTCGAAAACTTTTTAAAACTTACTAACCACCTAGTATTCCAAAAACTGGTGCCAATTTTTAACTTTTTAATTAAACAAAACAATACATGCGGAATAAAAATATAAACCATCCACACAACTGAATGAAAGTAAATAGAATAATAATTACACAACTTGCCGAATAAATCACCGGCCACCAAATAAATAATCCAATACAAATACTCAACACCTGAATGAATTACACCTGAAAACTGTACCAAGAAGTCTGGGCGACAAGCCCTAAATAAAACTGAGAGTAATTCAAGATTCCTACTCTAGGAATGAATGAATGATGCGTCTAATCCAAACTCCTGCTAGCATCCACATATGCCGCAGCTCCGTGTCCCTGGAATAGAATATCAATCCTGGCGTCCCTGTGGCTGGACACCTAAAAGGTTTTGAAAATAGTTTTATAGCAAGGGTTAGAACCCAAAACATTTTGAAAATATTTAGCAAGTGAATTAACTGCAGTAATTTAAAATGCATGAATGCGCTTCATATTTAAGTTAGTGTCGCACTCCCTTGTGGACATTCTCACCCCTCCACTATTGTGCACACCTAACGGTTACCTTAACCCCACCTAGTTGTACTACCCCGTCCAACTAGTTCTGGTATAACCTTCCCTTACCATATTACTCTAACCCAAGTATAATAATTTCTTGAATTATAAGTTATCTCACAATTAACTTAGTTAAATACTCTTAAATAGTAGCATATAACCGTCTCACAAGTTATATAAAATAAATACATCACACACTGTATTATTCCAGCAAATGAATAACTTAATTAATTTCTCATTAATTAACAGCATATAACTGTAACCCGAGTTATATAAGGTATTTAAATACATCACACACTGTATTATCACCTACATATAATATTTACTACTATATTATACATACCTTTATTAACATCCACGCATATATCATACGTGTATCCATCCTTCCGAGTATACCCTCACCAAATGATTCACTCCAAAATGCCATCTCACTAGGTGTGCTCACAAAACCTAGTTTTCCAAGTTGGATTCGCTCACCAACCTGGTCTACTACATAAACGAATTGAAGGCGGTCATATTCCTTCCTGAAAGTGAGATAATCTCCTCACCCATGTACCGGGCGCTATGACCTGGGGATATACTCGCCCTACTCCTCAAGCTAGGGGATTCACCCACATCGCGCAACCTCCCTTGATAGCATTAGAGTATTTAAATTGAATAAATATCTAGTCACTGATATTTACTATCACACACAATATATATACACATATATATATACTATCACTACCCGTATATATATATTATGAACCCCGGTTTTACCGTGTACTCAAAATATCCCGTATACTGCCTGAAATTTAATATCACGCACAATATACACGTATATATATATATATATATATATATATATATATATATATATATACTATCACTACACCGTATATATATATTATAACCCTGGCTTTATCGTGTTCTAAATATCCCGTATACTGCCTGAAATTTCCTGAGTCTGTGGCTCGACTCAACGTAATTAATTTTCTCACTTAATAATTTACCGTCTTCCCGAGTCTGTGGTCCGACCCTAATATATTTAACTCACACTTCAATGTATATAATACTTTCCCTGAGTCTATGGTCCGACTCCAATTAAATTAATTAACACACCTATTAATTTAATATCTCCCCGAATCTATCACCCAACTCTAATTAAATTAACTAACACACATATTAATTTAATATCTCCCCGAGTCTATCGTCCAACTCTAATTAAATTAACTATCACACATATTAATTTAATATCTCCCCGAGTCTATCGTCCAACTCTAATTAAATTAATTATTACACCCATTAATTTAATACTTACCCGACTCTACAATCCGGCTTTTATTTAATTAATTTACACCTTAATTAATCAACACATATCCGAGTCTGCAATCCGACTCTAATTAAATTAATTATCACATTTATTAATTTAATAACTGGGTGTCACCTAACCATTATCCCCGGACTCTCTCACTTGGCCCGTACCTCAACATTTCCCGAGTCAATGTTCCGACTACAAACTAATTACTTTCTCTCTATAATTAATTTAATGCCTTGATGTCACTTAACCAACATACCCTGACTCGCTCACTTGGTTCAATTTACATCTCATAATATAATACCCACATTTTTGCCTACAACGTGTCACACCTTTATTTCTATAATTTTTCCAATTATATTTGCCTATAATTATTAACATACTCGGACTCGATTCACTTGGCCCGAAATTAAATATTTCTCGAGTCTATATCCCGACTCTAAATTACTTAGTTTATCTCCAAACTTATTTCACTACCTTGGGGTCGCTTGACCAATATACCCGGATTCACTCACTTGATCCGTACCTCCCTATTTTGAAATAAAATCTCTCAAATTCATCCGTTAAATGCCCCACATAAATTCATTCTAGTCCCAATTACTTTCTTCAATAATTGCTAGGAATATTTGTTTCATATTTATTTAACACTAATTAATGTATGGGAATTAATTTTCTAATTAATTTCCCCCTTATATACAAACTGGGCGAACTGCCCAAAATTCCGAATCATCGATCGATCGAACCCCTGGGTCGATCGATCGATCGTCCCTGACTTCGTCTTCTCCAAGAAGCAGTCCCACCATTAACGAAAATCTTCAACTTTCATTCTTTCCCCTGGACTAACCCAAGCCCAATCAACCCTATTTCTACATAAGAATAGGATCAAAGTACCTTATAGAACATCCAAGTGAAATTAAATCTCACGATTTCTTACTTTTTCCCGATTTGGGTATTATCAGGGCTTTAAATCCCCAATCCGAATTTCATTTATTTTAACAGCAATTAACCATCTACTCTTACTAGTTTTAACATCTGAATCAGTCCTCTACATTCTAGAATCATAAACACGATCAATCTCCCCCTTAATCTCATTAAAGTATATAAATTTACAAAAACCCAATTTAAATTTTGGTGACACACCCAAAACGAATTTTCATACACACATCACTATGATATGAATTGATTATCAAACTTTTAGAAATCACAACAGTTAACCACTTGCCTCTAAGTGTTTGTAGTGTCTGATCCGGTGTTGATGTCCCTTAATTTGGCTCCAATAACCTCCAATTTGCTCTTGATTTGTTTTTCCCCAAATCCCCTCTCAAACCCTAGGTTTAGAATTGTGTTGGCTGCTTATTTCCTAATCCCTCACTTAGGTTAAAAACCCTCCATCCCGTTTTTAGCCTAATGGGCTTAATTAAAGTGGCCCAACTCACCCCGTGTGGGCCCGGCTATGCCCAAAATTTTCCCGAGACCCAATTACTACCCCCAGGTACTCTTTTCTGACTATCTCGACCCATCCGGACTCAACCGCGCACTCAGAATTGGCGTTCGAATTAATTTATAAAAATCCTTATCTCACACCCAATTTAGTCTATACTGACTCCCGGCTGGGATAAATGTATACCTTGTCATTAATACTCGAAATGACGTAATTAAATTATTACTATTCACTTAGTAAATAAATTTCCCTAAACATTAACCATTCACTCCCCGATTAATATTTAAATATATATATTGCCATAATTAATTCAATTAAAATTACAATACACAAGTAATTTAAAATTCTCGAATTAATTAAATATTAAATGTACAAAAATACGGGGTGTTACATACTTCTCCCCTTACAAAGGAATTTCGCCCTCGAAATTAAGATAAACCTAGTGTTCCGATATTCACATCTTTCTCACTAGTCATGTGCCTCCAAGCCCGCTATATCTATCCCATATGTTTCTAACCACGTTGCACAAGTATGCATTTAAAATTAACCAGGCCGCCCATACACCCTATTCCTGTGCTTAACCACACAAAATTTTTGCCTTAATTAACCCGGGTGCCCATACACCCTATCCCCGAGCCCTACCACACGAAAGTTACCCAACTATGCTAGTCGTAACCCGTAATATAACTTAGAACCCGTAGTCATATCACACATACATATATATATATATATATATAATTACTGTCCGGGTACTCAACCCATGCTACGTCCAACTATCTCCCCATAAATACTTATCTCTCAACACAAAAGAATATACGCTTACCCTTATGCTACCAAAGACAACATAATACTCCGCCCTTACTACCACTAGTCCTTGCACAAAATAAACCCCTAGCTATCTCTCTTTGCTCAAAAATCAATTTAACCACCCTGATTCACTTCAGTAAACATCCCCACTTACCGGGATAAAATGTGAGAACACAAAACCTCACTATGTGCCATCGCACCACGTAATAAAACATATATATCCACATATATATAGGCTATACGCCCTCTCCGGTGATACCTAGTACCAACCCTACCCTGGTGTCCCGAACACCAAAAATTTATACCACTATCCACAATAGTTAAATTCCATCGCTATCCAGCCGATGTTTAAAAAGTATTATCCACCCTACTCCCATAATTCTTGAAAGTAGTAATTCCTTTCATAATTCAACCAATCACTCAGTGTACGCCTCCACTCTCCCATGAAGAACACTAAGGAACTCCGCTACCCTACGGAAAGTTTACCCACATGCTATGGCTGCTACCGCCAACGCACCCACTAAGTTCGACTCACCTGCGAACTCTAGTGAAAAATAAGCCTTATACTGTGACATCCTCTTTGTCACTCAACAATATACCCCTAGGGTAAAATAATTACTTCTATACTCCAGCTGCAACGGCTGGTTCTCGATTTTCGGAGCCACTTCTCCCTGCCTGAATGCACCCGTGACTTGCTTTAGTGGTTGTACATCCAGGACCTCGTTCTGTAGTTGACCCCTGTCTCGCTTATGGCAATATCTCTTCATGTGTCTCGCTTTTCCCACAAACGAAACACGTTCTAATATGTTCACCCTTCCACTGATCCCTTCCATGCCAACCTTGTTGGAATTCCTTGTCATACCGCCAATAGTCTCCAGTTCTAGATCATTTGGCATGATTTCCTTGCCGAAAATCCTGCCCCTGATCTCCCCCAGTCTGCTGCTGGGATACCCCACTGGTATTATTCCCGTCTGCCTCATCCGACTAGTTAATCCCCACTCCTTTCCCGCTTCCTTTCGCGTGGAAGCGATATTCCCAACAGTGCCGGAGTGTTGCGTTAATGACATCAGTATAACTTACTAATGCGGAATTATCAATTAAATGTTGTCTGATTCTCCAGACTAACCCATCCATAAACTTTGCTTTCTTTCTCTTTTCCTCGCTTACCTCATCCGGTACAAAATTTTCCAACGAGTGAAATCTTCCTCGTAATCGGCCACTGAACGGTCTCCCTTTGAGTCTCCTCACAAAATTTTCTCCTCATTTCGGTCTCGACCGCTGAGGGAAAAATACTTGCGGTCGAACCGCACCCAAAACCCTGCAGTAGCTAGTGTGTCCCTTTCCTCAACTGTGGTGATCGACCCCCACCACTGTAGCGCCGCTCCCACTAACTAAAAGTGGTTAGCATTTATTTTCGCACCCCATCGCAATCTACCATGCGTAGGTGATGCTGGATACCTCTCTTCCTTGACACGCTAGTACTACACCTGAACCTCCTCGCAACTCTGGTGGGTTCCCACTAAAATAACTTCTCTTTCTTATTTGCACCCCAACGACCCCGCGTGAGTCTGAACATCCGACGCCACCTACACTTGTGGCGGATCCCGTGGAAAGCACCTTGTCGTTTGCGACTACCGTCGTTTCAATCGCTCGCGCCATTAGTTTGGTTACCCGTGCTGCCAAAATTATCTTTGGCAGTTGCTGCCGTAACTCTTACTCCTGACAATCCTCCCTCGTCTCACCTCCCCCTACTGCCCTAGCTGCTCTCCTTCTCCTGGGCGTCATCTGGAATGAGAATCGAATTGTATGAGTTCACTTTCAATATAAATTCGCAGAAGAACGTATATGCGCATACGTATGACAATACAACAATCCTATGATAGGGCTCTATATCAAAGATTGCTAAGCCGAAGCGTGAAAAGCCGCACAGATCCTAAGGACACTAGAACCTGATGCTCTGATACCATCTGTGACACCCCGCCTAATAAAATATTGGGTGATCAGTCCTATACCAAATTAAATTAGGAATCTCAGTTGGTTCATCCTTAGCATCACTTTCAAAAACTTTTTAAAACTTACTAACCACCTAGTATTCCAAAAACTGGTGCCAATTTTTAACTTTTTAATTAAACGAAATAATACATGCGGAATAAAAATATAAAACATTCACACAAATGAATGAAAGTAAATAGAATAATAATTACACAACTTGCCGAATAAATCACCGGCCACCAATTAAATAATCCAATACAAATATTCAACACCTGAATGAATTACACATGAAAACTGTACCGAGAAGTCTGGGCGATAAGCCCTAAATAAAACTGAGACTAATACAAGATTCCTACTCTAGGAATGAATGAATGATGCGTCTAATCCAAACTCCTGCTAGCATCCACATATGCCTCAGCTCCGTGTCCCTGGAATATAATATCAATCCTGGCGTCCCTGTGGCTGGACACCTAAAAGGTTTTGAAAATAGTTTTATAGCAAGGGTTAGAACCCAAAACATTTTGAAAATATTTAGCAAGTGAATTAACTGCAGTAATTTAAAATGCATGAATGCGCTTCATATTTAAGTTAGTGTCGCACTCCCTTGTGGACATTCTCACCCCTCCACTATTGTGCACACCTAACGGTTACCTTAACCCCACCTAGTTGTACTACCCCGTCCAACTAGTTCTGGTATAACCTTCCCTTACCATATTACTCTAACCCGAGTATAATAATTTCTTGAATTATAAGTTATCTCACAATTAACTTAGTTAAATACTCTTAAATAGTAGCATATAACCGTCTCACAAGTTATATAAAATAAATACATCACACACTGAATTATTCCAGCAAATGAATAACTTAATTAATTTCTCATTAATTAACAGCATATAACTGTAACCCGAGTTATATAAGGTATTTAAATACATCACACACTGTATTATCACCTACATATAATATTTACTACTATATTATACATACCTTTATTAACATCCACACATATATCATACGTGTATCCATCCTTCCGAGTATACCCTCACCAGATGATTCACTCTAAAATGCCATCTCACTAGGTGTGCTCACAAAACCTAGTTTTCCAAGTTGGATTCGCTCACCAACCTGGTCTACTACATAAACGAATTGGAGGCGGTCATATTCCTTCCTGAAAGTGAGATAATCTCCTCACCCATGTACCGGACGCTATGACCTGGGGATATACTCGCCCTACTCCTCAAGCTAGGGGATTCACCCACATCGCGCAACCTCCCTTGATAGCATTAGAGTATTTAAATTGAATAAATATCTAGTCACTGATATTTACTATCACACACAATATATATACACATATATATATACTATCACTACCCGTATATATATATATTATGAACCCCGGTTTTACCGTGTACTCAAAATATCCCGTATACTGCCTGAAATTTAATATCACGCACAATATACACGTATATATATACTATCACTACACCGTATATATATATTATAACCATGGCTTTATCGTGTTCTAAATATCCCGTATACTGCCTGAAATTTCCTGAGTTTGTGGCTCGACTCAACGTAATTAATTTTCTCACTTAATAATTTACCGTCTTCCCGAGTCTATGGTCCGACCCTAATATATTTAACTCACACTTCAATGTATATAATACTTTCCTTGAGTCTATGGTCCGACTCCAATTAAATTAATTAACACACCTATTAATTTAATATCTCCCCGAATCTATCACCCAACTCTAATTAAATTAACTAACACACATATTAATTTAATATCTCCCCGAGTCTATCGTCCAACTCTAATTAAATTAACTATCACACATATTAATTTAATATCTCCCCGAGTCTATCGTCCAACTCTCATTAAATTAATTATTACACCCATTAATTTAATACTTACCCGACTCTACAATCCGGCTTTTATTTAATTAATTTACACCTTAATTAATCAACACATATCCGAGTCTGCAATCCGACTCTAATTAAATTAATTATCACATTTATTAATTTAATAACTTGGTGTCACCTAACCATTATCCCCGGACTCTCTCACTTGGCCCGTACCTCAACGTTTCCCGAGTCAATGTTCCGACTACAAACTAATTACTTTCTCTCTATAATTAATTTAATGCCTTGATGTCACTTAACCAACATACCCTGACTCGCTCACTTGGTTCAATTTACATCTCATAATATAATACCCACATTTTTGCCTACAACGTGTCACACCTTTATTTCTATAATTTTTCCAATTATATTTGCCTATAATTATTAACATACTCGGACTCGATTCACTTGGCCCGAAATTAAATATTTCCCGAGTCTATATCCCGACTCTAAATTACTTAGTTTATCTCCAAACTTAATTCACTACCTTGGGGTCGCTTGACCAATATACCCGGATTCACTCACTTGATCCGTACCTCCCTCTTTTGAAATAAAATCTCTCAAATTCATCCGTTAAATGCCCCACATAAATTAATTCTAGTCCTAATTACTTTCTCCAATTATTGCTAGGAATATTTGTTTCATATTTATTTAACACTAATTAATGTATGGGAATTTATTTTCTAATTAATTTCCCCCTTATATACAAACTGGGCGAACTGCCCAAAATTCCGAATCATCGATCGATCGAACCCCTGGGTCGATCGATCGATCGTCCCTGACTTCGTCTTCTCCAAGAAGCAGTCCCACCATTAACGAAAATCTTCAACTTTCATTCTTTCCCCTGGACTAACCCAAGCCCAATCAACCCTATTTCTACATAAGAATAGGATCAAAGTACCTTATAGAACATCCAACTGAAATTAAATCTCACGATTTCTTACTTTTTCCCGATTTGGGTATTATCAGGGCTTTGAATCCCCAATCCGAATTTCATTTATTTTAACAGCAATTAACCATCTACTCTTACTAGTTTTAACATCTGAATCAGTCCTCTACATTCTAGAATCATAAACACGATCAATCTCCCCCTTAATCTCATTAAAGTATATAAATTTACAAAAAACCAATTTAAATTTTGGTGACACACCCAAAACGAATTTTCATACACACATCACTATGATATGAATTGATTATCAAACTTTTAGAAATCACAACAGTTAACCACTTGCCTCTAAGTGTTTGTAGTGTCTGATCCGTTGTTGATGTCCCTTAATTTGGCTCCAATAACCTCCAATTTGCTCTTGATTTGTTTTTCCCCAAATCCCCTCTCAAACCCTAGGTTTAGAATTGTGTTGGCTGCTTATTTCCTAATCCCTCACTTAGGTTAAAAACCCTCCATCCCGTTTTTAGCCTAATGGGCTTAATTAAAGTGGCCCAACTCACCCCGTGTGGGCCCGGTTATGCCCAAAATTTCCCCGAGACCCAATTACTACCCCCAGGTACTCTTTTCTGACTATCTCGACCCATCCGGACTCAACCGCGCACTCAGAATTGGCGTTCGAATTAATTTATAAAAATCCTTATCTCACACCCAATTTAGTCTATACTGACTCCCGGCTGGGATAAATGTATACCTTGTCATTAATACTCGAAATGACGTAATTAAATTATTACTATTCACTTAGTAAATAAATTTCCCTAAACATTAACCATTCACTCCCCGATTAATATTTAAATATATATATTGCCATAATTAATTCAATTAAAATTACAATACACAAGTAATTTAAAATTCTCGAATTAATTAAATATTAAATGTACAAAAATACGGGGTGTTACATACTTCCCCCCTTACAAAGGAATTTCGCCCTCGAAATTAAGATAAACCTAGTGTTCCGATATTCACATCTTTCTCACTAGTCATGTGCCTCCAAGCCCGCTATATCTATCCCATATGTTTCTAACCACGTTGCACAAGTATGCATTTAAAATTAACCAGGCCGCCCATACACCCTATTCCTGTGCTTAACCACACAAAATTTTTGCCTTAATTAACCCGGGTGCCCATACACCCTATCCCCGAGCCCTACCACACGAAAGTTACCCAACTATGCTAGTCGTAACCCGTAATATAACTTAGAACCCGTAGTCATATCACACATACATATATATATATATATATATATAATTACAGTCCGGGTACTCAACCCATGCTACGTCCAACTATCTCCCCATAAATACTTATCTCTCAACACAAATGAATATACGCTTACCCTTATGCTACCAAAGACAACATAATACTCCGCCCTTACTACCACTAGTCCTTGCACAAAATAAACCCCTAGCTATCTCTCTTTGCTCAAAAATCAATTTAACCACCCTGATTCACTTCAGTAAACATCCCCACTTACCGGGATAAAATGTGAGAACACAAAACCTCACTATGTGCCATTGCACCACGTAATACAACATATATATCCACATATATATAGGCTATACGCCCTCTCCGGTGATACCTAGTACCAACCCTACCCTGGTGTCCCGAACACCAAAAATTTATACCACTATCCACAATAGTTAAATTCCATCGCTATCCAGCCGATGTTTAAAAAGTATTATCCACCCTACTCCCATAATTCTTGAAAGTAGTAATTCCTTTCATAATTCAACCAATCACTCAGTGTACGCCTCCACTCTCCCATGAAGAACACTAAGGAACTCCGCTACCCTACGGAAAGTTTACCCACATGCTATGGCTGCTACCGCCAACGCACCCACTAAGTTCGACTCACCTGCGAACTCTAGTGAAAAATAAGCCTTATACTGTGACATCCTCTTTGTCACTCAACAATATACCCCTAGGGTAAAATAATTACTTCTATACTCCAGCTGCAACGGCTGGTTCTCGATTTTCGGAGCCACTTCTCCCTGCCTGAATGCACCCGTGACTTGCTTTAGTGGTTGTACATCCAGGACCTCGTTCTGTAGTTGACCCCTGTCTCGTTTTATGGCAATATCTCTTCATGTGTCTCTCTTTTCCCACAAACGAAACACGTTCTAATATGTTCACCCTGCCACTGATCCCTTCCATGCCAACCTTGTTGGAATTCCTGGTCATCCCGCCAATAGCCTCGAGTTCTAGATCATTTGGCATGATTTCCTTGCCGAAAATCCTGCCCCTGATCTCCCCCAGTCTGCTGCTGGGATACCCCACTGGTATTATTCCCGTCTGCCTCATCCGACTGGTTAATCCCCACTCCTTTCCCGCTTCCTTTCGCGTGGAAGCGATATTCCCAACAGTGCCGCAGTGTTGCGTTAATGACATCAGTATAACTTACTAATGCGGAATTATCAATTAAATGTTGTCTGATTCTCCAGACTAACCCATCCATAAACTTTGCTTTCTTTCTCTTTTCCTCGCTTACCTCATCCGGTACAAAATTTTCCAACGAGTGAAATCTTCCTCCTAATAGGCCACTGAATGGTCTCCCTTTGAGTCTCCTCACAAAATTTTCTCCTCATTTCGGTCTCGACCGCTGAAGGAAAAATACTTGCGGTCGAACCGCACCCAAAACCCTGCAGTAGCTAGTGTGTCCCTTTCCTCAACTGTGGTGATCGACCCCCACCACTGTAGCGCCGCTCCCACTAACTAAAAGTGGTTAGCATTTATTTTCGCACCCCATCGCAATCTACCATGCGTAGGTGATGCTGGATACCTCTCTTCCTTGACACGCTAGTACTACACCTGAACCTCCTCGCAACTCTGGTGGGTTCCCACTAAAATAACTTCTCTTTCTTATTTGCACCCCAACGACCCCGCGTGAGTCTGAACATCCGACGCCACCTACACTTGTGGCGGATCCCGTGGAAAGTACCTTGTCGTTTGCGACTACCGTCGTTTCAATCGCTCGCGCCATTAGTTTGGTTACCCGTGCTGCCAAAATTATCTTTGGCAGTTGCTGCCGTAACTCTTACTCCTGACAATCCTCCCTCGTCTCACCTCCCCCTACTGCCCTAGCTGCTCTCCTTCTCCTGGGCGTCATCTGGAATGAGAATCGAATTGTATGAGTTCACTTTCAATATAAATTCGCAGAAGAACGTATATGCGCATACGTATGACAATACAACAATCCTATGATAGGGCTCTATATCAAAGATTGCTAAGCCGAAGCGTGAAAAGCCGCACAGATCCTAAGGACACTAGAACCTGATGCTCTGATACCATCTGTGACACCCCGCCTAATAAAATACTGGGTGATCAGTCCTATACCAAATTAAATTAGGAATCTCAGTTGGTTCATCCTTAGCATCACTTTCGAAAACTTTTTAAAACTTACTAACCACCTAGTATTCCAAAAACTGGTGCCAATTTTTAACTTTTTAATTAAACGAAATAATACATGCGGAATAAAAATATAAACCATTCACACAAATGAATGAAAGTAAATAGAATAATAATTACACAACTTGCCGAATAAATCACCGGCCACCAATTAAATAATCCAATACAAATATTCAACACCTGAATGAATTACACATGAAAACTGTACCGAGAAGTCTGGGCGATAAGCCCTAAATAAAACTGAGACTAATACAAGATTCCTACTCTAGGAATGAATGAATGATGCGTCTAATCCAAACTCCTGCTAGCATCCACATATGCCTCAGCTCCGTGTCCCTGGAATAGAATATCAATCCTGGCGTCCCTGTGGCTAGACACCTAAAAGGTTTTGAAAATAGTTTTATAGCAAGGGTTAGAACCCAAAACATTTTGAAAATATTTAGCAAGTGAATTAACTGCAGTAATTTAAAATGCATGAATGCGCTTCATATTTAAGTTAGTGTCGCACTCCCTTGTGGACATTCTCACCCCTCCACTATTGTGCACACCTAACGGTTACCTTAACCCCACCTAGTTGTACTACCCCGTCCAACTAGTTCTGGTATAACCTTCCCTTACCATATTACTCTAACCCGAGTATAATAATTTCTTGAATTATAAGTTATCTCACAATTAACTTAGTTAAATACTCTTAAATAGTAGCATATAACCGTCTCACAAGTTATATAAAATAAATACATCACACACTGTATTATTCCAGCAAATGAATAACTTAATTAATTTCTCATTAATTAACAGCATATAACTGTAACCCGAGTTATATAAGGTATTTAAATACATCACACACTGTATTATCACCTACATATAATATTTACTACTATATTATACATACCTTTATTAACATCCACACATATATCATACGTGTATCCATCCTTCCGAGTATACCCTCACCAGATGATTCACTCTAAAATGCCATCTCACTAGGTGTGCTCACAAAACCTAGTTTTCCAAGTTGGATTCGCTCACCAACCTGGTCTACTACATAAACGAATTGGAGGCGGTCATATTCCTTCCTGAAAGTGAGATAATCTCCTCACCCATGTACCGGACGCTATGACCTGGGGATATACTCGCCCTACTCCTCAAGCTAGGGGATTCACCCACATCGCGCAACCTCCCTTGATAGCATTAGAGTATTTAAATTGAATAAATATCTAGTCACTGATATTTACTATCACACACAATATATATACACATATATATATACTATCACTACCCGTATATATATATATTATGAACCCCGGTTTTACCGTGTACTCAAAATATCCCGTATACTGCCTGAAATTTAATATCACGCACAATATACACGTATATATATACTATCACTACACCGTATATATATATTATAACCATGGCTTTATCGTGTTCTAAATATCCCGTATACTGCCTGAAATTTCCTGAGTCTGTGGCTCGACTCAACGTAATTAATTTTCTCACTTAATAATTTACCGTCTTCCCGAGTCTATGGTCCGACCCTAATATATTTAACTCACACTTCAATGTATATAATACTTTCCTTGAGTCTATGGTCCGACTCCAATTAAATTAATTAACACACCTATTAATTTAATATCTCCCCGAATCTATCACCCAACTCTAATTAAATTAACTAACACACATATTAATTTAATATCTCCCCGAGTCTATCGTCCAACTCTAATTAAATTAACTATCACACATATTAATTTAATATCTCCCCGAGTCTATCGTCCAACTCTCATTAAATTAATTATTACACCCATTAATTTAATACTTACCCGACTCTACAATCCGGCTTTTATTTAATTAATTTACACCTTAATTAATCAACACATATCCGAGTCTGCAATCCGACTCTAATTAAATTAATTATCACATTTATTAATTTAATAACTTGGTGTCACCTAACCATTATCCCCGGACTCTCTCACTTGGCCCGTACCTCAACATTTCCCGAGTCAATGTTCCGACTACAAACTAATTACTTTCTCTCTATAATTAATTTAATGCCTTGATGTCACTTAACCAACATACCCTGACTCGCTCACTTGGTTCAATTTACATCTCATAATATAATACCCACATTTTTGCCTACAACGTGTCACACCTTTATTTCTATAATTTTTCCAATTATATTTGCCTATAATTATTAACATACTCGGACTCGATTCACTTGGCCCGAAATTAAATATTTCCCGAGTCTATATCCCGACTCTAAATTACTTAGTTTATCTCCAAACTTAATTCACTACCTTGGGGTCGCTTGACCAATATACCCGGATTCACTCACTTGATCCGTACCTCCCTCTTTTGAAATAAAATCTCTCAAATTCATCCGTTAAATGCCCCACATAAATTCATTCTAGTCCTAATTACTTTCTCCAATAATTGCTAGGAATATTTGTTTCATATTTATTTAACACTAATTAATGTATGGGAATTTATTTTCTAATTAATTTCCCCCTTATATACAAACTGGGCGAACTGCCCAAAATTCCGAATCATCGATCGATCGAACCCCTGGGTCGATCGATCGATCGTCCCTGACTTCGTCTTCTCCAAGAAGCAGTCCCACCATTAACGAAAATCTTCAACTTTCATTCTTTCCCCTGGACTAACCCAAGCCCAATCAACCCTATTTCTACATAAGAATAGGATCAAAGTACCTTATAGAACATCCAACTGAAATTAAATCTCACGATTTCTTACTTTTTCCCGATTTGGGTATTATCCGGGTTTCAAATCCCCAATCCGAATTTCATTTATTTTAACAGCAATTAACCATCTACTCTTATTGGTTTTAACATCTGATTCAGTCCTCTACATTCTAGAGTCATAAACACGATCAATCTCCCCCTTAATCTCATTAAAGTATATAAATTTACAAAAACCCAATTTAAATTTTGGTGACACACCCAAAACGAATTTTCATACACATATCACTATGATATGAATTGATTATCAAACTTTTAGAAATCACAACAGTTAACCACTTGCCTCCAAGTGTTTGTAGTGTCTGATCCGTTGTTGATGTCCCTTACAATAACCTCCAATTTGCTCTTGATTTGTTTTTCCCCAAATCCACTCTCAAACCCTAGGTTTAGAATTGTGTTGGCTGCTGATTTCCTAATCCCTCACTTAGGTTAAAAACCCTCAATCCCGTTTTTAGCCTAATGGGCTTAATTAAAGTGGCCCAACTCACCCCGTGTGGGCCCGGCTATGCCCAAAATTTCCCCGAGACCCAATTACTACCCCCGGGTACACTTTTCTGACTATCTCGACCCTTCCAGCCTCAACCGCGCACTCAGAATTGGCTTCCAAATTAATTTATAAAAATCTTTATCTCACACCCAATTTAGTCTATACCGACTCCCGGCTGGGATAAGTGTATACCTTGTCATTAATACTCGAAATTACGCAATTAAATTATTACTATTCACTTAGTAAATAAATTTCCCTAAACATTAACCATTCACACCCCGATTAATATTTAAATATATATATTGCCATAATTAATTCAATTAAAATTACAATACACAAGTAATTTAAAATTCCCGAATTAATTAAATATTAAATGTACAAAAATACGGGGTGTTACATAAACTTCCTGAGAAAGAGATAGAGTGTCTTCGCTTGGAGTCACGCGGACAAGCCTGGCATCAGCCCTGAAGTTATGTGCCACAAACTCAACGTGACTAAGGATGCTAGGCCGATCAAATAAAGACGAAGAATTTACTCCATGGAGAAGTATGACGTCATCCGAGAAGAAGTCGGGAAGTTGGAAGAGGTCGAGTTTATTAGGGACGTCATATATCTGGAGTGGCTATCGAACGCAGTCATTGTACCCAAAGCCAATGGAGAATGTGCGTAGATTTTACTAACTTGAACAAGTCTTGCCCAAAAGACAGCTATCCCTTACCTCAGAAAGATCAGATGGTAGATGCTACCGCAAGGCATGAGATCATGAGCTTCATGGATGCGTATTCAGGCTATAATTAGATCTTCATGGATGCTGAAGACTCAGAAAAGACAGCCTTCATTACTGATAAAGGGGCATATTGCTACAAGGTGATGCCCTTTAGTTTGTAAAATATGGGGGCAATATATCAACGTCTTGTGAATAAGATGTTTGAAGACCAAATATGAAAGACTATGGAGGTGTATGTAGACGATATGTTGACGAAGATCTTAAAGGCCTGCACTAATGAGGCAAACCTGGCAAAGACCTTCAATACCATAGACCTGTACAGAATGTAACTCAACCCAGCAAAGTGTGTCTTCGGGGTAGGAGCTGGGAAGTTTCTTGGATTCATCGTCAATCAGAGAGGAATAGAGGCGAACCCTGAGAAAATCAAGGCTTTGCTCGACATGAAGACACCAAGGAGTATCAAGGATGTTCAGAGGCTCACTAGAAGAGTGGCTGCGCTCAACAGATTTATTTCTAGGGCGACCGACAAGTGTCTTTTATTATTTAAGGTGCTTAAAAAGGCCTTCGAATGGGACAAAGAGTGTGATGAGGCTTTTGATCAACTCAAGTCCTACCTTGGATCTCCCTTGCTTTTATCTCGGCCTATAGTATTAGAGAAATTGTATGTTTATCTAGCAGTCTTTGAATTAGCTATAAGTGCAGCCATAGTACGGGAAGATGTTGGGATTCAAATGCCCGTATACTTCAACAGTAAAGCCCTTTAAGGGGCTTAACAGAATTATCCTCGAATGGAAAAATTGGCCTACGCTTTGATACATGCTTCGAGGAAGATGAAGCCCTACTTTCAAGCCCATTCCATGGTCATCGTCACCGACTCCGTGCTAAGACAGGTCCTCCATAAACCTGAGAAGTCGGGTAGATTAATGACATGGGCCATTGATTTGGGGGAGTATGACCTTACTTATCACCTCAGGGTGATCATCAAAGGGAATGCGCTTGCAGACTTCGTTGCTGAGTTCACATGGGAAGAAACCGAGGTTGAGAATAATCTAGAGACTGCAGAAGGGTCAAACATAAACGTCTTCCGAGATCTGAAAGAGGTTGTATCCAAGAGGAGCAAAAATGTAATAACCAAGAATGGGGAAGATTGGTACATATTCAGGCACGGAATAATATCAGAAGGGGGCTTCTCATCAGATAAAGACATTTAAAACCTCTTTGTTGACGGGTCTTCTTGCGACAGTGGAAGCAGTGCAGGGCTAATACTTTCAGCTCCGGATGGTACCAACATTAAATACGCCTTGAGGTATAACTTCAAGGCATCAAACAACGAGTCAGAATATGAGGCCATGATAGCAGGCCTCTCCTTGGCAAGGACCGTTGGTATAAGACTCCTCCTCCTTCACAGTGACTCAAGGTTGGTTGTTAACCAAGTATTGGGGGTTTATGAGGCCAAGGACGAAAGGATGGTCAAATACCTGAAGATGGTGAGAACGATACTCGAAGGCTTTGAAAAGGTAAAGATGAAGAGAATACCTCGATAAAATAATAGTCACACAGATGCATTAGCAAGGCTAGCTTCAGTAATGAGGACAGATATCAGAAGGACAATCCCTATTGAGATCTTGCCCAGAGAAACCATTGAAGAAGAAGAGGTCAGTAAACCTTGCCTCAATTTAAACATAGGGAACTCATGGATGGATCCCCTTATCAGATATATCATAGAGGGGGTGCTATCAGATTCAAAGTTAGAGAGGAGGAAATTGAGGTACAGAGCTGCAAAGTTCTCAATAGTAGGGAGATGTCCTGTATAGGAAGGGATTCCTATTACCTCTCCTCAGATGCTTTCATCCCACCGAAGTTCCCTATGTCCTACAGGAGGTACACGAGGGTTCTTGCTCCAGTCACATAGGAGGGAGACCTTTGGCGACGAGGATTATCACGCAAGGATATGGTGGTTGAACTAGGCCAAAGATGTTGCATCTTACATAAAGAGGTGCGATAAATGTCAGAGATTCTTCACTATCCCCCATCAACCTCATCAACCTATAACATCTATCAGTTCCCCTTGGCCATTCGTAATATGGGGAATTGACTTAGTGGGTCCCCTGCCAAGGGCTACAAATAATTATCGATTTCTGCTAGTTGATATTGATTACTTCTCCAAAATGGTAGAGGCTGAGCCGATGATCACGAATATAGAGCAGAAGACCTTCCAATTTATTTGGAAGAACATCATATGCAGACATGGTCTCCCAAACACCCTCATTTCGAATAACGGAACCCAGTTCAAGAAATCTTCCCATGAAAAATACTGCGAAAGAGTTGGGATAAAGCAATTTTTCTCTTCTCCTGGCCGACCTCAAGCAAACGGTCAAATCGAAGTCACAAATGTAACGATCCTTGACGGGATCAAGAAGAGGTTAGAAGAAGCTAAAGGTAGATGGACCGAAGAGGTTTATGTTGTGATATGGGCCTACAGAACAACGGCTAGGACGCTAATAGGGGAGACCCCATTTATGTTGTCACATGGCTCAGAGGCCGTCATACCGATAGAGGTAGGACTCCCTACTCATAGGGTTCAGACCTATGACCCTGAGAAGAATGGGGAAGAGATAAGACTCGACCTAGATTTGATTGAAGATAGAAGGGAAGACGTAGAAGTTAGGCAGGCAACTTACCTGTAGAGAACAGCAAAATTCTACAATTAAAGGGTAAAATCAAGACCCATAGTTGTAGGAGACCTAGTGTTGAAGAAGACGTTGCAGAAGGCAAACAAGCTTCACCCAAATTGGCATGGTCCTTACAAAGTAATTGAGGAGGTTGTATCCGGGACTTACAGGCTAGAGAACCTCGAAGGGGAACCCTTTTCCAATCCTTGGAACACTGATCATCTAAAAAAGTATTACATATGATGTTACCAGGGCTTTCATGTAAATATATCATCTTATGAAGAGATTATTAATGAGAAGATCAGTTCCCGTGTCAATACTTGGTTCATTGTGCTTGAATGGAAAATTACTTATGGGGATAACATCTTAATTGATGACCTCAGACCTTATAACATCATAATTTAGTGATAAGGTCTGAGGTCAGACATCATACTTGGATGACCTCAGACCTTATAACATCATGATTTGGTGACAAGGTCTGAGGTAAGACATCATACTTAGATGACCTCAGACCCTAGACATCATTAATTTGGTGAAAATTATTTATGGGGATAACATATTAGTTGATGACCTCGGACCTTATAACATCATGATTTGGTGACAAGGTTTGAGGTCAGAAAACATACTTGGATGACCTCAGACCTTATAACATCATGATTTGGTGACAAGGTCTGAGATAATACATCATACTTGGATGACCTCAGACCCTTGACATCATCAATTTGGTGAATATTTTATGAGGATAACATCTTAGTTGATGACCTCAGACCTCATAACATCATGATTTGGTGACAAGGTCTGAGGTCATACATCATACTTGGATGCCCTCAGACCTTATAACATCATGATTTGGTGACAAGGTCTGAGGTTAGACATCATACTTGGATGACCTCATACCCTTGACATCATTAATTTGGTGAATATTTTATGAGGATAACATCTTAGTTGATGACCTCAGGCCTTATAACATCATGATTTGGTGGCAAGGTCTGAGGTCAGACATTATACTTGGATGACCTCAAACCTTATAACATCATGATTTGGTGATAAGGTCTGAGGTCAGACATCATACTTGGATGACCCCAAACCCTTGACATCATTAATTTGGTGAATATTTTATGATGATAACATCTTAGTTGATGACCCCAGACCTTATAACATCATGATTTGGTGACAAGGTTTGAGGTCAGACATCATACTTGGATGACCTCAGACCCTAGACATCATTAATTTGGTAAAAATTATTTATGGGGATAACATCTTAGTTGATGACCTTAGACCTTATAACATCATGATTTGGTGACAAGGTCTGAGGTCAGACATCATACTTGGATGACCTCAGACCCTTGACATCATTAATTTGGTGAATAATTTATGAGGATAACATCTTAGTTTATAACCTCAGACCTTATAACATCATGATTTGGTGACAAGGCCTGAGGTAAGGCATCATACTTAGATGACATCAGACCTAAATAGACATTGTATGGCAAAGAAAATCATTCAAAGAACACTCATCAAATAAGGAAGTGAAGCATGTATCAGACGTTAATACAAACTAAGAGTTAGAAGGTAACTAAGTCTACAATCAAAAGTTACATCTTGAAATCAAAATCAGATAATTATATAAAGCTTCACAAAAAGGCCTAAGGGCTTGCAGCTACAGTATTGGCATCCTCGACCTCATTCCCCTGACCGATGTTGGTCACCTCAGCCCCATCATCTTGGAGGTTGGCGCCTTCAGTCTTATTAACATATAAATGTGTTGTCTCTACAGGGGCAGAATTTTCCTCTTCAACCTCTTAAAGGGCCTGGACAAATTGAGGATTGCCAAAATCCAGAACAACGAAGTCAAAGGCTTTTAAGTTCCCTAACTCCTTCTCCTTTGCAGCCACCCATTTTCCAGTGGCCTTAATACCTCTTTCGAGGTATTCAAATCCAAAGATGATGAATTTATAAGAGACTTTGTAATCAGCCAGGATCCCCTCAGAAGCATCCTTAAGGGCTGCCTTCACTGGAGCATCAACTTTCTGCTAGAGAACGTCGTCCTCGGCCTTCAGAGCATTGGTGTGGTCCTTCTTAAGCTTGGAGATCTCTTTCTTCAACTCCTTAACCTTATTATCAGATCCATCAAAGGAAAACTTCAGACGATCTACCTATGCATTCAGCGATCTTTGCACCTTCTCGGCCTCTTGGCCTTTCTTGATGAGGGGAAACTTCTTCAGAGTCCAGTTGGCAAGATGGTGCATAGCAACGAGGCCCTGAAAATTAAGAAATCAAATGTATAAGTTCAAATTCAAAACAGAGGTTACACTTTGAAATTAAACTGAAATCTAAAGTTATACCTGAATGGAGCTGTGAAGGATAAACTCAACCAGCAGAGGAGTGTCTATGCAGCGATAAAAGCGTTTGTCAGCATCAGTCATAGCAGAGCCGATGGCATCCAACGCTTGCAAACTGTAGCCTATTATGCTATCATTAATTTTCAGCTGCTCCAGACGAGTAGCCAAGGCATCCTTAGAGGATATGGGGATGGCCTTTTGGGCCTTACTTTTTCTCTAATCCTTAGGGGAGGTAGTTATATTTTTCCACTTTCTTGTAGCATCGGCCTTGGATATGCCTACACTCTTCTTTAGTGGAGGAGGAGGGGGTGCATTCAGGCCTGCCTTCTTCACCAGCTTCGTGAGACTTGGGGCAGACATCTCCCAGGCTTCGTCCAGAATACCTTCGGGGCGCTCTGCAAATAGAAAGGTCTGAGTTAGAATATCAGAGACATAAAAAACTCAGAGGTTTAACTTTCTAAAATAATAAAATAAGCACTTACGGAGCTTCGTCGGAGGACTACCCCCAAGCCCAGTCTCTGAGAGATAGTAGGGGGTCATCAGGTGCTCGAACCTGACCAACAGACCGTGCTCCCCCTGATCTTAGAGGTCTTTCACTTTTTGAATATTATTCTGGCTTAACCCAGGGTTGTCCCTGGCAGCCATTGACACCTTGCCCCATCTCAGGGGTATCCTCGACTCTAAGTTCGAAGAAGGGACACAAGGGCCAAATTTCCATGCCCCTGAGGTAAAGAAATACCGCGGATTCTAATTATGGTTTCTAGTTTGGGTAACCTTCAACATCTTCTTAGTTGACTTCTGAGATAAGAAATGGTAATAGCTCGGATGGTTCCTGGTAGAGGATGGGATGTAGCACCCGGTGAAGACCTGGACAGGAAAGTCTGAATAGTGGACTGCCTTCCATAGAACTGTAGCTCCAATTATCACCCTCCAGGCATTGGGGGATAACTCAGAAGGAGCTAAGTTGATGTAGGAAAGTATAGCCTTAATGATGGGATGAATGGGCAGATAAAACCCTAACTTAAACATCTGCTCATACACATAGATCTCAACATCTCGGTAGCCGAAAGCCCTCTCTT
Source organism: Sambucus nigra (assembly GCA_949130495.1). Classification (NCBI taxonomy): domain Eukaryota; kingdom Viridiplantae; phylum Streptophyta; class Magnoliopsida; order Dipsacales; family Adoxaceae; genus Sambucus; species Sambucus nigra. The sequence continues at coordinate 577,968,400 of OX422210.1, read as the reverse complement.
CCCTCAGAGGTCTCCTGAGTTTTATGGAGGGGCTAATGGAATATAGATGCCTGAGGGCAAGAAGGTCAAGCTTGGTGATAGTGATCTCTATCTCGGCTGCCTCTGAGGTGTCAACATCGCTTTCATCCCCATCATCATCTGGTTCAACGTCGGCCTGAGCAGACGATGGAGTACCACTTAGGAACCTCTGAGCGAACTCAGCCCCTGTGATAGATGATAGGGTAATGGCTTCAAGAATTGGTGGAATAGCAACGCTAGGACCTATAACCTCAACGTCGGAGGAAGAGTGCGATGTGCTTGAACTGTTGTGAGACGAGACAGGACTAGAAACCTCGGCTTGGTCAGGGACCTGATCCTGCTGAGTGGAAAAGTCCATGGCCTCTTGAAAAGATTCCACAGACATAGGGTCAGAGGTAGACGATGAAGACTCATATATGGGGGAAGTTTCAACCGGGACCTCTGCTGATTTAACTAGTTCAGCTGGCTCAGGGTATACGACCTTCAGAGGGGGTGGAAAGATAGGTCTGAGGGGGAATGCCTTTGCCCTACGAGCCTCCTCTTGGGCTCTTTCTATCTGCCTAATTTTATCTAAGGTCTTCTCCCTAAGAGAGGGGAATTCCTCTAAGAGTTGGTATAAGGGTCTGAGCATATGAGTCAGACCCTACACTTGTGACTCTTCTAAACAAACAACTTGACTTGGCTTGGCCAAGGATCAAACTAGGGTTTTGAATAAAAAACGATCAAGAACAGTTCACCAGCAAATACATAAACTCGATGGAAAACTAATAAACTAATCGGAAACCTCTTGAAGCTCACCGAAAAATGCAAAAATAGGAACACGGAAGGAGAAATGAAGAATAAGAGATAGTAAATGATACCTGAAGGAAGGCAATGAGAAGAAAGGAAGGGATTGTAAGGAAAATCCACCCAATGCACCTCTAGCCAAGCTCTTATACAGAGAGAAAATAGAGAATCGCAGGTGAGAGAATGAAGAAGTGGGGAAGAAAGATAGGGAAAAAGGGTTTAACATTCAAACAGCCCTACACTCATCCCAAGGCCCATCATTGCCTTGGGAGCCCAAGGGATAACTGACATCATTGAGCTTACCTAGCACGCCATCTACTTCAACAATTGACAAGTGTCAAGGGAATATTGGCACAAGGAGAGACCTCGGATGTGGATACCCCATAAGTCACCTATTCTAACATGTAACTAAGGTCTAGGGTTGATTGATATGACATATATGTGCCCAACTTCTCAGAGACATAAACCTCGGCCTGGAAGAGGACGAGGTCGAAAGGGCCTTAGATTGACCCCTAGTGGTCTCGTCCTAAGCATGGTCGGCCACGACCGACGTTACTAGTTACCTCGGTAGGAGAGGTCTTCATGATCCACAGGCAGTTATCCATCTGGTCATCAAAGGCTTACAACCTCGGCTTGGTTACGGCTGAGGTTGCCAACCCATCATCATAATCAATCTCGACTGGGGATCAGCCGAGATTCCTGTAACGATACCAACACCTCGGCCCATGTCGACATTACATCTCCACATGCCTTACCTCAGCTCTCCCACTGAGCCAAGGTCACCACCTCGTTCTCTTCCAGGATGAGGTTGGGACTATTCGCAGATGGCCGACATCACAGTTCAACATGCTTTACCTCAGCTCTCCCACTGATCCAAGGTCACCACCTCATCCTCTTCCAGGCCGAGGTTGGGACCATTCACAGATGGCTAAGTCCTTATCAGCATATGTATTGTTAGGAACAAGTGTACACAATCAATTATAACCGAATCATTCCCCCCACGTGAGGGAATATTGAGGTCATCATTGTCTACATGAGATCAGCCAGGTGTCATTCTCGTACTCATTCGATCCTCATGCACATGTTCATTGCATGCTTGGGGGGTACATTACACCCCTCAGGCACTATATACAGAGGTCATCCTCTACCTTGTAAAGGATCCAAAATTAGCAACCCTAGTTGAAACTCTATCTAAATATACAATAGAGAGAGAAAGCTTAAGAGTTTGTATCTATGGCCATTAGAGCCCTCATACAGTGATATTAATCACACACTTGCACAGTGGACGTAGGCCTTATTGGCTGAACCACTTATATGCCGGTGTTAATCCTCTTCTCCTCACCTCCTTCTACTATACACCCTCATACTTCCATTGTTAACATTGAATTGAGTTTATAAACACTTTGAAGGGTGGTGCTATTTTCAGCATCATTAATAACAAGGCTATTAAAAATACTAAAATGCTACATACCTTAAAATATATCTGAATATATGCAAACTAGAATACTATTTTTTTTAAATACTAAGAAAAAAATAAAAAGAAAAGAAAAATAGGCATTTTTTTGGACGATAGGCAGAGAGGTTTGGGATACCATTTATCTTTTGATTGTTTTGAATGAGGCATTGGTCCGGTTCTTACAAAAAATCTTTAAAAGGCAATATCATTTCACTAAAGCATTTTTGTTTAGTAAAAAAGTGTGCCTTATCCTTTTACCAAGAATAAGGCATAAAAATCTTAAGGCGGGGCGCTTCGCCCAAGCCTCAGTCCTAGGTGCGCCTTTTAGAATAGTGGTATAAACCGATCACGCATTAATGTCAAGTTTGTTTGATTTGATGTTTTCTAGTTTTTTTTTGTTTTTGTGTATTTTTTGTTGTGAACTTGTGTTTTTGTACGAGATCAATAGTTTTTTCGGTTCTTGAATGAACTAGGGAAAAATTAAGTGAAGTACTAATTAAAATGAAAAGAATAACCAAATTAGTAGTTTGTATTGTTTTGAGAGGATTAGGTTAATTGAACCTACGAGTTTATAATCTTACCATTGAGGTGTTAAGGAAATAACTATAATATACAAATTAAGAACTTATTAATGTGTAGATTTGTTCGATTTCTATTTTTTTTTTTTTTTTGTTATGAACATAAGATATATAGTTTTTAAGACACTTAGAAAAAATTGAAGTGAATAACTAATTACACAATTTTCTGTTAGGTTTTTATTTGACTCTATGTTTTCTAGTTTTTCTTTTGTTTGTGTAGTTTTTGTTGTGAATTTATGTTTTTGTACGAGATCTAGTCTTTTTGTAGGTTTTTGAATGAATTAGGGAAAAAGGAAATGAAGTAATAATTAAATGAGTTGAATAACAAAATTTATAGTTTGTATTATTTTGAGGGGATTAGTTTAATTAAACCTATAAGAAGAATAGACTGTGGTGAGGATGTTCTCTATGGTGGGAGATACACTAAATTAGGCATGGGATTTAGGGGAAACCGAAATGGAGGCGACGTTGGCTTCAGTGGTGGTCGATATGGCGGCTGTAGCCGCAGTGGTTATCGCGATGAAGACCCTCCATCCAAAATCGTAGGTGTGTTATTCTCTCTCTCTCTCTCTCTCTCTCTCTCTCCACTCATGTCTATTCATTGATGATATCTCAACTGCGATTTGTTGTTTGTATGTATGTAGAGGTTTCGGCATTTGTTCATGCTTGTGAAGGTGATGCAGTCACTAAACTCACCCAAGAGAAAATACAATATTTCAATGCCCCAATTTATCTGTTGAAAAAAACCCAGATTGGAAAAGTTTGTGAAATATTCGGTCCCATTAATGAATATGTGAGTTCTTGTCTTCCACTTCATTGTTGTATCTATAGTTGTAGTCTATTGATCACAGTTGTTATTAATGTTTTCATTCTAGTGATGACAATAAACAACTGAACGCACATTCTTAACCACTTGTCATTTAGTTGAGAGAAATAATGTTACTAAACTAGCTTATTGTGCCTTATTTCGGGAAGAAATTTTGAATTAGGAGGTGGAATCTGCATAAATTTTTGCAATTTATTTAGTGTAAGATTGGGGGGAGGTGACAAGAAAGATCCACTGAAAAAGTAGCCTTATTTTTATGTTTAATAAATCCCGATGCCGATATTCTATGTAGTATGGTCTCAACACGTGATATGAGAAAAATGACATGACTTGGGATAAGCAATATGTGACTTTTCTAAAATGTAGGATACTATAATATATATTTTTATAATATTAATGAAATTAAACAGAATTTGGTTAATAGAATACATAATTATTACACGCTTATCTTGAAATTCGTTAAAAGAAAATACAACAACAATAAGGTTGAAACAATAAATAGAAAAAAATCAATAATAGGGTTCACAAAAGTTAGGGCTTGTTTGAACTTTTGAGTCCAAATTGTTATTTTTGTGAATGAATATGTTCTCTTCATTTTCTTTTTATGTTTTACAATCAATGTTTTAAGTTGTTAAACATTTTATCCCATTTTAGGTTTTCAAAATACTAGAAAACTACCCCACGTAAAAAATGTGTCCCTAACATGTCCTAATGTGTCCCCATCATGTCTGATGTGAAAAAATTGGATTCTCTAGGACATGCGTACCCCCAACCAGTTTGAACATTTCTCGTGTCCGACACGTGTCAAAAATGATTCGTTGCCTTCAGGAGTGTCCGTGTTTCATAGCTACTAATCTAATAAGAGGAGATTGGATGATTCTTAACTCTTGCGGTATTCATCCTTGATTCGTTTGGCACTACATCGAACAACTGGTTAAATTTATTTTAGAACATAGAAGTTTGACATATCCTGAGTATTACCTTCAGTGAACTGAACATTGTTTATTGGTTTAGTTTCTGTGCACCTTTGAGTAAATGCGAATGTTGTGTGGAAAGTCTCTCTAAAATCTATGTTAATTGCTCAGCTCTCTCTATGTGCGTGTGTGTGGAAGAGGGGGGCAAAAAATAATTTACAAGGAGATGAAGTGGGTGATGATGTGAGGATCTTAAGAAATCAAGGGTCTTGTGGCATTTGATGCCTCCTGACTGCGAGTTTTCACACTTCTCCCTTTTCATTGAGAGGTTGCATTGATGTTGTGAAGAATTCTTTATAAGAATCCTAGCTAGTCCATCTCCAATAATAGTAGCCTTGCATCAATCACCCATTGCTAGATGTGACTTAGGAAGGTAGTTAATTGTTCATCTCCCTATCCTCAAAGTCACAAGAGATTGGTACACCCCAACATATTTTATGTTTTTGCCATTGGATTTGAAGGTCTACATGTGCCTTCAGAGCCAGGTTCTTAAAGAGGGCCCAATATTCTCACTACACCAAAATGGCCAAATTATCACCTTTCAGTCGGCCACCCTTGTCACGGTCATTGACCGTGACAACAAAACATGCATTTTGTGTGACAAGACCGTGACAAAGAATTGTCACGATCATTGGCCGTGATAAATACATTTGTCACGGGCTTGTCACGGTCAAAGACCTTGACACGACCATGACAATGGCTTCAGTAAAAAAAAACCTAGGCTTTTTTTTCCCACCGTTTTTTGGTGTTTCCCTCTCTCTCTCTCTCTAAGGTATGTTTTTTTCCTCTCTTTCTCTTTTATTTCTATATGTTTGTGTATGTGTGTATATATATGTGTGTATATGAATGTGTATATATTTGTGTATATATGTGTGTAGTGGTGTGTGGTGGGGGAGGGGGCAGGGTTGGGTGGGCTGTGTGTGTGTGTGTGTGTGCAAGTGTGGTGGGTGTGGGGTAAGGGGTGAGGGGGTGGGGGTGGAGGGAGGGGGGCAGGGGGGTGGGGTGGGGTGGGTTTGTGTGTGTGTGTGTGTGTGCAAGTGTGTGCGTGTGTGTGGTGGAGGGAGGGGGTAGGGTGGTGGTGGTGGTGGGGTGGGGGTGGGGGTGGGGGTGGAGTGGGGTGGTCTTAACAATTGTATAAATTTAATTAATAAATTGTATAGCTTTAATTGTAACTTTAATTGTATAGTTTTAGATGAAAGTAAATTAATAATTAGTGCCCATTTCATATGAAAGTAGGATTGCCCCTCATTGTAAATTAGTAAATTAGTAAATTAATAATTGTATACTTTAATTGTTAGTTTAAATGATGAAATGAATTAATTGAGTAGATGAATTAGAAGGAGTAAAGGATACACAATTGTTATTGACATTGTTGTTGGATTATTGTGTTTAGTAAATGTTGGGTTGGTTAGTTTTAAAAGTGGCATGACCACTGGATTATTGTCCATATGGGGGTGGGATTTTTTAACTTTTTTTGAAAATTACTTTGTATATCGAACAATATATATATATAGTATGATAATTAAACGAAACATACTTGAAATTAAATATAGTGCGAAAAGAACTAGCCTTCTAGTTCTTATGCATACGCATTCAATAGCCCTTAGACCCGTTCGAGAGTCATTACCCCTGTAATGAGATATCTCAAATTGTCTGGCTTAAAGTTGTTACTTTTGGAGGAAGTTCTGCAGTTGTATCTTAATGTTCTCTGGGTACATACTAGATTAACAAGTATGACTGTTATTTCAATTGATCAATTGAAATAACACTCACACTTGCCAATCTACGTCGTGTACTTGGAGAACTACGGGGATATGCTGTCGAATTTTTTTCAAATCGTAACAATGTGCATGAGCTGTTAAGTATATTACAGAAAAATGCGGTCTTGAATGGGATAGGACCACTCACCCTTTAGAAGAGATGGAGGAAATAGAAATTTCTATTATAAATTGATTTTGAATATAAATAAGACATAATTAAATGAAACATACTATAAATCTAAGTTTTGTTTACCTTTAATAGGTGATTAGTTGTGGTAGCTATGATGGGATATCCGAAATACAAAGAGTGGATGGGTGAGACAAATAGAATGGGGGATGTGTTTCGCAGAGATACTAACGAATTTATGAAATATGTAAAGAGATGTCATAATTATGAAGAGTTTTCGTGTCCGTGTGCTAGGTGTAAGAATGGTAAGGTGTTTAGTGGAAAACAGTTGAAATACATTTGTTAAGATCGGGTATGCAAGATAGTTATCGATTTTGGAGTTTTCACGGTGAATTGAAAGTTCCTTTTGTCCCCGACCAACCTTCACAACAACCTTCAACAAATAGAATAGATGTATAAGGGGATGACATAGATCATAATATGTTAGAGGATTTAGTTGATGATGCATACGAAGTTTATGAAGCATAGGAGAATGAGGTTACTAATGATGTAGAAAATTCAAGTGCTCGTGAAGATAACACGATAAAACTTGACGATGACTACCAAAGTTTAAAATTTAAGGCGACCCAACCGTTATACTCTAGCTGTGAGAAAGATCAAACAAGTTTACATGCTATGGTTGGTTTGCACAGTTTGAAAACGCAGTACGGTTTGTCTTGTAATAGCGTGACAGGAATTCTGAAATGGGTGAAGGTCTTATTACCCAAGGTGAATACACTTCCAAATAGCTATCCTGTCATGAATAATAGTTTAAAAGATTTGGGAATGAAGTATAAATCGATTCATGCTTGTGTGTACGACTGCATACTATACCGAAAGGAGTATGAAAATCTCGATCGTTGTCTAGTATGTGATGAACCTAGATATGTCCAATCTACTAGTAAGGAAGACACAAGCTCAAAAGTGCCTCAACAAGTATTGAAATATTTTCCCGTTGGGCCTAGATTAAAGCAATTTTTCACAGTACCATGGATTGCAGAGGAAATGACTTGGCATGCTAGGGCAGAAGTAGGGGTAATATCATGCGTCATCCTATTGATTCTACTGCCTGGAGGAGGATGAATTTTGAGTATCCCAATTTTGCTCGAGAACAACGCAACATTCGTTTGGCTATATCAACAGATGGTTTCAATCCATTTGGAAATCTAAGCACTAATCAGAGTGTATGTCCAGTTATCCTATCCCCACTCAACCTCCCTCCTTCACAGTGTATGAGACCTGAATTTTTTATGATGGCTTTGTTGATACCTGGGCCAAAGGCACCAAGTGATGACATCGACGTCTACCTGGCTCCTTTGGTAAAGAATTAAATAATTTGTGGGAAGAGGGTGTGAAATCATTTGACTCTTTTAGAAAAGAAGAGTTTACACTGAAAGCTATGTTGATGTGGGCAATTCATGATTTTCCAGCTTATGGGACATTATCCGGTTGTGTAGTACATGGTTATTTAGGGTGTCCTATTTGTGGAGAGGAGACTAAATCTCTTCGTCTATACTCTAGCTTAAAAAATGTATACTGTTGCCACAGGAGGTTTTTACCCCTAGCTCATAGTTTCAGATTTGAGAAAGGTTCCAATTTTTTATTAACCAGGGTTGAACATAGGCGATAGCCGAGACAACTTTTGGGTTAAGAAATTGAAAATAAATTTTCTGAATGTGGACCTAATATGCCAAGTAAGAATACCAAATTTAAGAACGTCAAGCGTAAGAAGACCCAAACTGGGAATAAAACTGAGACAAGAAAGGCATGGTCTCGGAGGTCAATTTTATTTGACTTGCCTTATTAGAAGAATAACCCGGTGCGCCATATATTGGATGTGATGCATGCAGAGAAGAACATTGCTGAACATATTGTGGGCACTTGCCTTGGGGGGAGTTATTCGAAGGATGGAGAAAATGCATAAAAATACCTTAAATCGTTAAAACTTAAGCCACAACTATGGTTGAAAGAAGATAGCAGGGGAAGGACAATAATTCTCCCTGGTGCGTTTACTTTGACAAGTGGGGAAAGAAAGGTGCTTCTAGACATAATATATAATTTGAAGGGACCATCTACTCTTTCGTCCAACTTGCAAAGGATTGTTAATTATGCTACTCATGATTTACATAAGTGTAAGTCCCACGATTGGCATATGATCATGCAATTGGTTCCTTTATTATTTAAACATTGTTTCTCCAAGCACAAGGATTTGCGTAGGGCTATTATGCAAATTAGTATTACCTTCTCCCTCTTGTGTGAGAAGGTAGTCAATCGAGAACACATAGTGACCGCAAAATTGGCGGTGATCGAAGTGATTTGTGTATTGGAGAAATACTTTCCCCGAGCATTATTTGACATAAGTGTTCACTTATTGGTACACCTATGTGACGAGGAACTTCTTTGTGGTCCAGTTAGATATCGGTGGATGTATCCGTTTGAAAGATTGATGAAACTTTTTAAAGATTACGTCAAGAATACACGATCCATTGTAGGATCAATTGCAAAGGAATACATCACCGTGGAGTCATCAATATATACTCAGATGCCTAACTCGACCAGCGTTGATGACACTGATGAGTTCGTCGATGATGGTGGTCATGTGATAGGAAAACGAGTGAAATTAACAAATTTTCAACATGAACAAGTAGCTCGTTATCTATTTGACACACATGAAGATGTCGAAGAATGGAAAAAGTAAGTTTCGATTATTATAATGTTTAACATTATTTTAGATTATTTTATACATGATTAATTTTGTAATATGCGAAAAATATGAAGCCTGTGAGAATAATAAAAAACAAAAAACAATGGTACAATCAGACAGCGAATTTAGGCTGTGGTTGACACAAGAGGTAATTATAATGAAAATAGTCGTTATATAACGTTACATTACACTTAAATTTTACCATTAATATAATTAATTTATCTATATTCTCAGCTCCTAAAGACGAGTGATGCGACATCAAGTCTTGCTCTTCTAGCCACTGGACCTTGTTCGTGGCACAAGAGTACAAAAAGTATCGATTGAACGGACATATTTTCGGCGCTAAAGTGTACGAGGAAAGTACAAATGTATAGAACTCGGGAATTTCATACAAGGATCTTACTTTCTTTCGAGCGAGCGCAAAACATAAAAACCTCATTGAAGCTGAAATGACTTACTATGGTGTAATCCAAAATATATTTGAATTGGATTATATAAGCTTCAAAGAGGTTGTATTTTACTGTGACTGGGTAAGAGTTGAGGATAAAAATGCTTGTAAAGTTGATCGTGTCACCAATTTCATCATGGTTGACTTGTCCAAGTTGAAGAGCAACGACCACGTGAGCGATGAGCCGTTTGTTTGTGCATTTCAAAAGGTTAAGCAAGTGTTTTACTCGGAGTATATCAACAAGGAGCCGTGGTCAATTGTCCAACACGCGCCAAAGCGTCTAAATAGTAGTGTGGATGACTTGGTTGCTCCTACCGAATATCAATCCATTTTTTATGATAACTCGAATTTGAAATAATTTTTCAATTTGTAATAAATATTCCAATTTGTACCGAAACATCCATTTTTAATGCTTTTAATTGATTTGCACTTTATCATTTTCACTCTTGTGTAGTGTGCGTGTGTGGAGAGGAGATTAATACATAAATATTCCAACTACATCTAAGTTTTGTTTATACTAATCCATGAATATACGCTTCTTACCTCTAATAGATGATTAGTATATAGTTATTTGGGGTGTCCTATTTGTGGAAAGGAGATTGAATCTCTTCGTCTATCCGAACACTAAGAAATGCCATAATCCTATGAAGTGATGCTCTGCAAATTCCACCCAACCGTTGTGTAGCCAAACATCACCAGTTGAAGTTGTCAATTCCACTTTCCATACCCCACCACTTGGAACCTCTAGCAAAACATGGGAATATATGGAAGGTGGAATTGACAACTTCAACTGGTGATTTTTGGCTACACAGCGGTTGGTAGGAATTTGCAGAGCATAACTCCATAGGATTATGGCATTTCTTAGTGTTCATATATGAAGGGAATTATATTTGACACGATTGCCCGGGGTACATTAGTTGGAAGGAGGTGCCATATGAGCTCAAGTTAGTTGTTCGGGTGGCACTACAGGTAATGTATTTATATTTATATATATATGAATATTTTAATTTCAATTTTGATTTTGATTTCGATTTATATTTATATTTATATTTATCTATATTTGCGGGGCGGATACTAATTTTACTTTATTTTATTTCAGGGGACAGGGAGTGGCCCTGGGGATAGGCCACATATGTTCGATACTTATGTGGCTCTTCGGACGAGAAGGGAAAGATAAGGAGGTGTCCTCGAGCGTCGCGGTACAAAATCTCTTTTCCAGCTAAATAGTTTGTAGATTTGAGATAATTGATGGTGATGTTGTTTCTTCCTAAATAATTTCTATTTTGAATGTATATTTGCATTATCTCTAGTTTATTTGGATATATGATGTTTGAACAGGTACAACGTTGCTATAACAGGTACAAATATACTGTTGGGCAATAGCAGTGGCCATACTGCCCAGCAAATTTTTTTTCAATTCTGCCCAGAATTGTCACGATCATTGACCGTGAATTTTTTTTCCAATTATCACAGGCTTGTCACGGTCCTTACCCGTGACAAACTTGTAAAGGTCAAGGACCATAACACGACCGTGACAATTCTAAAGAACTTATCACAGTCAATGACCGTGACAAGTCCGTGACAAAAAAAAATTGTCTTGCCTCGAATTATCACGGTTATTGACCTTGACAAGTTTAACTTGTTAGGGTCAATGACCGTGAGAGTTAAGCAGATTTGGTGTAGTGCCTTTAGAAATTACAAGAGTTAGTGATGGACTTCATAGCCAAATATATTGAGTTCCATACAGGATTTTGTTACAAAGTTTCAGTAATAGGGAAAAATTTTGAATCTTTTCTACCTTTTAAGTATTTTTCTTTCATAGTTTTGGTGCTCCCAATTATCCAAACATGCACCTGGATATAGCTTGTTATTGTGAAGTGTTTTCCACTAATATTTTTGTGGATGAATAACATTAAACTTATGCACTTCCGTTTCTATGTTGTAGTAACTGATGCCTTTATCTTTAAATTCATATTCCATAAGTCTACAAGTACTTTTAGAGTACGCGAGGAATTTTACAACCTGTTCCTTAAGATTTGTGTTCTAAATAATGCGCCTAGGCGCGATGCATTTTACATACACCAAGTTTTGGCCAAAGACGTGTATTAAGGTTCGGTCAATGATGATCAACATTTTTTAGGTTAAAGCGTGAAAAAATACTCATTTTGGGGGGATAACGAGTGAAAAAATGCAAATTTTTTAGGTAAGGCATGAAAAAATGCGAGTTTCTTTTTTTTAGTATTTTAAAAAAATAGTATTTTAATTTGCAAATGTTTAGTCATATTTTTAAGGTATGAACCATTTTAGTATTTTTAATAGCCTTGTTATAATTAAAAAATATTAAAAAAGGCCTAAACGCCTTTTCATGCCTTTCAACGCCTAAGTCTAACCTAGGCTTCTAAGGCTTAAGGCTTGGCCTCCATGCCTCGATCACGCTCCCCATTTTTTAGAACCTTGCTCACGCGATTTAAGTGCCATTTCTAGAGCCATCATCCCTGACGAGTTTTATCACATCATGGTGTTCACCACGTCTAAAAAAGCGTGGGATATCCTCCAACTCACTCACGGGGGTACAAACATAGTGAAAGATTCTAAGCTCCAAAACCTCACCACACAATTTGAGACTATTACCATGCTTGAGTCTTAGTCTGATGATGAATTCTATGCTCAATTATCTGATATCGTAAACTTTTGCTTTAATTTAGGTGAGAAAATTCCTAAGACGCCTGTAGTTAAAAATATTTTGAGTTAACTTTCGACCCATTTTATTCCTAAGGTTACTGTGCTTAATTCATTGAGGAGATTAATTACGCTTAGGTAAGAAGAAATCATAGGATACCTTAAAACTTATGAGATAGAAATATTTCCCAAAATAGTTAAACCTAAGGAAAAGGGAATTTCATTAAAAGATCAATCTACAAAGAAAGACAAAGTTTCGTCTGACTCCAACTATGATTTTGATCTCGATGATCTAGCTCGTTTTGCAAAAAAATTCTCATACTTAGAAAAGAAAATAAGATTTTTGGGAAGGATAAAAAATATAAATCGGGCACAAAAATTTTGTAAAAGAAAGAAAAGATTACCCTAAGAAAGATTATGAGAGGCGTAATAAGTGCAAGGGTAAGGGTCATAAAGCTCACGAGTGTGTTACGAGATTAAAGAGACAAGGAAAAATCAAAGCTTCCTTTAATGCCACACTGAGTAAGAGCAATGTCGAGTTGGTGGATTCCGGGGATAAATCACTACATAGACGTAACTTCACCGCATTCATGGCAAGTCATGTTGATACATCAAGTGAACCTCACGCCGATGAGGACGCTTCTAAACAAGATGACCTCGATAGTGAGTCTAGTTATTTCGGAGAAAGTGAGGGAGATAGTGGCCTTCAAAATGCTTACACTGAATTTTACGCTGAGCCCTTAAAAATGAAGAAACAAAACAAAGGTTTAGAGCTTAGAGTTTTGTCTCCAGAGAAGGAGTTGAGAAAGTAAAGGGAGAGTGAGTCCTCGATGAGAGTTTCTTTAGGAGAGACATTCATTTTAGTTGAGGGGAAAATGGTGACTTGACCAACAAAGTGGCTAGTCTTGCGAGATAACTTAAAGAATTCATGGAGACTCGTAAAAAACATGAAGCCCTTGTATCCAAACTCGAGAAAGATGTCAAAAGTTTCCGAGAGGTCAAGGTTACTAAATAGATACATCAAATAAAGTTAAAAAGATGCTCCTCGATCCCGCCTTAGTTTTGGAGAGAAACGAGGAATAGGTTACGATTGTGCGTCCACTTCCCATACCGTATCGGAATCGATTCCTAAATTTATGGTAGATCCTTATGGACCTTGACCTAAACCACTAGAGAGTGTTCAATATAAGAAAGAGAAATAATTTAAACCCAAACAAGTCTATATTTGCACCTATTACAAAAGGATAGGTCACGTAGAGAGTTTTGCTACAAGTTAGGAAGAACTCAACGTACGCATACTCCCACGCACTCCTATAGCGACTTTGCTAGTCTTAGATAACAAGTGGGGGTTCCTAGTCAGGACTTCATAAATCTTAATGGAAAAATTTCAATGGATGTCTATAATGATTGAAAACACTTATAATGCTCCGACTAGAGCCAACAATGATAAAGGAAAACAAAGGGTTACTTCCACTTGGGTACATAAGCATGATGAAAAAGCCCTTGTTGTTCACGTTGCAAAAATAATTCTCAATAGCATTTTGATAGTGGGTGCTCTAGGCACATAACCGATGACATATCATTTTTTACCAACCTTGAGGATCGCAAGCAAGGCAAAGTCAACTTTGGAGATGGGAGTATGTCTAGTATTTTAGGACGAGGATGTGTTGAGATACCTGAATTTTTAAAACTAGATAATGTGTTGTACGTAAAAGGGTTGGAAGAAAATTTTATTATCATAAGCCAACTGTGCTATGCAAACTTTTCAGTAAAGTTTGACCGGTCCGAATGTAAGGTATATGATCAATCCGGTGAAATTTTACTACAAGGAGTGATGATCAAAGATAATTATTGTGAGAATGTTCCCAAGTCCTCCTTTGTGTGAAACAATGCCACAGTATCCTCTATGGGCCTTTAGCATTAACGATAGGTTATGTAAACTTTAGGGATCTTGAGAGATTAGTGAAAAAGGACCTAGTTTATTTTATATCGTCACTTGGTAAACTAACTTCCTCAATTTATGGACCATTCCAATAAGGAAACTAAATTTGAAGTCCCTATCGGAAGTTGAATACCATTACCATCACATGTGTTTTGGACTTAATTCACATCAATCTTATGGGTCCTACTTTCTCGGAGAGTTTAGGTGGTAAGAGATACATTCTCGTGATGGTCGGTGACTTTTCGAGATATTTTATTATGGGGTTTCTTATGGAAAAGTTCTATGTGATTGAGTTCCTAACAACCAAGTGTCGTGTCCTACAAAACCAATAAGGTGTCACTATTAATCGGATGCGTAGTAACAACGACACTAAATTTATAGAAGCCAGGGTGAATATTTATTGTGATGGATTGGGCAGTAAACATGAGTTTTCAAACGTTTATACTCCTCAACAAAATGGGATAGTTAAGAGGAAGAACCGGACAATATAAGAAATGACTAGATCCATACTTCTTGGGAGAAACGTGCCTAGACATTTTTTGGCAGAGGCGGTGAGTACTGCATTCCATATGGTTAATAGGGCATATCTTCATCCACATACACTACACACGCAGTGAAGAAATTTAACCTATCATATATTCGTGTCTTTGGGAGTACTTTCTGCATCTTGAAAGATAGAGAGAACTTAAGAAAGTTCAACTCCTAGAGTAATAAGGTAATAATTTTAGGTTATTCATCTTCAAGTAGGGCTTATAGGGTGTTTAACCTTACAAGCTCTAAGGTTATGGAGTCAATAAGCATCACGATTATAGACGATGAGCTGTCAACGTCTATTGACCCCTGGTGACAATCCCATCCTTCCTCATACTACCTCGATAGACCCCATTCTTGATTTAGAGGATCATTGTGCTTGGCTTCGAAAGAGTCATGGCTCCTTCGATATACTTGGTAACCCTACACTAGGTGTCAAGACTCACGCTAAGCTTGAGAATGTGGTTATCTACTCAGGGTTGAGCATTGAATTTTCGCTATGCAAGATGAGTTGCTTCAGTTTTACAAGAACGATGTCTGGAAGTTAGTCCCTCGACCTTGCGAGACTAATTTGATAGGTACCAAATGGATTTAAAATAATAAAATAGATGAGAATGGAACCATTGTTCGCAATAAGGCTAGGTTGGTCGCTCAAGTCTACACACATATTAAGGGTGTAGACTTTGACTAGACATTCACTCCTATTGCTAGACTTGAGTCTATTCACTTACTACTCGTCATAACATTTCATCTTCGTTTCAAGTAATATCAAATGGATGTCAATAGTGCCTTTTTTTATGGCATTCTATGACAGGAATTTTACGTGGAACAACGAAAGGGGTTCAAAGATCTAAAGCACTCGGGACATGTCTTTTATCTTAAGAAGGCCCTGTATGGTTTAAATTAAACACTTCATGCTTGGTACGAGAGGCTCACTTATTATCTAATAGCTTTGGGCTTTAAGAGATGGGGAGTAGATAAGAAGTTCTTTGTGAGGAGAGAGTGGTACTATCTTGGTTTCCCTAGTGTATGTGGATGACATAGGATTTGGATCCACTTGCTCCCAAAATTCTCACACTTTTGAAGAGGAGATGAAGAGAGAGTATGGGATGAGCATGGTTGGTGAGCTTACGTTCTTCTTAGGTCTCCAGATGCGTTAGTTAGAGGATAGGATATTCATATCTTAATCCAAATAGGCTAGGTACTTAGTGAAGAAATTCGATTTAGACTTCGCTAAGCACTCACGCACCCCTATGAGTACATTGACAAAGCTTAGTAACAACACTTTAGGCAAGGACATAGAGAAAACTCTTTGTCGGAGCATGATAGGTAGTCTTCTATACTTAACTTCTAGTCGTCCCGACATTGCCTTTAGCGTTGAAGTCTATGCGTGATAACAAGAGTACCCAAAAGAATCTCACTTGCCTGTACTTAAGCGTGTCATCAAATATGTAAGTGACCCTCTTTCCTACGATATTTGGTATTCCTTTAATATCGATTATCGTTTATCCTCCTATTTGGATGTCGATTGGACCGGAGATGTTGATGGTTATAGGAGCACCACGGGTGGATATTTTTCCTTTGGGAGTGCTCGTGTATCTTGGTTGAGCAAGAAGAAAAACTCCATACCTTTATAAACGACGGAGGATAAGTATATTTCTGTCAAAGTTATTTCACACAACTCTTATGAATGAAGCATATGTTGGAAGATTATGGAATTTTACAAGACACAGTGGCTATTTCTTATGATAATACGAGTGTGATCTATATATCCCGTAATGCAGTCCAACATTCTTGCACGAAGAACCTTAGGATACGTGAACATTTTATTCATAATGTCGTTGAGGAAAATGTCGTGTCCTTGAGCTTTGTGAGCACAGAACGTCAATTAGCTTATATTTTCACAAACCCTTTAGATGGACCAAGATTTGAAGAACTTAGCAAGTCTTTGGGTATTTGCTCTTTGATTGAGTTCGGGTACTTTATCTAGCATATGATATCTATCATGTTCAAATCATATATTCCTCTTTCTAGATTGTATTATCATTGTACTCATATGTTTTTTTACATATTTTGAAAATTTAAAAAAATATATATTTTTAGGTCCATAGAAAAGTTTGAAAAAATGAAAAAGAATTTATTTTCATAAAAAAAATTAAAAAAGACAAAAAGGGTTTTTTATTTTCATTTTATCACCGTATATGGATAAACATTTAAGATATTCTGATCACCCTTATATTTCATCCATTAACCTGACCTTTTCATAGTGCTTTGAAACATGGCTTTGTTTCGTTAGTGTGCTTAATAATGTGCAGATAACATTTCGTTGATTATTGATGATTACTTTTTAAATTTCAGACTCTTTGTCACGTTTATTGCACACTTGCACGGAATATTTGAACATTAGACTTGTTTATCATGTGTCGAATATGATGTTCTCATCTTAATTCTGCTTGATAACGAACCAAATGTAAAAGAGATAAGTTGTGCATTAAGAAAAATTGTCTGGATTTTCCAAAAAAATATTAATGTATGTTAAACAATGGAAAGGGGCTACGAAAGAGAAAAATACTCTTTAGGTTAAAAGCCAGGGTATGCAAAAAGAGCCTAAAAAGATTAACGACACATAAAAATAGAAGTGCAAGGCCATTCATTTTTATATTCATTGATGCTTCACTATATATGAGCACTATGATTTCTTTAAAATATTTTAGAGTGAATTCTTATATATGTGAATTTTGAGGGAGTTTTAAAGTAAAAGATCAATTGGTTTGCACAATGGACTTTCTTGAAAAGCATTAAATAATTTGATGTTATTATTTTGAGAATCATTAAAATGCATGCCATATGGCACAAGTCGAGTCAATTTCGTTTGAATTTCAATATTTTCCACCTAAGGTAGATTTTGAGTTCTTTCTTTAGAAATGTCTCATAACTTCGTGCGCCTATGTTATGAATGTTTATGTTGATTTTACCATGAAAACTCTTCACACAATTTTATTTTGTTTTCACGATTCAGATATTTTAGTGTTATTACATGGTGCGTATGTATTTTTGTACCTCTATGCATTTTCAATACATTTATACTTGAAAATTTTGAAAAACTTCATAAATAGTAGGTGGAGAACACATTATTCCTTTTTAAGCTTATCGTTTCATGTGCCTTATTGATTATTTTTTAGATGATATATTTTTTTCTTCATGTGATTCTTAGTATTCATGTTTAGGAGTTTTATTCATCTTTCAAAACTCGTACATATCACCATTTATTTTTTTTCTCATGTGTGTAGGTCATTCCGCCTTGATGATGATTTAATGGACTGCATAAGGTGAAGACTTTTCAGTTGAAGACTTGTACATTTATATATTTCCATTTCTTGATTTGGGAGGGGATTAGTTGTATTAGTCTTTAGGGGTTAATTTGACTCCGTCTTGTGTTTGGTAAGGAAATAGCTAAAGGGGAGATTTATAAGAGAAAGTTCTAAAATTGTTCAATTTTATTTTTTATTTGGATTATCCCGTTACACACCACTGCACCTTTATGACTGCTTCTACGTATTCGAAGACAAAGTTGATGATATTTGGAAGATTGAAGATAGTTCATTTTAGTAACTTTACCCGAAAAGATTTATGAGGTAGTTTGGTTAATGACTTTATTTTTCTAGGGGCTTTAAATTTTTTTTAAAGAGTCTTCATTTCAATTTTTTAAAATGATTTTAAAGAAAATTTTAAAAATCTCACTAACTCATTAAAGCGAGTATGATAGTTCGTTCGAACGAGTAACAAAATGTTGTTAGAACGAGATTCCATCGTTTGAACAAAACTTGGGACAACACCTTTTGGTCAGTTCTGGAATATCCTTCGACTTCTCGTTGGAAGTCATTCAAAACAGATTGGGTACGTCATTAGTACAAAGTTTCCCACGATCGAACAAGATGTCTTTTGGTTAAGAACTAGAATGTCGTTGGAAACGTGTTCGAATGAAAAAGGGAATGTCGTTTGAACGAGGTACCAGGTCGTTCAAATGTGTAAGCGAGTTTTTTTAAAATTAAATCTGATCCAAATCTCTAATGTTTATCCTTTTTGAACAAACTTCCTTATAAAAAGAGATGCAGGATTAGAGTCTTTAAAAACTCACATTTTACCTTTTCTAAGCACTTTTAGAGTTCCTTTTGTGATCAAACTCCCATTTTCATTTAAAACCCTTTGAAATTTAGATATCACTTTATCAAATCAAGAACACATTCTTGTTCAAAAAACCTTGTAAAGATCATCTCTATGGCTGATTTGTGGAGTCAAGCCTCTACTGCTGAAGAAGAAGGTTGGTCGGTAGATACCAAGGGAAGGTTTCTCTTGTGGGCGGTATTGAACTGTGCTATTGTGGTAGAAGACTTGAAGAACTACACATTATACTTAATGAGTTAAGTAGTCTATAAGTCGTCTTGTATCTGCTAAGTCTTGTACAGTGCTAAAAATAAAGGTTTTGTCCGAAAGAAATTTTTTCTAGCGCTTCGCATGTTTGCTTATTTGGGTTGGCATATTTAACTTGGACTTCATCACTAAATGCACACTAAATTAATCCAAGATCAAATTTGCTAAAAATTGAATTTGTGCGTGCTTGGCCTAAGATACGAATCAATTCATAGAATCCGCTTTCTCAGGTATACTAACACCCGTTCACAATCAATTGTTCAATATCACCATATTAGTTTGAGGGACTAACTGATCAGGTAAGAAAAAAGAGAAAAAATGCTTTGAAAGAGAGAAAATATTTTTGTGTTGTTTGGGTCTGTTTTGTAGAGAAAATGAAAATGGTGGAAGAGTTTTTTTTTTCTATAGTCTGTATGTAATGTTTTCCAAAATTGTTCAATTTAGTTAAAAAAAAAAGGAGATGGCGAAGTATAAAGAAGAAGGAAATCCTAACATTAAAAAGAAATGGTGTAAAGTGAAACCCAGAGAGTGAGACTTAAAGTCTCACTTTCTACACTCAACAAAAGAATAATTTTTCACGCAGATTTTTATATTTTTTTTTTAAAAAAGAATTATTTTTTGCCCAAAAATATTTACAACACACACATCCCAAGTCGAAGCCCCAGGACCGGGACCTGGACACGGGCACAAACCGGTTCGAATAGACGGTGGCGGTGTGCGCTCGTGTGGACTTTGTCCCAATAAGTTCTTCCACCCATTACACACAAAATTCTAATGCCCAAAAAGTTTGCCCAATAATTTCAAAATAGATGTATATGAACTACACCAATTTTAATCACTTAAACCGACGTGGGACTCTAAAGCTGGGCAACGAAACAAAGCTCTTCTCCTCTCCCTCTAAGGCACAAAAGGGTTTCAAACTTGACACACCTTTAACAAATGTTCCAAAAATAATTGATGGTGATTTCAATGATGATGAGCTAACAAAGTTTGTTGGGGTTTAATGACGAAGTTAACTTAGGGAAAACGATTTAGCAAGTTTATGTGATTAAATCAAGGGTAAGGTCGATTTCCCTGCCTCTAATGTTAGTAGCCATGGATTACCCTAAGTTTAAGATTGGTATTATTTCACCGCTAAGTTACCATTTAAACAGTCCAGTGAGCGACTATTCTATTAAGCATGGTAGGATAATAAAATATGTATGTAATGAATAAACCATCATGAAGGTGGTTTGCAAGGATGGCTGTATTTGTCACTCTATACTTCAAAGATGACGAATTCAAAGTCTTCAGATTACGAATATTGAAAAAAAAAATGCAAGTGTAACAAGAAACTTAAAGACACACGTATCAACGCTAACTGCCCTTGATCATTTCTTCAACTTCCAGTATAAAAAGAGATCGTTATCAAGTATCATCTGGTTAATGTGCCTCAAGAATATAATGTTAGAAAATACTACTGAAATTTTATATTATAAATTTAATAATTATACTTAATATTTATTGTATAAATATCATAATATAATTAAACTATAAAGACACTCCAAATTATAAAGACAAGTAATCATGAACGATGATAGAACTCTTGTCATGTCCCCCCCCCCCCCCCCCAGATAAGGTTTGTGTAAGAGTTTGAGTAGGATTCAAACTCATACAGTATGAATTACGTGGGTTTTGTGTTTAATGATAGGTTTTGGAATTTTAGGCTCCAAGTCATAGATTGATACCCACGTGAGAAGTAGCTTTACTCCATTTAGGTTTTGCGGCTTATTTAAGTAAATATGCCCCAAACTTAAAGGCAACCCATTATTTTGTGCAAAGAATATCTATTATTTTGTGCAAAGAATATCTTGTTGAGGAATTCACATTTAGATCTTATTATATTGTTTTGTAGACATTCTAATCCTACCATATTTTCCCCTTACATATAAGTCCTACTCCAAATTTTTTGAAACTTTTTTTCACAATTTAATCCTTTTAAAACAAACCATTCGTAACTTCCTTGAAGAAGTTATATAAGTAGTTGAACTTTTTTTTTTAATCTTCAAATGATCTTAACTTTTAATTGACATATCCGTTTTTCGTAAAATTACTATTTTTGAAATCTGCTCGACGAGATCTATCAAACAAGATCCATGGACCCTATATAATTTCAAAGAAAAAAAATTACACAGACAGTAAACTTTACTGTATGCACCAGAAAGAGAAATATGTTTATATATGTAACATTTTCAAAAACAGTAATATAAACACACACACACACACAGTGGATTCAAACCCTTTTTTTTTGAAATTGTCTTCTTTTTAAAGGTCCACGCTATCCAACAACCTTCATTAGAGCTTCGATTTGGGGTGAGTAGGGTTAGCATTGGGTTAGTTTATATTTGTAACATTTTCACAAACAGTAACATTTACTGTATTATAACGCGCGCGCACGCACACACACACACACACACACACACACATATATATATATATATATATATAGTGGATCCAAACCTCTTTTTTCCGATATTATCGTATTCTCAACGCTCCGCGTTACCGGCATCCAATCCCCAACACCACCCACTCCCATTATCGGAGCTACAACAACATTCATCAGATCTCTAATTTGGGGTCACATAGGGAGCCGCTGGCGCGGAACTTAGGAAATAATAGAATATTTCATCAATGGGGTTTGGATCAACTGAAGCTCTGGATTGGGTTGGGTAGGGTTAGCATTGGGTTAGTTTATACTTGTAACATTTTCACAAACAGTAACATTTACTGTGTTATAACACAGTATATATATATCACTGTTCTAAAAAACCCACCTAGGCTCCGCCTAGGCACGCCTAGGCTTGAGGCTTGGGAGAAACGCCCCGCCTTAAGATTTTGACGCCTTATGCTTGGTAACACCCTTAAGGCGTACTTTTTCTCTAAAAACAACAATGCTTTAGTGAAACAATATCTCCTTTTAAAGATCTTTTTGCAAATCGGACCATTATCTCATCCAAAATAATCAAATAGTATTTTTATTTGCAAATATTTAGACATATTTTTATGATATGTACAATTTTAGTATTTTAATAGTCTTGTCATGGTTAAAAAATATTAAAATATATTAAAAAGACCTAAACGCCTTTTCACGCCTTTTTACGTCAAGGCCCGCCTAGGCTTCTAAGGCTTAAGGCTTGGCCTCCACGCCTCGATCACGCCCCGCGTTTTTTAGAACCTTGATATATATATATATATATATATATATATATGGTGGATCCAAATCTCTTTTTTCTGATATTGTCTTATTTTTAACGGCCCGCGCTAGCGGCATCTAATCCCCACCACCACCAACCCCAATGGTCGGAGCTCCAACAACCTTCATTAGAGTTCTGATTTGGGGTGACATGGAGTGCCGCTGGTGCGGACCTTAGGAAATAAGAAAATATTGAATAAAAGGGGTTTGGATCCACCGGAGCTCCAGTTTAGGATGAGTAGGGGTAGCATTGGGTTAGGTTTATATCTGTAATATTTTCATAAATAATAAATGTTACTATTTGTGAAAATGTTACATCGTCACCCCATGCCACCTCAAATCAGAGCTCTGATGAAGGTTGTTGGAGCTCCGACAATGGGCGTGGGTGGTGGTGGGGATTGGATGCCGCTGGCGCGGACCGTTAAAAATAAGATAATATCAGAAAAAAGAGGTTTGGATATATATATATATATACACATTGTGTTATATGAACACAGTAAATGTTAATGTTTGTGAAAATGTTATAGATATAAACATAACCCAATGACACCCCTACTCACTCCAAATCGGAGCTCCGGTGGATCCAAACTCCATTTATCTAATATACTCCTTTAATTTCAGAGGTCCGCGCCAACGGCACCCTATGCCACTACTACCCACCCCAAATCATAGCTTTGATGAAAATCGTTGAAGCTCCGACAATGGGCGTGGGTAGTGGTGGGGATTGAATGTCGCTAGCGTAAACCTTTAAAAATACGGTAATTTTGAAAAAAAGAGGTTTGAATCTACCGTATATATATATATATATTATGAGGAGAACAACTTAAACCCTCACCTTGGAGATTCAGATAATGACTATGCTTTTGATGAAGTTGCATTTGCTAACCTAGCTAATGCAATGGGAGAATAATAATTGAATATTAAAAATCTTTCCACTTGGACGACTGCAAAATTATCCAGCCCACGAATGTGGAAGATTCTAAACAAAACGTAAGCAATGACGTTTCTCTGATTGAAGACAAAACATCCTCATCAGATACTGTGCTACTTTTGACTTCTTTATTTAAAACGGACGAAAGAGTTACTGTTTACTTTATTGTATCTTATCTTTTATTCAATTACAATTAAGAATGTTTGAGATCCGAGGCCTATAAAAAGGTTCTCAAGTTGTATTATCAGATCATCGATCAATAAAGATCCCTCTCTCTCTCTCTTGTAATATATTCTCCTATAATGTAATTTGATAGGTTTTCCTATCTTGTGAAATATAATAAACTACCTATCCTAGTTTTCGTTCAAATCTGAGCACTCCAATAAGTGGTATCAGAGCTTGTTCATATATCTGTAAGTTATTTTATCTTATTTATGTTTGTTTATCATTATGAATATTAGAGAAGTAACTAGATTCATATATCATCCATCATATAAGAAAGGAGAAAGTTTTGAAATTAAACATAAAACTTTGTTATATCACGCATATTGACCTTGACCTCACCCTTATATGTTTACCCTCATTAACCCCTTTGAGCCTAAATATAGCCTTTCGTTTCATAACTCAAATCCCACAACCAACTCCAAATTGGAGTTTTAAACCATACATACACCTTTCATACCTTTATTTGGAATGTTACTTGGGATTGAATGATGTGGTTGTGTCGGTTGAAATTTAGGCATATGAGAGTGAGATAAGTAAAGAAAAGAGATGTAGTGAAAAAGAGATGAAAAAGAGAAAGCAAAAGAAAACAAAAGAAAACATGAGAAAAAGAAGAAAAGAAAAAGAAAGAGAAAGTTGTATTTGTTGTGTATTTAGTTCAATAAGCTTTGATTGCTCTCCAAATGTTATATCTAATGCATTTTTGGAACTTGTTTTCCAATTTTGATATTGCTCGCATTTTCCCATTATCCCGAGTTTTCATCCCGAACACTTTGAATCCGTACATACATATCCTTCATTTCGTACCCTAGCCTAGCCTACATTACAACCCTATTAAAGTCCTACGTGATCTTAAGTAGATGTAAGTCAAAAGTCATAATAGTTTTGATAATATGTGAAAATACATTTCGCCTCCTTTAATGTGCGGTATCCTTTGATTGAGATTACAGTTTTTTATTTTATATATAGTGATCTTCATTTGTGACATATGTGCGGCCTAGTTTCCATTTACATTTACTCTTTATGCCCGCATGTTTCGTGTGTTACCTCCCTGTTTCGAGTGAATTCACTTGATGAGTGTAATTTCCGTGAGGATTGAATATATGCTTGCTTTAATGTTTATCCGGTTTATATAAGTTTTTCGTCAAATCACACTTTGCATGTGCTCGCTCCCCTCCCACATTTTATGGTTTCAATTCTATGAGGTGCATTCGATAATGTTAATGATTTGGACTTTTGTTTGAATCCGTTCAATGTGCTAATAATGCGTATGAAATCTTTTTCGCCATTTTTGGGCTTGTCACATGTTGGTTTAGGCATATTTTTAGGAAACCATATAATGTTTGTGGGTATCATCCCTGAAAACCCTCACGAGACGACACTCGTCCACTAGGGTGACCTAGGGGTTTAACGGCTTAAGCATACACTAAATGCAATTGAATCGCCCGCGAAAGTAGCCTTATGACTTTATACCATACTTTTGTACTTATCTTGCTTTTGGTTTGCTTGTAGTTCTTGTTGCATTTTATTTCATCGCTAGGGATTTGCACTGTGTAAGTTAGGGGGTGTGATAATACGCAAATGTTGTGTATTTCATCCGTCAAACCTATGCATTTTAGCCCCCTCAAGTATCTTATTCCCTACATTTATGCTCGTTAACCAGACAACCTCGAATTTCTATGCTAACATGTTTTGCAGGGGTTAATTGAGCTTTTATAGGTATTTGGATGCTAAGTGTGAAGTTCGGATGCATTTCGCTCGATTTTCGTATGCGATCGCACATTCAAGGGAATTTTAGTCTTTTCACATCTTGGGCACCTGGCCTAACATCTACACGAAATTTGTAGCCCTCCTCGCAAGTTTTGCATGGCCGTGAACGGTGCGCGATTCCGATTCAGAACGAAGAAGTTATGGAGATTTTAGCGGAAGGGAAAAATAATGAAACCAAAAGAGGGGAGAAGAGAAGGAAAAGGAATGCAAGGGGATCATCGATTAAAGGGATCGATCGATTGATCCTTCATATTTTGCAATTCGTGGGGAGACAATGGGCTTCATTTTCTACCATCGATCGATCGACGGTTTGTGTCGATCGATCGATCCCCTATTTTTATGAGATATTTTGCTTTTCTTTTCTTTCTTCTTTTCTTTTATTCCACTTACTATATAAAGAAATTTTGTTGTAAATATCAAATATACAAGTTTATATTCGTTTTTAGGTTAGAACAGCTTAGGGTTTGAGGGTTTTGGAGAGTTCTTCTTGGTTTGACACCCAATTGGGTTGTAAGTTGCACTATTCATCACCCTCTCCATTAATATAGTTGTTTTCCTTTAATTCTTGCTTTGATTAATTAGATTTACATTCTTTCTTTATATGCTTTGATTTAATCGCTTTCTAGTGTAGATTTACCGCGTTTATTTACCGCTTTCATTTACCATATTTTTTTCATGATTTCTAGCTAATTTAAATTAGGTTGTGTTTGAATTGAACTCACTCTGGTTGACGCGTTGCTTTGCTTTGGTGATGCTGTTTACGGGTCTATTTTGGGTGCGTTTTCCTAGTTATTGCGCCTAGGATATTTGACGGGGCATATCATGTATGTCCCGTGCTTACGACCTTGCGTGCGCAATTTTGGGGAAATTTTTTGACACCAAAATCTTATTAGGCTTTTATGCTGATTTAGGGGAATGACAACCCTTGGTTCAATTAACTGTCGAAACGAGACGCATTCATAATAACTCGTCGACCCATGTGACCATTTTATACAAATTAACTCGGCTGAGGGGTATTCGACGCAACCTATAATTTTACTCGCTTTGTTAGTCTAGTTTCATTTTCCCACGCCTAGATTAATATTTTCCTTTTTCGCATCTTTTCCTTTTTGTTGTTATTATTTTTTACGCTTTCATTTCGGAGTATTAAATCTTATAAATTCTAGTATCTCGTCCCTGTGGATATTTTCGATACCCGACTTACCGTTGTGCTTGCCTCGCAAGTGTAGTCATAACTTAGGTTTTTTGTATTGAGGTGGTGAACAGAAAATAACGACTGTGCCCTTACACGCGGGCACTTTTCACCCTCGATGGATGGATCGATCGATCCTTCATATTTTGTAATTTGTGTGAAGACAGTGGGCATCATTTTCTACCATTGATCGATCGACGGTTTGGGTCGATCGATCGATCCCTTATTTTTATGAGATATTTTGTTTTTCTTTCTTTTTTTCTTTTATTCCACTTACTATATAAAGAAATTTTGTTGTAAATATCAGATATAAAAGTTTAAATTCGATTTTAGGTTAGAATAGATTTGGGTTTGAGGGTTTGGGAGAGTTCTTCTTTGATTCTTCTTCGTTTGACACCCAATTAGGTTGTAAGTTGCACTATTCATCACCCTCTCTAATAATATAGTTGTTTTCCTTGAATTCTTTCTTTGATTAATTAGATTTACATGCTTTGTTAAATAGATTTACATGCTTTGATTTAATCGCTTTCTAGTGTAGATTTATCGCGTTTATTTACCGCTTTCATTTACCGCGTTTTTATCATGCTTCCTAGCTAATTTAAATTAGGTTGTGTTTGAATTGAACTCACTCGGATTGACGCGTTGCTTTGGTGATGGTGTTTACCGGTCTATTTCGGGTACTTTGTCCTAGTTATTACGCCTAGGAGATTTGACGGGGCATATCATGTATGTCCCGTGCTTACGACCTTGTGTGCACAATTTTCGGGGTATTTGTTGACGCCAAAATCATATTAGGCTTTTATGCTGATTTAAGGGCATGACAACCATTGATTCAATTAACTGTCAAAACGAAACGCATTCGTAATAACTTGTCGACCCATGTGACCATTTTATACAAATTAACTCGGGTGAGGGATATTCGACGCAACCTATAATTTTACTCGCTTTGTTAGTCTAGTTTCATTTTCCCACACCTAGATTAATATTTCCCTTTTTCGCATCTTTTCCTTTTTGTTGTTATTTATCTTTTACGCTTTCATTTCGGAGTAATAAATCATATAAATTCTAGTATCTCGTCCCTGTGGATATTTTTGATACCCGACTTACCACTGTGCTTGCCTCGCAAGTGTAGTCATAACTTAGGTTTTTTGTATTGAGGTGGTGAACAGAAAATAACGACTGTGCCCTTACACGCGCGCACTTTTCACCCTCGATGGATCGATCAATCGATCCTTTATATTTTTCAATTTGTGCGGAGACAGTGGGCATCATTTTCTACCATTGATCGATCGACGGTTTGGGCCGATCGATCGATCCCCTGTTTTTATGAAATATTTTGCTTTTCTTTTCTTTCTTTTTTTCTTTTATTCCACTTACTATATAAAGCAATTTTGTTGTAAATATCAGATATAAAAGTTTATATTCGTTTTTAAGTTAGAATAGCTTAGGGTTTGAGGGTTTTGGAGAGTTCTTCTTTGATTCTTCTTGGTTGACACCCAATTGGGTTGTAAGTTGCACTATTCATCACTCTCTCCATTAATATAGTTGTTTTCCTTTAATTCTTGCTTTGATTAATTAGATTTACATGCTTTGTTAAATAGATTTACATGCTTTCTTTACATGCTTTGATTTAATCATTTTCTAGTGTAGATTTACCGCTTTCATTTATCGCGTTTTTATCATGCTTTCTAGCTAATTTAAATTAGGTTGCGTTTGAATTGAACTCACTCGGATTGACACGTTGCTTTGCTTTGGTGATGGTGTTTACTGGTCTATTTTGGGTGTGTTGTCCTAGTTATTGTGCCTAGGAGATTTGACGGGGCATATCATGTATGTCCCGTGCTTATGACCTTACGTGTGCAATTTTCGAGATATTTGTTGACGCCAAAATCTTATTAGGATTTTATGCAGATTTAGGGGCGTGACAACCCTTGGTTCAATTAACTGTCAAAACGAGACGCATTCTAAATAACTCGTCGACCCATGTGACCATTTATACAAATTAACTCCGATGAGGGATATTCGACGCAACCTATAGTTTTTACCGCTTTGTTAATCTAGTTTCATTTTCCCTCGCCTAGATTAATTTTTCACTTTTATGCATCTTTTTCCTTTTTAGTTTGTAATTCACTTTTTACACTTTTATTTCGGAGTATTAAATCCTATAAATTCTAGCATCTCGTCCCTGTGGATATTTTCGATACCCGACTTACCGTTGTGCTTACCTCGCAAGTGTAGTCGTAACTTAGGTTTTTTTGTATTGAGGCGGTGAACAGAAAATAACGAATGTGCCTTTACACGTGCGCAATTTTCACCCTCGATCACAGACCCTAACATGCCACCTCCAATCACTGACCCTAAGGGTCGACTGAACATGATTTATTTCGGAGTCAAGATGATTTGTTAGGAACTTACTGAAGGAGGAATGGAAATTGCTGACAAAAAAGATCATGTGGCAAAGGCCAAATCTCTTCCTCCAAAACCTAAAGAAGTACACCCGATAACGGTTGAGCCGAAGAAGGTAAAAAGAACAAAAGTTTATATGAATACTCTGATTATTTGTTTCTCAAGGTTGGACTTTAAGGGGATCTTAACCCCATATGATGACTCTTTGGTGGTGTATGGGTATGAGTTTCCCAGGATATTGGTCGTTGGTGGCAGCTCGACCCATCGGTATGATGTTTTAGGACTACTACAAGGGTCAAGGGTTGAGCAACAAGAGGCTGGTCCCGTATCACCAACCACTCATCGGTCTCAGTGGAGAGAAAGTGCAACCTTTGGGAATCTATGAAATGGAAGTTAGAATGGGGAACGGTTGGCCAAAATGACTTATAAAGAAGATCTATTTCTTTATTATGGATGAGAACGTCTACTCAGGTATCCCTCAAGGAGTTTGAGTCCGTGCCCATAACAGTTCACCAGATGATTAAATTCTCGACTCCACATAGAGTAGGGGAAGTTCAGGTCGACCAAGTTGACGCACATGAATGCTACTTCATCTCGATTGAAGAGAGGGATGAATATAAGAGGGCCACTATAACTTATAACATTGATACTCTTGACCCCAGAGATGAAACGAATCTGAAGAAAGGCGAAGCTATCGAGGAGGTAGAATCCATCGACCTCAATGAGAACGAGTCGAAAAAACCCGTCCAAATTGGTATGAACCTAAAGAATGAGATTAAAGAAGAGTTGATCAAATTGTTGAGGAAGAGGCAAAGAATTTTTCTTGGAGCATTGAGGATATGCCGGGAATCGATCTTAAAGTCCTCTACCATAAGCTCAAATTAGCTCTAGAGACGAACCAATTGAGCACGTCAACACGTTTTGTCAATCTCTGCATATACTTCTTCTCCTTCGGGGACTACATGTTAATCAAGGTTTGGATTTTTTTAGTATTATCTTTGATCCCTCTTTGGTTGATGATGAAACCCAAGAACATTCCTTACTTCACCCCGAACATGCACTTGGTTGGATTAAGCTTCATCTGATGCTTCTCTAACTGCTCGAAGATTTGTTGTAAGTCTTTTACAAGATCAACCACCATTTTGGTCTTGGTGAGCATGTCATCGACATAAACTTCTATGTTCTTCCTAATATGATCTTCAAACTCCTTGTTCATCAGCCTCTGGTAAGTTTTTTCGGCATTCTTTAGACCGAATGGCATGGCATTGTAGCAATAGGTGCCTCTGTAAGTGATGAAGGAAGTTTTCTCTCTATCTGATGGCTTTATTCGGATCTGATTATAATGGAATAAATGTCCATGAAAGTGAACAGCTTGTGACTGAAATAGAGTCAACTAACTGGTCGATTCCAGGTAAGGGATAGTGATCCTTGAGACATGCTTTGTTAAAGTTAGTGAAGTCCACACACATCCTCCACTTGTAGTTCTTTTTATGCACTATTCCACATCGAAGAGCCATTCAGGGTAGTTGAAATCCTCTATGAAGTTGGCTTTTTGTAGCTTTTGAACCTCCTCTTAGATTTCTATGTTCTTCTCTTCTCGGCATAAAAAACTCACCTTTTGGCTTGACCAATTTTGGACCTTTCACTATACTTAATTCGTGATATATGAACTATGAATTGATTCTGGACATGCCTTCATGGCTCCAGGCAAACACACTCTTACATTGTAGGAGGAAGTTGATAAAATTTTTCTTCAGCTTCCGGTGTAAGGATTACTTAATTTTGATAGTCCTCTCAGGTTGCTTTTTGTTAAGCATGACTGTTTTGATTTCTTTAACCATTTGTCCCTTGACCAACTTCTCCCCGTCCTGTGGATCTATTGTCTCATTCTGGTAAGTGGTGGTCAACTTTTTATATTCTTCTTGGTCAACTGAAGTGCAGTAACACTAGCGAGACCCTACCTGGTTTCTCTTGACCATACCTACTCCATAGTGAATTGGGAATTTCAAGCACTAGTGAAATGTGGAGCGAACTGCAATGAATTTCTTCAATACAACTCTAAACAAGATGATGTTATAAGTTGAAAGAACTTTTTTTTTTAGCGATAAAGACGCGCATAATTTTCATTTGGCACGTCGGCCAAGCACCTACTATGACCTCTAAATCGATAGTTCCAAAGGGGTACACCATCTCTTCTAAGAAGCCGATCAAAAAGTGATGATAGGTTATTTGTTTGTTGTCTCGGAGCTTTAGTTTTTAGAAACAATTGCAAAACATAACATCTATAGAGCTGCCATTGTCGACGAGGATTCTGGCCATTTTGATTTTGTGGAACATTATGGTTATGACTAAAGGGTCGTCATGAGGTTACAAAACTCAGACAAATTATCTTTAGAAAATCCAACAATGAGGTGATGTTTATTTACCTTTTTTGGGGCGAGTATCCACATTTCATGTCAGGTTGATTTGCTTGATATGAGTGCAAGCTTTTGCCTTGTTCAGATAAGACTTCCTCTCGGCCAATTAAATTCCTCCTCCAATGTCTCCACTGGGGATAAAATGACATTCTAAGGAGATCATTTTGGCCTCGTGAACTGGCTCCTTTATTTTTTATTGAAAAATCGGGCCATCTTCTAAATCTTCATCCCATCCCCTTTTTTTCTTAATAGCTTTCCTACAAGGGGATTATGTTCATTTTTTGACTTTACGCTAGTCCAGATCTGCTCAGCCATCGCTGTCCACATACTTGGATGATTTATCCTTTTTTTATGAGGACTTTAATCTCATTCTTAAGGGCAATGCATCTATATATATTGTGTTTATGGTCCTTGTGAAATTCATAATACTTGCTCTTGTCACACCGGTATGCGGGTGCCTTGAGCTTCACATGCCACATAAGGTCTTTGCTTCCTCTGATTTTCTCAAGGATGTGTTTGATGCCAATGGTCAATGGGGTGTACTCATAGCACTTTTTGGATTTTAAACTTTCTTATATTCCCGGTCCTTCTTATTATTACCTTTGCTAGACGTAGTTTTTGAACGATTTGATTCCTTGGCCGCCATGGCTTCCTCGACATTCATGATCTTACGTACATTAGCTAAGATTTTTGTAATGGTCTTGGGCAGCTCCTTAGCCAGTGCTTTAAATAATTTTCCTGGTTATGGCGATTTTCCCATTATAATATACTACCTCAAGCTTCTCATTGTTGAAGTGAGTAATGAAATCACGTGTGGTCTCGTCGACCTTCTGTCGTATGTTGAGCAAATAGGAAACTCTCTTGCTCGGCATGGCCCCGAATTAGAAGTTTCTAACAAAGGAGTCAGTCCATGATTAAAAAAAGGAGATCGTCCCTCGCAGCAAGCTGTTGTACCATATTTAAGAGAAGCCAGTTATCGTACTAGATAATGCTCGACAACGCATTTCATCTAGAATAGAATAAATATCATCAACAGCCTGGTATTGTTCCATGTGCAGAATGGGATCGTTCTTTTCATCGTATCTCAGTGTAATCAATAGGGGTTTGAACTTTATGGGCGTCGGATAACTCATGATGGAGGGAAAAATGTAGATACCTTCACAAAGTCCCTATGGATAGGGTTTTTAGACCTGGACATTTTCCCCAATCCATCTTCTAAGCACTAGATGGACCCCTTCCAGGGTTTATCCTCCGGCTTGGCCTTAACTGCGACGGATTTGACTGTTTAGCCTCAATTTTCAGACGATCTCTCTTTCTGGGAAGTCTGCTTGACTCGGATCGATATTCTCTTGTTTGTCCTGGATTTGGACGAGCGATGTAATCCCCTAGGGACTGATCGGGATGATTCTTCCTGTCATGCATTATGTTCTTTAGAAGATGTCAACTTTTTCCCTCTTACTTAATGTGGGTGCACCCGATCAAAGGCCGACCCTCTACTAAGCCTTTTCATCACGCTGGGTCTTTCTTTTGAAAAGGATTGATCATCATCGTACCCTATCGATTGGAAGGATGAGGCGACGTCTGAGAGGTATGATCGATCATTACGTGACTCGAAATGCCAGGATGTGCTTCTATTATCGCGTGACCCCAGGTTTAATCTCTTAGGGTTTTCAAGGGCTTGTGTCCTGTATGCATGCTTGCTATCTTTGTAGGGGCCGGAGGCAACATCCCTTTTCTTCCTTCTGAAACCCCACTTTTGATTAAAGTGGAAGGGTCCATGGCGGGCTTATTCTGCCCAGCCTCGAGTGTCTGTATCGGTTTCTTAACGCTTTATTTCATAGCTTTCTGGCCCTTCGCCTGAATCATCAATATTCCTTCTATATCACCCATGTCCATTAGAGTGGAGGGTGTTAGAGCCTATGCCATACGACTGCTTTCTAGTTTTTTTGCCATTCTCAGAAATTCGTTCATTACGAAAAAAGGGGGAATGAGAATTTATGAACGGGTAGGAACCATCAATGACTTATCATTTCCCATAGACAACGCCAATTTATTATTGTCCAAAATTAGTTTAAGGATTTTATGTGTTAACTGAGGATTTATCAATAATAAACAATAAAGAAATAATTGTCAACATAATAAATGGAAAAAGAGAATGGATGTTAGAGACAATAACGAAGATGGGATTTACGTGGTTCAACCTAAAAGAGGTACTTACATCCACAAGAGTAGTGATGACTGTATTATTAGTTTTTAAATATCAGAACATGTACAAGCTATGGATTACACTCTCTCTCTAGGGTTCGTGAAAAGATGGTGATCTCCCTCCCCTATCCCCTTGGGATCCAGTGCTATTTATAATTAGTTATCGGAGAATATTAAGGGACAGGTAGACGATCTTTATAAGTCAGGCAGTTACACCTTTTATATATAATTGGATAGTTAAGGATAGGTTTGTTACAGCCCAAACAGAGTGGGCAGGTGCTTAAATACTGCATGTGTATAAGCACGATAAGTGTGACTAATGATATTCTCTCACGTGTATGGGCAGGTACGAAAATTTCATTGACTGAGCCAACAAGCTCAGTTTATTAACACCATGAGACAGCTATTAGGGCAAGTGATGGAGTAGCAGGCCGAACACAATCATAACTGAGCCGATCACATTGCTTCTTGGACGAGCACAATTTAATACTGAGGATGACCTCTTTATCAACCTTTAGAGAGGTTATGTGGTGTATCATGAAGGTTCCAAGTGGTGTTTTTCACTTATGGTGTAATAATTTCCATCATTAGTGTTGATTTAAAGTCTTGTATAACAAGTCCCCTCTTTATCACAAATACAAAGTTTGGGCAAAATCACAAATTTCATACTTTGGGGTTAGGTAATGAAATTGTCGATTTTCGAGATTTAGTTACGATTTATTATTTTAATCATCGATTATTCGAAAACTTACCATTTGAACCCATTTTACTAGAATTCACTTTATGCCCAAAAATGTTCATCAATATTTTTTTACACTTTCTTCCACTTTAAATCCACATTATTTTTTTTACAAACACTTCTAAATTGTTCCCCGATAGCTCTCATGTAAATTGACTTTATACATGTTCACCTTGACTTTAAATGACAATTTTATGACTTTCCTTGACTTTTCACACATGAAATATCAATGAACTTTATTATTTCTCTACACAAAATAATATACCTTTAACTCATCTTTATTACTTATTTTTACAATAATATAGGATACAATATTATGAAATTATTGAAAAAATTATCCAAATACCCGAATTTCATACTTTTGTATTTATCTTTATGAAAATACTAACTTTGAACACATGGTAGGGTTTTTATTTCATAAAATCCATACTTTTTTTCAGATTATTTTCACCTTTAAATCATATTTAAGACTCACTTTGATACTTCATTTTCCTTCAAATCATTTCATAATTTCATAACCATCTTCCCATTTATATTCTGAAACTAATACTAATTGCAAAATATAATAAAACCCCATATTTAATACCCGTTACACACGATATAGTAGTATTTCTCCCAAATATATATATAAATATATATCATGCTAAACAACACTTTCAGAATATATATATGCTTAAAAATAAACCCCACCCGTAGCGTAGAAAGTTTCTAAAAATTCGAAGAATATGTTTCAAGAAAATGCTCCACAAAAGCTCCAAGCAAAAAAAAATAAACTTTTAAACAACCAAAAATATACGCCTCAAACTCCATTAGAACATAATCCCAAAATAGTTCCAAATGAATCCCACAAATACCTCCAAAATGTATATATACAACCTCCAAAATATACTCTGAAATATACTCGAAGTAATATACCGGCTTACACTTAGATAATAGGCTTGCATTTAGGGCAGAAGGTATATATGTAGTGGTTTGTTTGGGACTCATAAAGTTTTGAGAGGATTTTGTAAAAAGAAGTTTAGCCGGTTGTACTGGAATAATGGGTTGTGGGTCCTATATTTACACCCAATTACACCTAAGAAAGAAGGAGTAATTTCGGCTTATTTGAACACGTTTCGTCCACATGATGGTTGGATCAAAAGGTAAAAGGACACATTTCGAGTTATGGCCTTTTGAAGGTTTTATATTATTATTTTAATTTCACACAATTGCAAACCCCTTCTCAACCCCGCCTACTATTGAACTGTCGTAGTGGCTATTTTACCCACCATGGCTCGTACATCGTGGTTCCCACATATTATTCTTTAGCCTTCATCTATATAATGAATTTTCGGTAAGCCAAGATTAAAGCTTCTTTATCATTTAAATATCAACCTCCCAATCATTTCTTTGTGTGGCTCACACCTGGTGTATGAGACCAGCTCATGATTCTTCTTGAACTCATGTAGTCATTTACTAAAATTATTAACCGAGTATATATAGAGTGAGGATCACTTGCGAGCTCACATATGGATTGACAATGTACAGATTTATTTTTTAAAAATATTAAGAAAATATTTTTTGGATTAATTTTTTATTGTATTTTAAACATTTCAAGGTGCTCATAAAAAAATAACTCAGAATCACTTTTTTTTCTATTCTAAAAAATTGATCAATATTTGATATGTTTTGTAACTGTTTTAAAAATCGTCAAACATTGACCTTTTTTAAAATAACAAAAAAACATTTTGTGTTGATTTTATGATGAGCACCCTGAAACGTTTAAAATACACACAAAAAAAACTTAAAAAATATTTTTTAATAATTTTTAAAAATAAACTCGTACGGTGCGGATTCATTAGTGAGTCTGCACCTATATATTATATATTCGTGTAATCATTTGGTCAACACGCACAACCCCTCGTGTCATATTTGTACCTTAAGATTTATCCTATAGGTAATTTGTTTTAGCTCATAAGGCCTACACACTTATGACCCAACATTTTGCTACACGTGCTTCTATTTTGTATAGTAACATCCACACACCTACACGTATAGCCACATACCCTTGTAAACTAAATTTCAATGTGACATTTACATATATAAACTAAACTATATATATATATATATATATACCCATAAAATCATACATAAGCGAAGCATTATGATATATTGTCATAAATGCATGCCAGTAATGAATTTGCACTCATCAAACAATATTTTCTCTCACAAATAATTATTTTCCTCAATATTTTCATATAAAAAATATGACTTTACCAAAATAATTTTTTTCTTGGATAAATTAATGTATCATAAAACCAATTGCTAAGGAAGAGGAATCCGTATCTAAGGGGTGTCCAACAGATTTACAATGACGAATATAAAAAAATACTAAGTAAGAGATCCCACTAAAATACACCAGTCCTGTAGACCTTTGTGAATACCCTCCATAAACTCTAAAAAGTAAGACGTCAAAGTGGAAGACTTCTCTTTATACTAACTTAGAAGCATGCTCAGAAATAGGTAATGAATCTTAGACGGTGTTGTCTCAATAACTTCAAAGCATCTCATATTCCTCTCTTGCCAAATAGTCCCAAAGATACAGTGAGGGACTAGACACCATAATTTGTTGTCCCCCATCCACCCCTTGAAGGGTGCTATGCCTCTAATGACGCCCCCACTGAGTCTGGTAAATCCCATGCAGTCTGGATAAGCACCAAAAAGACATTCCACGGGTTTCTCGCCAACCTAGAATGCAAACGAAGGTGATTTGTTATTTTTTCCATCTCCTTACACAACCAACAACGGCTAGCCAAAATGCTCTCTTTTGCGAACCCTCAGACGTTAATATTGCCTGCCTCTTCACGATCCAAACGAAGAACATCACTTTCGAAGGTGCCTTAACCTTCCATATTTATTTCCAAGGAAAATATGATCTTTTAATCCCCCTACCCCTCAAATTGTAATTATATTTTTTTACCGTAAAAAAACCTTTCTCATCAGTCTTCAATCTTAGGCTATCCTCCCCCGTCGACGGGAGAGGGGCCGAACCCAACCAGTCAAAGAATACCTCAATCTTCTCAAATTTCCAATCCTAAAATCGTCTTCAAAGATGAGAAATATTCCACCTCACTTGATCCCTAATAACTGTCATGTGATCAGTAACTAATCCATTTTTATCCTTGCTTAACTTGAATATTTTGAGAAATTAATCCTTAAGAGATCTATTCTTGCCCCACTGCACCCCATGCATAAAAATAACCTAAAAAATATGTTTGCAAATCTTATAAAATGATATTAACTTGAAACTAGGGGTTCACACTTTTATTTTATCGTTCCAGGACAATTACCACCTTTTTCAATTATTATCCTTTTTATGCATGTGTGTCATGCATTCACTAAGCCAAGCCTAAACACGACATTCAAATTCATATTTGTTATATGATGCACCCAAAAGTGTATGATTTAGGCCCCTAATAGATTCATTTTAGTCACTCGTTTTAAATAAAAATGGTCTTATGTTTGTATTTGTTTATTTCTCAGGTCAATACGCAGTTGCGATACATATAATGCTAAATCAATATAATTGCAACACAATAGCGGTCAAAAGCATGCATCGAAGAAATCAAAGAGACCGCGAAGTCAGAAGTCCCATTGAGCTTGCCTCGATGAGTTCCTATGTCCCAAACCTTATCCCCGGATAAAGATCGAGCCCAGACCATCACCCGAGTCTGTGTGTGTTGAGTTTGTACCTTTATTATTTTTTAGATTTTTATTTTGCGTCATTTTTATTTTTAGGATTTATTTTCTATTTTTCTATTTCTTTTTAATTAGTGTAATTTTATTTTGATTTTGATTTTTATTAGTTTTTAGTTATCTTTATTTTTTATTAGGATTAGTTTTTTTAGGATTTCATTTATTTTTAGTTTCAATAGATTTTACATTTTTTTTAGGATATTAAATTTGTAGTTTTAATAGATTTTTTTATTTTTAGTGTCATTTCTTTCATTTCTTTTTAATTTGTGTCTTTTATTAGATTAGGATTTATTTTTTTAGTAGATTTTAATTTTATTAATTAGTTAGTTTAAATTTTTAGTTAGGTGTACAAATTAAATACATACACACCTTACTTGCCATACACTACACTACACACAACACAACCCCTTACTATTCATCATCTTCATCCACCCACTCTCTCTCTCCTCTTTCCTCTATAGCCAAACCCCTGCCAAACCTCCGAGCTACCTCTATGAAACCACAACCCGAAACCCGGCATTCCACTCCATTCAACCAGCTGTGTTTAACCCATGTTCCAAGACCCATTTCCCGATTTGCATACACCCAACCCCGAGAAAGCCAACTGTCACTGGAACCCCATATTTCACCCTTGCCATGGACGACCTACACAACACCACACCACCCCTGCTCAAGCCCGAAACCCCTCTTCTTTCCATCCTCCACCATCCTTAAACCCAACCCCTGACCCAAACCTCGAACCCGCAACCAACTTGCGACCCATCAACCCAGCCATATACCCCAAAAATCGGAGTAATCGAAACCTACGTGCGAAGAAAGATAAAACCAACTCTTTTGACTCTGCCAAATAAAATCCAAAGAATATCTCCCAAATGAACCCAATCCGTGGACTATAAAGAAAGAGGGATGAAGTTCATAAAGAGGAGACTCTCATATCTGCACAAAAGGAACGAGAGAGACAGAAAAGAAAAAAAAGAAAGACTGAAGATGGTAGAAAAAGAGTCAGGAAAAAAGAAAACAAAATACAGTTTAGGTTTAGAAAAAAAATTTAGGTTCAGTTTTTATTTTTAGTTTTGTAATCTAGTGGAGTTTTTGTGACGAGTTTGGGACGCGTGTTAATGCACATAGTTAACACAGGGAATTATTGCGTATCGTATTTCTTTCTCTTTCTCTTTAGTTTCTTGTTTGTTAATTGTGTTTGTGCTGAAATTCTAATCATGTCTGGATAAACACCCCATTCAAGGGGTGGGATGAAACACGTTGTTGAGTTATTTAATAATTTATTTATTTATTGATGTATTGTAGGCTAATTAAAGTGGGAAAAATTACGCATTAATGTATGTAACGAGAGTTAGTAAATTAATGTTGAAAATTGATATTTGATTTTTGAATTTGACTTAGAGATAGGTCATATTCTTAAATTCAAGTATTAATTCCCTGTGTGCAATTTAAATATCCATACAAATTTTTATGAATAGATCTTAGCAGATAATTTATAAGAGCAAGTATGAATCTTAAATTTTTTTATGTAGTGAAATTCCTGATTTAATTGCTGAAAAAGATAAAATTAAATTTAGGATTGTAACGAGAGTTAAGTTTTAAATTCAATATTATTTCGAACTATTCAATTGAATAATTAAGACATTAAAGTAAATTGACTACGCGGTGTAATCCCGCCTCTTGTTTCTTCTCATAAATTCTAAACTAGATTACTTTTTAATTTTTCATAGTCATTTTAATTGCATAAATTTTCGTTTCCTCCCTTGAAATTGGTTTTAATTGTAAATAAAAAAAAATTTAAAAATTAAAAACACAAACAGATTATTTTTATAAAAATTGAAATTGCAAGTATTCACATTAATTGTTTCGAAGCTTGAAATTGGATTGATACCCGAATTTACTGTGATACTAAATTTTTAACTAGTTTTGTATGTGATTTTAAGGGAATTTTGATACTCGAAGTTTGTCCGCAACGACTGACGAATCAAGAAAATAAGTCACACAAAAGACGAAGTATCATTATATTCAACCCCCTATACTTCATATAAATTTTTCATGCAAACTTTTACGTAGAACGTTTTCTTAAAACATTAATTTTTCTCTTTGACACTTAAGCAACTCATGCAGTGCAATGCATGTGACTATTTTACATAAAACTTTTGCCCGACCCAAATATTCTACCATTAATTATTTATTAAAAATCAGGGTTATTAAATTCTTCCCTCTTTAGGGAATTTCGTCCTCGAATTTTTTTGTCAATTAATAATCATTAATGTCCCCACATAGCTACCACTTTATCTATGTTCCACACTTCAGATCATACGTAACCACCAAACGAATGCCCCCACATAAATTCTATCAATGTTATCACTTCCCCTTCCTCACGTATCATTTATAGGAGTCATAACTACCACTAAAAAAATCTCAAGGATTATCACTATTCCTAAGTTCATAGCAACTTTTTACACGTTTATTGTTCTAAACATGAATCTCATACACACATAACTCGGTCTTATCCTCCACACCTATAAAGCACACATTCATATGCCACAATAAACCATGCAATGCATGATAGTACACAACAATGTCAGACATGACGTTCCATTTAGATAGGTAACCAAACAAAGTTTAATCTCTATTTCTATGAGCATGTTTCCATCTCTCAGGTTCAAAACCATAAAATATCCCCAACAACCTTTGAATTACAAAACTTATGATATGCTCTACCAATCGCATATAATGAATCACTGGACCCACAATAACCAAACAATTATGCAAACATTTTTCAATTACTATTGCATTCGTGCACCAAAAATTGCAGGATATTCATGCAACAAAAACATATGGTCATATGGAACGCGCCTTTATTTACCATGATGCATCATCTATGCCCGACCAAATCCGCACCATACTGAGTGCAAACCGCATCATACCTAGGTAGTGAGTAAGAAATAATATTTAACCATGAGAATTAAACGAAATGATTTTGGAGTATTGTAATACCCCATATTTTTGAAAGGTTTTATTTTAATTATGGGGTTAATTAATTTAAATGGGAAACTGTATAATTAATCCGGATTAAAGTAAATAATTACTAGCGTTATGAGAGTTAGTATTTATTGGTGAGATGCTGAATATAACTTAGTGATTAAATGTGACATCCCTCTTATTCAATATAACGGGTGGCCAGTCCTATACTAAAATAAAATTGGAATCTCAAGTGTGTCATTCTCAGCGCCAACTGTCGAATATAAATATAACCGGGAATCACCCTATATAAAATAAATAGGTGCCAAAATTTTTCTTTTTATACAGTGTACCGACAATAAATCATTCACATACGACGGAGCATAACCATAATAGACAAATAAGGGACTAGATCATTAACATGCTATGAGTAGTCATACAAAAGAATATTTTCGAATATGCTGTCGGACAACAAACCATACAATATCAAGAGACAAATATATAACGGATCAACATATACCACTTTTGGGTATACACACTCGATTTACAATTGTGAATTCTTCATTAGATTACAAAAAGATATGCCTCTATAACAAAAGTCTTGTACCATCCCACACATGCTACAACTCCCCAAAAACTCTGGAACAAATAACCATCATTGGCGTCCTTACGGAGGAACGCCTATAATATACATAATATATATAGCAAAAGAAAAGATATAAATGGGTCAGAGCCCTGGGTTTAAAAATAGTTATAGCAAGTGAATTAAATGCATAATAATTAAAAATGCAAGATTTCATAATTGATGTGGAGTTGCACTCCCTTGAGACTCGACCTCACCTCTCAGCTACAACGCGCACCTAAATGTACACATCAAATCTTAAGTTAAGCTACCCAACTAAATCTACAAATCAGACCCCCTCAAGCCTATGCATAACTCCCATTAG
Organism: Sambucus nigra; assembly: GCA_949130495.1. Classification (NCBI taxonomy): domain Eukaryota; kingdom Viridiplantae; phylum Streptophyta; class Magnoliopsida; order Dipsacales; family Adoxaceae; genus Sambucus; species Sambucus nigra. The sequence goes on along the minus strand of OX422210.1, from coordinate 577,926,338 downwards.
CGTAACTATATCTTATTATCATAATTAGATGTCATTCCCCTTAATTATGCAAATTCAAATACCCCATGTACTGATGACCAAACATTTCCCCACTTCCAACATAGCACTAGGTTTCATGCGTGGGACGTCTCGCAAGCAAAATCCAACCAAGGAACCCTCCCGATACACTACTACCTAACGTTGTTAGTCGTGGAAATCTGTTAGGCCCTCAGCCCATAACACGTACTCCTAAATTCCAGTCTAAAAACATAAAAGCATACTTATCCAATCTCATGCTAAAAAGGGCAGTACATAACACACATATCATACGAGTAGGGCAATACATAACACACATCGTACACGTATACTAATAGTCTCTACAATGCTATCATCTTCCAGGTAATTACTCACATATTATCCTGGGTTACCAATGGTCGAACTCTCACACTGACTTGGTATAGAACCAATTCACAAGCGTATGGGAAGCGGGCATAGTTCCTTACCTAAAGGTAAGAAGAATCATACCCAAGAAGTCTTACCCCTACCTCACACGCGATAAAATACTGGATGCTATGACCCGGGGACTATATTCTCCCTGCTCCTCAAGCCAGGGAGTTTGCCCACATCACACAACTTCCCATGATAGCATTAGAGTGGTATGCATCACATAGTATATATCATACACACCCAAAATACATTCACATCATATATATAAATCGTGACATTTTAGAATTTATATATTAATAATTCTAACTACATGTAAATATGACACCTTACACTAGCTAATTATCCACACAATCATTTCAAGTTCATATTATAATTTAGTCGCTTACTTGATTATTAATAATCAATCACACCTATGATTTTTCCTCAAATTTGTCCTCATTAAGAACCCACGAACTCTCACTCATTAGCTTGTAACCCTCCTCGAAAGAATCCCCACTCCTTGGAGGATTTACAAAAAGGAAACAACATAATACTCTATCAAATATGCCTCTATAATAGCCCCAAAGTAGCCCCTCCATTGAGTCATATCATACCCCCATTATACCCCATAAACATGTTTACCCAATAATATAATTTAAAATCAACTAGAGAGGAATAAAACCAGAATCTTCAATTGCAGTACCGGACCGGACCGAAGGTTCCCTAAAACGAACTAGTTTCAGTTCTTTAAAAATTGACAAATTTTTTTTAATTATCGGACCGATTCGATATCTTTTGAAAACGAACCAGTCCGGTTCCTTAAAATTTATAGAAAACTTTTAACTTTCGTACCGATCCGATATCCTTTGAAAATGAACCGGTCCGGACTGTACAGTTCTGAATCTTACAAAATCTTCATATTTATCCATCCAACCCTTCTTCTATAATATTTCAACATCATAATCCAGCCAAAATATGAATTCCGCTATTTCTACACCTTCAAACCCATGTACACACAACAAAGGCTAAACTTCAACACTAAAGTCTAGGGTTTAACATTTATCTCTAACATTACAAAAATCTTTCCACAAATTATGAAATAAATCACACAAATAAGCATTTAGCAATTTAATCAACTTGCCTCAAAGATGTGGGGTCTGATTCTTCGTCAAAGTCACGGATTGTTAAAGATTTCCAAGGTTCTCAAGCTTCCTCTTCTCTTTCTCTTCTTCTCACGTTTTCTCTCAAATGGGTTTTCTCTTAATTGAGGATAATTAACTCTCTTAAGCCTAATAACCCCTATTATTTGTAATCCCAGCTTTAAATGAAATTGCACACATAAAAATGCCTCGTATACCCGAATTCGAGTCAAACTAGTAAAAAAGATTTCGGTACCCAAATAAAAACCCTAGGGCAGTCATTTTGACTTTCTCAACCTTTTCAGAATCAACCATTCCCTCAAAATTTTCATCTAAAACTTGAAGTATAAAAACCATCTCCTAACCTCATATAACTCACTAAAACACACCAGTGTTGTAAAATAACTAATTCCCGCCACCGATAAACATATATACGACGAAATTGCATACAATAAGACTATATTTACCATATCACTCTAGTAAATTTGCAATTCTCATAAATATTAACTATTCTACCCAAATCAATATTTATGTTAAATCCTTATTTTAATTCTCAATTATATTAAATCAGCCACACCTGATAATTTAATACAAAAATAAATACACAAAAGTAAGGGGTATTACATACTCCCCCCTTACAAAGGAATTTCGTCCTCGAAATTCGAACATACCTTATGGAAAGAGGTAAGGGTGCTTGGCTCTCATATCATCCTCTCCTTTCCACGCTGACTCATCTGTGTTATGGTTCCCCCATGGGACTCGAACTAAAGGTATGATTTTTTATTGTAGCCTACTCTCACTACGATCTAAAATGGCAACCGATCGTTCTTCGTATGAGATATCAGGTTGCAACTCAATTTCCTCCAATGGAACATGCCAATGATCCCCCTCACATATTTTATACTTCTTCAAGGACGAAACGTGGAACACATCTATGACACCCCGCCTAATTAATACTGGGTGATCAGTCCTTTATTAAATTAAATCAGAATATCCAATTGGTTCATTCTTAGCATCACTGTCGAAAAATAATTTCTCTTATTAACTCACCTAATAATTAATTCAACTAGTATAAATGTAACTGGAATAAACTTTCCAGTTGAAGTATATCAATATCACCATCCAAAACAAAATGATTATAACAGTATCATATAAAACCCGTACAATAATCGAATTAGAAATGGAACTACTAGAATCTTGGGCGACATGCCTTACCTGAGCCAAATACTATAAAGATAGGAATTAAGGAGATGAAAGCGTATAATCCAAAGCTGCATCTCCAGAAACTCGTCAAAATATTCATCCTTTAAGATGGCCCTCCCTGAAGCTGGGCACCTGGTAATATAGATATAGTAGAAAAGAGAATTGGCAAGTGAACGGTCAGAGCCCGATTGTAAAAGATTTTTAAAAATAGCAAGTGCTTAATAAGTGCAATTAAACATGTATTATGTACATGTTAGTTCTCGGCTCTCACTTGAGAATCTCACCTCTCATATAGTGTGTAAGCCTAATGTACCTTATTATTCCTCTAAACAAGGTTCTTAATTATTATTCTATCTTTTCTCATTATTCTGTATTTCCCACGCAATACTTATATTAATTAAACATGTTCATTTCTCTTTAAGATGAACTAGGTCTTTAAGTATTAAGTATTCACTTATTTAATTCAATTCAGATTTTATTATTCATTTTCTCTACTAAATTACACAGTATATCACATCATAGTATATATTTTTATCACACTATTATATATATAATTACGGCACCTCCCAGACACAGCTGCGACGCATGCATACTCTGCTATTGTATCCAGTAACATCTCTCACAGTAAAAATGACTATTGGTTCAGCGTCTCTCCCAAATCGTAAATAACATAACACACATATTTAGAGGCGAGCATACTCCCCATCCGAATGGGTTACGCACATACCTACGCTCCCATTCAACTGTCGAAACTATCATACACACCGATAGAACGTGTCCAAGGTCCTATGATCAAGGTACGAATCTAAAATATCCCCAAGTGGTCTTATCAGGATAAGTTCAACCATAACGCGAAACCTCCACCCCGATAGCAAGCGGCGTAGGTATGTCATACAAATAAAATTATAGGTATTCACTCCACCTATATAATATCAATAAGATATTCACACAACCCATATGATAATTCCATACGTAGTATATTTTGTTTCTCTACAATATCCTACGTATTTTTAGATTATGACTTTACTTATAAACATATATTTCCGGAGATTTCCCATCACTAAAAAGTTAACCATTATTTCTCAAATAATCTTAGTAGGTAATTATCTAACACCCTACTGGTCCATGTCATCCCAAATCCCGAATTCTCACAAATTCATAATGTCCTCAAATAGATTTATTCTTCGATAAACTCTAATTAATTTTAATCCCTTATTCTATTCTCAAGTATTAATTCACATATAAATAATTTTCGGGTCTCAATTATCACCCTAGTTACCTTCCCGAACTCCCATTATACTATAATTAATTTACACTAAGCATTTATGGAAGTGGGGAATTTAATCAAGCCATAAATAAAATCAACATATGAATTTTGGGATAGTCGATTGATCGACAGTCTGGGATCGATCGATCGACATTTAAGGTCGATCGACCGATCGAACAGCTATGAGCCTACTATTTTTGCATATTTGGCCTATGGGTTTATCCAATTTTCATATTCAAATACTCTATATTAAAATCTCAAACTCCTTATAATTCAGCCTACATGATATAACAATACATATAAATGATTTCCAATCATTAAACAACCTAAAAACATCAATAGGTTTAGATTAAACATGTTAATTCTCATAATTACTAGAAAATCCATCTTTTATCATTTCTCCACGGATAACATATGAAACTCAAATTTTCTTTATCAAATGATTCCAAATTCGTGGATTAAAATATATAATCAGAAGAAAGGTTGTTCTACATATTTCTCATATTAAGGATTCCATTAAAATCATCATGGTTTAGCTCTAAATCATGTAATTTCCCATAATTATATAATTATCCTAACATTGGCATTATACATGCTAATTTTGAATAGATTAAGTCACTTGCTTTAAATTGAAGGTCTGAACCTTTAGGGATGTTAGTCTACTGGTGGTCCTCTCGCTTTTTCGGCCAACTTCTGGTGGCAGTGATGGTGTAGGATAGCCTTTGACTCTTGGCTTCCTAGGGTGGCTCTTCCTTTCTTAGAAAACCCTCTACTCTACTCACAGACTTGTCTTTTGATTTTTGATGAATGAAATTCACTTAGATAAACTCTACATTTAAATAACATAACTCCAAATTTTGTAGGTACTGTTCACCTCCTATGTAAAGTGACTAAAATACCCCTCCGAGGTGTCTATTTGGCTCCAAAGTTCCCCGAGACCCAAATCAAACACCCAAGTAGACTTTTTTGACTATTTAAAATCTTTCGGACACCTTGGCATAGTTAAAATGACTATCTGGATGGCATACAAATATTTTACTTTTAATTCCTTCAAATTTAGTCCTGACATGACTCACACGCGCATCCCGACTTAATTCCCGTAATTGTCGTATTCATCACTCGCGAGAATTTTTTTTTATCAAATCATGTAAAGTCATAATCATATATTACTTTTAATCACTAAGTAATATTCAACATACATCACATATTACTTTACTCTCCAGTAATATTTAAATTCGAATTAATTTTAAATATCTCACAATTAATCCTAATTAATCCCAATTATTCCCATTTTAAAATCATTAAAAATTATGGGGCATTACAACATCATGAATTCTTTGTAAATGCTCTGGCAAGGTAAGTCTATGAGCGACATGACCGATCTTCTTAATAATTGGGAAATGTCCTACATACCTCGACGAAAGTTTGCCTTTCTTGCCAAATCTCATAATACCTTTCATTGGAGACACTTTGAACAACACTTGATCTCCCACTTCAAACTCCGCATGCCTACAGTCCGCGTCAGTATAACTTTTCTGGCTATCCTGTGCAACACGTATGTGGTTATCAATCAACTCAATCTTTACCGAAGTATCCTGGATCATTTCTGGGCCAAGAAGTTTATTCTCACCAACTTCTAACCAACATGCAGGTGAACGACACGGGCATCCATACAATGCATCGTAAGGCGCCATACCTATAGTAAATTGGTAAGAACTATTATAAGCAAATTCTACCAACGATGGGTATTTCTCCCAACTTCCTCCAAAATATAATATACATATCCGGAGCATGTCTTCCAATATTTGATTTACTCATTCCGTTTGCCCATTGGTCTGGGGATGGTATGCCATACTCAAGCTCAATTCAGTCCCCATGGATTCCTGAAAGCTTTGCAAAAAATGGGAGATAAAGATTTTATCCCGGTCAGACACAATATTGATCAGCACTCCATGCAATCTCACAATTTTTGCAATAAAGAGCTGAGCATACTGTGCTTTTATAAAATCTATCCTCATTGGAAAAAAGTGTACCGACTTCGTCAAACGATCAACGATAACCCAAATGGAATCATGGATACGCTGTGTCATTGGTAATCCCATGATAAAATCCATGGAAATGCTTTCCCATTTCCATACAGGAATTTCCAACGGCTGTAACATTCCTGAGGGTCGCTGGTCGTCCACTTTTACTAACTGACAAGTGGTGCATTTGGAGACAAATTCAACTATGTCCCTCTTCATACCTGCCCACTAGTATTTCTGTCGCATATCTTGATACATCTTGTCTCCACCTAGGTGAACAGGAAATTTTGACCCGCGAGATTCTGACTTAACAGCCTGTCGCAGATCGGAATTGTCCAGGACTACCAACATACCATTGAATTGTAATCCACCCTCAGGACATATAGAGTAGGATTTCTCTCCCTCAGTCAGTAATGTTTGTACTATGACCTTACAATTCGCATCTTCAGATTGAGCTTTCATAACCCTTATCACCATCTTGGGTGTGACTGACAACACGGCCATAAAAGCCTTGGCCACCGCATCATCCTGACGAAGTTCCTTCCACTTGGCTTTCCATACCTCTGCTAGCTACCTAGTGGGATGATGACTCAACGCATCTGCTACAACGTTATCTTTTCCCGAATGATATTGGATATCGAACTGATAATCCGTTACAAACTCCAACCACCTACGCTGTGTTATATTTTGGTTCTTTTGGGTGAACAAATATTGCAAAGACTCGTGGTTCGTGAAAAGTCTAAACTTCTCGCCCATTAGATAATGACTCTAAATTCTCAATGCAAAAACCACTACATCCAATTCCAAGTCATGTGTAGGATAATTATGCTCGTGGGGTTTGAGTTTACAAGACGCATATGCAATTGCCCTCTCCTCTTGTTGAAGCACGTATTCTAAACCCTATAGAGATGCATCATTAAAGACTAAATACTCCACTCATTCTTTAGGCAATGCGATAACGGATGCCGACGTCAACCTATCCTTTAATTCATTAAAGACTAATTGGCAGGAATCATCCCACACAAATTGGAATCCTTTTCAAGCCAAATTCGTCAAAAGGCCGATAATCTTCAAAAAGACCTTTATAAAATGACGATAATAACCCGCCAACCCTAAGAAACTTCTAATCTCCATCGGTGTTATGGGCTAACCCCACTCCCTCACCATTGTAACTTGACTTGGGTCCACGAAAATACCCTTCTTTGACACTACATGACCAAAAAATTACACTTCTCGTAACCAAAATCTGTATTTCTCGAACTTGGCGTACAATTGATGGTCCTGTAATGTATGCAAAAACATCCTCAAATGTTTGACATGTTCGCCCTCCGTCCGAGAATAGACCAAAATATCATCAATGAACACAATTACAAATTGGTCCAAGAAATCTCGAAAGACCCTATTCATCAGATCCGTAAACACTGCAAGGGCATTGGTTAGTCCAAACGACACAACCAAGAACTCATAGGATTCGTATCGGGTAAAAAATGCTATTTTAGAGACATCCTGCTCCCTAATACGAAGATGGTGATACCCCGTACGCAAATCTGTCTTTGAGAAGTAAGAGGCTCCTCTCAACTGATTAAATAAATCATCAATACTAGGTAACGGGTACTTATTCTTGATTGTCACCTTATTCAATTCTCGATAATTTACACATAACCGTAGAGAACCGTCCCTCTTCTTTACAAACAACATGGGGGCTCCCTAAGGCGACGTACTCGGATAAATGAAACCTTGTCCCAAAAGCTGCTGGGTTTGATCTCGTAATTCCCTTACTTCCACAAGAGCCATAAGGTATGGAGCTCGCAAAATCGGCCTAGTTCTTGGTGGTAAATCTATAACAAACTCGATCTCGTGGCTGAGAGTTAAGCCAAGAATCTCCTAAAAATATCTACGAACTCCCGAACCACTGGGATCGAGTCTAAGGAAACAACCACTTCCTGCGAAGTCTCCTCCTAGATATCGTAGAAATGGGTGCTTGAACCTCCCTCTGGAAGAGGCATAGTAACAAGAAATATTTCCTGGCCTGGAATAACAAATACGATCGACCTCCAAAAGTAATCCACCATCGCTTGATATCTAACCAACCAGTACATACCTAATATAACGTCATACCCATGCATATCTAACACAAGAAGTCGACAGCTAAACATAATCTCCTAAAATCTATCTCTACCCCTTTATAAATAAAATGGATAAGAGATCCATCTCCCAAGGGAGATTCTACACACATTTGAACAGTATCAGCTGACTCTAACACTCCCTCCACACGTGCAAAATGAACAGCTATAGAAATTGTGATTTGGATTCGTTGTCCATTTTAGATGTTTGATGATGATGATTTTGGTTACTTCTTTTAAATTTTCCATTTTAAACTAAAACCTACCAAAAAACCAACATGCCCAAAATCGACGATTTCTCTTCAAATTAATTATGTCTTCGGTCCTTCAATTCTAAAAGTGATATGGTCAGTTCGGCTAGAAAATGCCCTCCAAAACTGAATTGACCAAACCATGCACATACCTACTCAAGATGGAGGATCTGAAGGAAGCGACCATCATTTTGGTCGGATTCATTGAAAACATAATTATTCCCCTGTGGCAGGTGCTGCTACCAGTATGAATTGGGAACATATTTAATATGATAAAATTCTTACTTGTAGATATTTAATCCCCCTAAAACACTTTATTGGGATGTGGTTGGCTCCACGCCATGAAAGATGTCCCTTCCACCTACCACTAAAAGCTCAAATGCATCATCGATTGGGGATAATGGAGATAAAGGGAAATCAGGTTGCTTCTCGATAATGCTTTATCACTTTTATTAGACCTAAGAAAGAAAAAAAAAGGGAAATGTGATCATGGGGTTAGCAAGAACAGAAAGATCCACCCCTACCAAATAACAGCTTAAGAATGTGAGATTAGGAGTGAAAGAAATAAGGTTGGAGCTGCAGATAGAGTCATGAAACCATTTCAATAAGTTGCATTTGATAACTCTCACCTAGAGAAGAGTTTAATCAACAACTTACTCATCGATCACGAAAAAGAAGAACGAATCTCTCTCCTCAAGGATAATCAAGATCTATTCACTTGGTAGTCGTGTGACATGCTCGTGATTAATACCAAAGTTATATGCTATTGACTTAACATGGATATGGACTTCACAGCAATCATGTATAAGGCACGTAGAATAACCACTAAGAAGGTAAAAGCAGAAGAAAAGAAATAGGGAAAATTCTAGAGGAAAGGTCCATTAAGTAAGTTTAATTCCCTAAATGACTCTCTAACCTAGTCATGGTAAAAAAATCAATGGGAAGAGGTTAGTTTGCATAGACTTAACCGACCTGAACAAATCCTATCCCAAAGAGGGTTTTCTTTTACCAAAGGTAGATCAATTAGTTAACTCCACAACTGGCCATAAGAGGATGAGTTTCTTGGATGCTTACTCAGGATATCATCAAATCCTTTTATTCGGCAATGACCAAGATAAGACTTTATGAATCCCTATCCTTGGCATATACTATTACACAGTCATGCCATTCGAACTTAAAAATACATAAGCAACTTACTAATGGTTGGTCACCAAGATGTTCAAACATCAGCTAGGAGACATCATGGAAGTCTACATAGATGATATGATTATAGAGAGTACGAACAAAGAAGACCATTTAGGATACATGGTGAAGATATTCGAGGTCAGATATTACAAAATGAATCTTAACATAACCAAATGCTCTTTTAGAGTCTAGTCTTAGAAGTTCTTGGGCTACCTAGTCCATTGAATGGGAACTTAACCAAATCCCCACCATATTGGGGCAATAAATAATATTCAACCTCCTAAATAGTTAAGGATGTACAAAATCTGACCAGAATGTTGGAAACACTCAACTGCTTCATCTCTAAGTCTTTTAAGAAGTGTCAACCATTCTTTCAGCTCGTGAAGAAGGAGAAGGTCCATGCTTGTATCGAAGAATGCTCAACTAAAGAAAGTAGGGCATCAGGATCCAATCTACTATGTTTGAAGGACATTTTTAGATGTCAAGAAACACTACCTTCCTTTTAAAATATTGGCTTACTCGTTGTAATCATCTCACAAGAGTTGAAGCATTACTTTGAGGCCCTTTTCATCATTGTTGTCACTTTATTTTCGCTAAAGGATATCTTTAGAAATGCTGACTTCTATAGATGGATGTCCAAGTGGTCACTGTAATTAGGTAAGTTTGATATTAATTATCAACCTAAAACTTCTATTAAGGGACAAGTATTAGCAAACTCTATTGATGAATTCACTAGAGGGCATGAGCCTAATGAGAAAGAGCTTACCAATTATGCGACCACTAAGGAGCCTAAATAAATTGACAAATGGACTCTCTACGTTGACGGAACATCTAATTAAAAGGGTTCAGGAGTGGGGATTTTCCTGGTACTTCTAGATCATACCGTTCCCGAGCAAGGAATTACACTTCACTTTGAGGCGTGTAATAAGGAGGCTGAATATGAGGCCTTCATCATTGGATTAAAGAAGGCTTTATCCTTTAAAGTAAGTCACCTTGAAGTATACTAGGTTTCAAGGATGGTATCCAACTATATATCAGGATACTATAATGCCAGGGATGATCGCATATTGGCATATCTTTAGATCACTCTGGACATGGTCTCTAAATTTAAGTACATCTAAGACTAACAATTTCTTTAAGGGAATAACAGTCATACAAACGCTCTAGACACTTTTGCCTTAGTTGTCGACTCTGACCTCAAAAGGATGATTGAAGTGGAATATCTTAATCAACTAATCATAATGAAGTTGAATACTTTAGAACATGTTCCCATCATCCAAAAGTCTTTTAGCTGGGTGGATCCAATCATCGCATACTTGAGAGATGACACAATACCGGTCAAAAAAAAATCAAGACCATTAAATTAAGGTCAAGGCTACTCAATTTTATCTATCCCCTGATGAAAATCTATGTAGATGATTTTTCACTAAGGCATACCTTCAGTGCGATACCTCGACGAAGTTTATTGGGTTCTATATGATTTGCATAAGGGTATATATGGGAGTTATACAGGAGGAGATCTTTAGCCTTCACGTCCATAGAGAAAGGGTATTGGTGGCCTTAATTGCAAAAGGACGCTTCCTGATATGTAAGAAAGTGCAAGAAGTTCCAAGTGTTCTCGTCCATTCTCCATCAGCCTACAAGCAACCTTAAGTATTTGACTAGTTTGTGGCGTTTCGAGCAACGATGTTTGGATATTGAAAATGTAAAATTTTGTATTGTATAATAAAATTGGCTAAATTCTATGACAAAATATTTGAGACATTGTGTCATTCGAACCATATAATGTTAATATGTTAGTATGAGGCGCATTCATTTGTTTAGATGGACTTCTGAAGTTAAAGATCATGTAAGTCGCTCAATAATCACAAGACTTCCATTGACACATACCTTGAAGATTATATCCTCTTTAGTAGTTTTGTGAATTTAAATATGGCTTCAAACTAGATCTAAGTGTGGAATTCTATTTATCTATGGGGTAAAGTTCAAGGTCCATAGGTACCTAATCATAGGTAATGAGTGAGAGGCACATTCTTTCCTTGTGTAAAAACTCTTTTCAAGTAGAAATATAAATTTGAGTGCGTTGAGGTTTTTTACCCCTTAGTGGGGGGTTTCCTCATAAAATATGTCTTGTGGAGTGTTTGTAATTACTACTCATTAATTTCACATTTTGATCACACACTGCACGTAAATCACATCTAGATTTAGTGAAGTTGCAAAAATTAGAATTAGGTTGTGATTTCCAATCATACTCTCCAGATGTATCTAATTAAACTTATTGTATGGTTAATTTAAGGCATGCATCACATCAGTTAGTTAATTCATGTGCTAGGATGATTGAATTTTCATGAAAACTCATTTTAATTAAAATATTGAACATATTATGTAATCAAACCTATTCACCCCCACGGTATTTGTTTTAGGTTGAATAATTGCAATATAAGATGCATCCTCAGTTGGTATCAGAGTAAGGTGCTCTTATTTTTGCATTAACATGTTTGAGTTGATCATACGTTTGTTGTGTGTTTATTATATTGTTAATTAGAGATCTTACATACTTGTGAGTAGATCTAGTTTTTGTGTTTGAAAATGGATCCTTCTTATCCTAATTTACATAGCATTAATTTCCCTATGAATTTGAATCTGATTAAATGGATAAAACATGTGAAATTCAAAAAGAAAAAGAAGAAAAAAAATCTTCTCATTCTTTCAAAAAATTGAAGTCTATTGATGTTAGCTTTGATGAAAGTGATGAAATTAAATATGTCAAATACATTAGTCAAAAGAATGATGAGTTAAATGCTCAACTTCTCAAAAATAAAAGGTTAAATGTTAAATTGGCTAATCAAGTTAAACTCGTGAATAAGAAAAATAAGCTTTTAGAGGGTTTGAAATGACTAGTCAACTTACTAATGATAAGTTAAAATGATTGAAAAAGATAACGGTGAGTTTTTAGAGTTGTCTTGTGAATTGAAAGAAGATAACCAAGCTTTGAGATTTTAAAATTCTAATGTAAGAAGATTTACAAGATTAAAAAGTTTTGATTTTGAAATTTAAAGTTTTGGAACAAAAGAAAAGTGATTTTAACTCTAGAACTTGAAAAAGTGAAGAAATAACTTTTTGATGAAGTTTTTAAAAGTGAACTTGAGAAGAGATTTGAGTCTTTGCAAAATAAATTTGACTCATTTAAAAGTTTGAAAATCAAGTCATCGTCTTCACAATTTGACACGTCAAGTGAATTTCCTTTATATGATTCAAAGGATATCGATTCCTTAATTTTGAACAATAATGAAAAGAAACATAAAGTGAAATAGAATGTTAAAATGAAAAAGAAACAGGATAATGGCCAAAAAATTTCAAAAGATTATCCAAATTCATTCTCTTTCACATTTTGTCATAAGTAATAACAATTGGAATCTTTTGTAACAATTTGAAAAGGATTAAAATAAAATGTGATTCTAGTTCCTTGAGTTCTGAAAGGGAAGATGATTTTGTTCCTAGAGATGTTTTTTATATAAAGGAGTTTGTTAGATATCATGATAATAAACAAAGACATTTGCCATATTTTCCACGTCATTTACATGATAATGTATGCTTATTTTGTGGTAAATTGAATCATACTTATCATTTTTGTTTCAAAAGAAAGAAACTAGATATTGTTGATTTGAGAACTTAAGAGGCAAAGAATAGAGTAAGAAGGAATGTACCATTTTGTAATTTTTGCAAGGTACAAGGGCTTACCAATTAATCTTGTAGGTATTTAAAAGATAGAAATAAAAGGTTCATGAACAATAGGAGAAACAAATAGGAGATATTCTATTGATAAACTTAGAGGTTAAGTAGGTGAATTGAGGGGAATGATAGATTTCCTAGTGCAAAATAGAGGTAAAATTAGATGTGAGTTTCCTAAACCTAAACTTAGACACTACACTCAGATTTAAAGGACAAGTCGTAAGAATCCTATGAGAAATGAGAGTTAGATCCCGAAAGTGGGTAGTGTATTCCTAGGAATTCACTGAGAAAGATGATTGATCTTGATGTTCTTTAGTGAAATTTATGAAAAGGGAAAGTGTTATTATTCCTCCCATTGATCCGGGAGATGAAACACCTATCGCTATCTAGATAGATAGTTTTCTAGGATGCCTAGGATCTTATTGGTTGATAGGTCCCCTCCTAGGACATTATTGATTTGTGGGGAAATATATCGTTTTGGTGAGAGTTTGTGATAAAAATTAATTGGTATCACTTTTCATTTTTTGCTCAAGATTTCATGCATATTTGCATTTTGTTTCTATGATTTATTCTTCACAAAATATGATTTTGTAAATACAAGCATCATTCTTTATCAAAAATTCTAAAAAGATTTTGAGATTGTTTTCTTTCGTGAATATGTGGTTAAGTCCTTAATTTATAACATTTAATGTTACACTTAACCTGAATGATGATTAAAAGTGAATTATTAACCATTTGATTGAAAATGTTTATTGATTTAATTGTTCGGTGGAAATTCCTTTGAAAAATCATGATTGTCAAATTTTTTAATGTATTTGGTATTGATTTCACACTATAAGACCACATGCATATCACTTAATACATACACTATACTTATGTGATTCTTGCATTTAGTGCTTAATTTAATCATGATCAAATCCTGAGATCTCTTATTGATTTGAAAGTTTCTACAATCCATGTGTGAGATTTTTTTTGTGTTTCATGCTATGAAGGAGTTGAAAAATGACCATTTCATGCGTTGATAAGGGCTACCACTAGAGTGATTTCACTCGGTTTTGAATTTAAGTAACGTTGGGTATGTGTCATCTAGGTATATGAAAAGTCAATCAATGTCAAAAGCCAATATGTTAGACAAAGCCACAAGTCATGATCTTAGCCAACATAGAAAACAAGATATTGCATAACTTTTCAAAAATGAAATTTCTGTTTAGTTGGCATTCAAAATATTTTGATCAACATATGCTTGAGCGAGAAAAATGATTACAAGATACCATTAGAAAGGATCTTGGTTTTGATGAAAATTTTAAGCATCAATTGTAATGATCATATGATTTGGTTATGTGTATTCATATTGATTTTATATATATATATATTTGTCACGTGAATCATTCCTTAATTAATATATAAAGTTGCAAGAAACTGATTTGATACAAATTTAATGCCTTTTATGTTGAAATTAATTGATATTTGGATTAAATGTGTTCCTAATGCATGTTTTAATCAAGATTTAAAGAAAATATGTATGTTAAATCAAGTTTATCATATGTACCTACTCACAATCACACTTTTGTGTTTGCATTAGTACATATGTGGGTGTGAGTTGTTATTTTTACGCTTTTCTTTGCATTTATGTGGTTTATACCAAATATGAATATTATTACATGCATTGCATTCATACATATCTCTATTTCTGAGAGTTTGAGTTTTGGGATTCCATACTAAGTCCTTTATGGACATTTTTGTACCTAATTGAGCTTCTGTTGGAAACTGTTCAAACAAAAAAAACCTCCATTCACGCGGCTTTGATTTCCACTATGGACACGGATGTTATGTTCTTGGTACATTATTTTGGTTCCAAATAATTTTTTGGGTTGTTGGTACACTTATTTCTGCATATATCCCATTTTATATGTTGTACCTTCTGACTTGGTTATCGTATCTTAATATCATTCTTTCTATTAACATTTTGTGCATTGTGCTTGATAGGATTGCTTGTTCTTATAGCCTTACATGTTCTCTAAGATTGATTGTCGACTACCATTTTTGTTAGTTTTGTATGCCCTAGGTAGTTCGATTGTGTGATGAGACTTTGAACATTTTTATTGGATTATGGGGTGCTTTGGTTTAAGTTTATGAGTTGAGGTTGTGCTTATCTTGTTAGTATCTTACTAGTTCGACATAAGACACCCTTGTCCTCATAGTGTTTCTTGTCTCTAATGACTTTTTGGTGTGTTTGTTTTGACTAGTGCTTGGTACTTTATCTTTTTAACTATCTTATTTGACATTATATGACTTGCGATATGTCTTTATGAGATTGCATGATTTTTGTTGTTGTATTCGGAAATATATAATTGTTTTCATTAATTCACGTTTTTGTTCACATGCCCATATGTCTTTTTTACATGCTCATATGTTCTTGTCATGTGATTTTGTGATATCTTATTATAATACTCCTACTCCCATCATGTTTCACATGTTTTCACATGCTATAT
The DNA here is from genome assembly GCA_949130495.1 of Sambucus nigra. Lineage (NCBI taxonomy): Eukaryota > Viridiplantae > Streptophyta > Magnoliopsida > Dipsacales > Adoxaceae > Sambucus > Sambucus nigra. The sequence continues at coordinate 577,910,517 of OX422210.1, read as the reverse complement.
ATGCTATGATTTTACATACTTTTCATGATTTTCTTCCTTGTATGCATAGCTTTGAGGGGAGTGTTTGTTGCTTTAGGAGGAGTATTATTTGCCTTTGGGAAGAGAGATATCTTTTTTAGAGAAGTTTGTATCTCTTTGGTTGAGATGTTACTCTTTCATGGATGCTTTATCCTATACAAAAGTTATTTATATCATGGTACTCTTGTGTAATTCTTCTCTTGACATCATTTGGTCATTCTTCACACATGTGCTTGATGGGGATTAGTGATTCTCTGAATTTTCTCTATGATTGTTAGATGTTTGTACCATTTTTCAATAATACTGTGGATATTTTTGGTTGGTTTTATGGATTATCTTATTTTATCCATATTCTTATGCTCATATTGTTATATCCATGCTTGATATATGATCTCATTTTACTAGTTAGATTGTTTGTATATCATATATCTTGCTTTTGTGCCTATTGATTGATATCATTAATCTTCTAGTTCTTGCTTTTAATATTCATATTATGATACATATGTATATGCTCATTGTCTATTCCCTTTATAGCTTTTGTAGTTCACATGTTTTACTAAATTTTGCTTCATTAGTTCTATTTATCATTGTGATATTGCTTTATTATCATGGTATACCCATTGTCTATGATTATTTCTTCCCTTTGACTATTCGTGTCAAAAAGGGGGAGAGAATTTCATTTCCTTTATTTTTTGTGTAAAAAGGGGGGACATCGTTTTCTTCCCATTTGTCAAAAAGGGGAAAAATATCTATGATATGGAGAGATGACCCATAAGGGGATATGATGTGTAGGGGTAGATATACTATTTGATGATTATGTGATTTTTTTATATCTCGCATGTTTACATGTTTTATGTCATCAATATCACATTGATTTTTCGGAAGATTCCAAAGCAGGGTACGTTTCTCTTTGTGCATGCTTGCCTACTTGATTATATTTGTTGTTTCATGTGATTTTAGGTATAGTTATGTTGATTCCGACTTCGACCCACCATTTCACACTCGAATTTGAGGTGTTGTTTGTCATTTGGACTCATATGTGCATTACATCCTGCTACTCTCATTATATAGCTAATATGGAGTAGGCTTAGTAGGAGTAATCAAAAGTATTTTGGATTTGGGGGGTTTTGACACGGAACGGACAAAAAGATAGATTAAAAATGTAAAATTTTGTATTGTATATATTGTATATTAAAGTTGGCTAAAGTTCGTGACAAAAAATTTGAGTTGTTATGTCATTTGACCCATATAAACTTTATACATTTGAGTGTGGCATGTTCATTTATTTAGATGGACTTTTCAAGTTGAAGATCATGCAAGTCTCTTAATAATCACGAGACTTCCGTTATCACGTACCTTGAAGATTATATCCTTTTTGGTAGTGTTGTGAATTGACATACGGCTACACACACGTGCATGATATTTTTCAAAATGAGTGTTTTAAAATTGGATAGACAAATGCTTATTTTACTCGAAGTTATTGTGAAAAACTTTTGGGAATCAATCAAGTGATTTAGTGAAAGTTTAAGGCTTATTGTGCATTTCAACCTTTAACCATTCACGTAGTCTTTATTCAACCCGTTCACGCGACTAACTTTTGCCCTGTGCACATGACTGTGCCTTGATTTCAGCACTGCATTAAATCATACGCACGACAAAAATACCTATAAATAGGTCATTTTCCTTCCATATGAATATATCTTAAAACCTCATAATTGAAAAACTTCTCGGAGTTTATTTTCGAGGTTGATTGTTATCCTTACTTTTTTTCCCTAGAATTTACTTATTCCCTCCAAATTATTCAAACTTAGATATATGGCTTGATCTATGATTTTATGAGTGAATCTAGGGTGATTTTGATTCAAATATACATTATCCTATTGAATTCAATCAACTACTTTTTGAATTGCATGATCTATCACTTCTAGATCTAAAATTGGAGGTGCTTTGATTCATTGGAGGAGTTAAAGCATGGAGTGATTCCAAGGAGAATATTGGAGTTTATCATTCACATCGTGGAGCTGAGTTTGGAATTACATTCATCCATGGGGGAAGTTCAAGGTCCATAGGTACGTTTGTGATTGTTATTCATTCAATTGCACACTTTGATTACATACTACACGTAAATCATATCTAAATCTAGTGTAATTTCTAACATTGGAATTAGGTTGTGATTTCTAGTTATTCTCTCTAAATTTACCTAACTAAACTTGTTGTGTGGTTATTCAAGACATACATCACATCTTCTAGTTAATTCATGTGCTCATATATTTGAATTTGTATGCAAACTCGTTTTAATTCAAAAATTATCCATGGCTTGCAATCAAACCTATTCACCCCCTCTAGGTTTGTTTTAGGTTGAACACTTTCAATATAAATACACATACTCTGATACTGTGGGTACCTTACCTACAACACCTCAAAATCAAAAGTATCTCCGTATCAACACGGATTTCTTAACAAAATAGATAGAAGAAAAACCTCTAGAGAACACAAGGGACACTGACATGATTAGATAAATCTAGAGGAATATTGTGATCCTTTTTTACGTGATAATTATGCTCATTACCGATAATACAATTCAATTTGAAAGAGGACCAATTCATAATTTTAACAACATCCACAACATCAAGCACTACTACAGTTCAGTGGCCTGTCCCTTAAAGTAACAGGCAAGCCAAGGCCTCCAACAAGATATTGCTCGATAGGATGAAAAATAGATTGGAGAAATCCAAAGGCTCTTGGGTGAATGTGCTTTCTCATATTTATTGGGCATGTCTAATGATTCCCCCTCTGGCAGATCGAACAATACCTAGAAGGTCGAACGGGGATATGCCTTTCGCCTTTGCTTATGGAATGGAAGACATAATTCCATTGGAATCAGGATTGTCGATCATAAAAAGCTCCATTGCTGACCAAAGCACTAACAAAGAAATCATAAGGACTGATTATGACCTGACTGATGAGAGAAGGGAACAAGCCTTGTACAAGCTGAAATCCTACCAACAATAGTTGGTTAAGTAGTAAAACAAAGGGTTCCATTTGTGGAAGTTCCATGTTGGAGATTATGTATTGAGAAAGTTAATCGACAATGCAAGGAAGCCATCAAATTACAAGTTGGGCCATAACTCTAAGGGGCCATTCAAAGTCATCAGAGACAACCTTAAAGGAACCTATCATATGATATGGCCATCACCCCATCACCATTACAAGTTTGTTCAAATTTATTTGATTAAGTTCTAATCATCTTTGTAATGCCTTAGTGATATTACACTTAATGATATCTTAAGGTTATAAGTTTCTTCACTAGCAACCCACAAAAATATCAAGAATTGCCCAGTCAAGAAAAAGATCCACGGGGTATCCCTAGGCACTAAGTGTTTCGTATTTGATAGGCTAAAATCTTGAGCGAGAGGACGGCCTTGGACCAAGAATATTTTTTCCATGGTTTGGTATAGGCTTAAGGAAGTGTGATGACACCACCCTAAAAGGTAAGACAGACGATCACATATGCTAAACATAGGAAATGGTAAAATTTAAAACATGAAAGTAAATACAGTTCCATTCATAACATTTACTTATTTATGAAATTATCCAAATTGACAAACTTACAAGTGAAAAAAAGTAAAAAACGATCATAACTAGTTCATATTTGTCGATCATAGCAGCATGGCAACCATCATTAGTCATGATCAAGAAGGTAGTCCCTCATAATCTAGAAAGGAATTGCATCTGCATGAATTAATAATTCCTCAATCTCGAGGGGAAAGGCCTAATAAATGGGGAATCAACTCCATACCAATACCAAAGTTGAGAGTTCAAATGTACTCTAAGGACCACTAAAGCATTTAGTCATCCATGTTTATAGGTGACATGAATGGTTTTATCCAAGTGGGGTAAGTTTCCATCCATCCCTCATCACATCCATCTGCACAGACTACATGAGGCGCATAACGAAATTGATATCTCGACCTCATCACCTTATGTTGAAGACTCCACTTAGCCACTTAATCTTCCTTGAAAGTTTACTCGGCCTTGTTGAGATCCTTCCTTATAGATTTAGTCTCACTATATTATCAGACCAACTATGTTTTTAATTTCCCCATGCTTGGCCTTAAGTGTAACGACCACACTAATACATCACGAATATTGTATATTTGCGCCTTTTATCTTTATGCATTCTAGCACTTTTACGTTCTTAATGTCTATATTTATGCTTGTTAACTAGATAACCTCGGATTTGGATATATATATATTTTATAGGGGTTAATTGTGCTTTTGTAAGTATTGGACCGCTAAAAGTGAGGTTCGGTTGCATTTCAAAGAAGTTCCGTCGTCAAAAGATACTTCAAGGGCAATATGATATTTTCAAACTCATTATTTTGTATGGAATGAAGTTACCAATATGTATATCATCAAATTATCTTTCCGTGGCCACTGACCGTGCGTCATTCTGACTCCGAATGAGGAAGTTATGACCATTTCTGAAAGGTTTTGGTATTTTTTTCTTCTTCAAGGGCATTTTGGTAATTTCATACTGCATAATTTGGAGGGTTTCAAAATATAATCATGTAGATAATTGAATTAGCTTTGCGTCGGTTCCAACCACACATCATTTCGATTCCGTATGAGGGAGTTATGGCCATTTTCGTGCAACGCGTCAAAATTGGTTCGGAGAGGAAAATGGGGTTGTCAATAGCCCAAGGCATATCCCAAGTCGACCGGGCCCATCAGATATGGACGAAAATTGACTTATTTTGGGTATTTTGGCTTGGTTTTGTTGGGGATTTGTTTTGGGGTATAAATAGAATGTTGGGGGCTTTTATTTGGGAGATATATTTCATTTTAGATAGTTTAGATTAGGGATTGGATTTGGAGAGCTCATCTTCTTCTCTCTTTGGTTGCTCCCCATTTGTCGGTTATAAGTGTACTATTCATCTTCCTCTCCATTTATATTATTTGTATTTCTTTGTTTAAGTTTTGTTTTGTTCATTTCCTTGCTTTGTAACTCAGATTTATTGCTTTCTTTTACTTGCTTTCATTTATTTATTTCTAGGGTAGATTTAATTCTTGATTTTTACCATGCTTTGTAGCTAGGTTAGATTAGGGTGTGATTAATGGAACTCACCTTGCTTTAATGTGTTGCTTTGCTATGGTTATGGTGTTTATGTATTTAATTCGATTGGGTTGTTCTAGTTATTGCGCCTAGGAGATTTGACAGGGTATATCATGTATGCTCCGTGATTACGACCTTTCGTGCGCAATTCCCGGGATACTTGTTGATGCCAATATCATATTAGGCATTTATGCGAATTTAGGGGGGTGAGAACTCTAGATTTAATTAATTGTCGAAACGAGATTCAATCTTAGTAAATCTGTAGTCCCATGTAACCATTTATACGCATTAACTCGATTTGAGGGATATTTGTCGCATCCTATAGTTTTTATTCATTTGTTAATTTTAGTTTAAATGCACTCATGCCTAGTTTAATCTTTCTTTATGTTTGTTCGTTATCATTTACACTTTTATTGAGAAGCAATAAATCAAATAATATTCTAGCAACTTGTCTTTGTGGATTCGATACCTGGACTGGCCGTTATACTCCCTTAAAAGAGTGTAGTCATAGTTTAGATTTTTGTATAGAGTTGGTGAGCCGAACATAAAACGAACGGCGCGTAGGTGACTCTCGCACCGCGGCGAAACCCTATCTATCAAACACCTGCCTGGTCGTCGTAAGCACTTGTTGATTAGTCATGAATATTGAATTTAATACCCTTCGTTCTTGGACATTCTAGTATTCTTGTGTCTGTTAATTCATATATATAAGCTCGTATATTGGATAACCTATATTCTTTTGCTTATATATGTTATGAGGTATACATGAGCTTTTGTAGGTATTATGGATGCATAGTGTGAAGTTAGATGCGTTTAAGAAATTTTTTTAACAAAATGCAACTTCAAGGGCATTTTGGTTTTTTCATACTCTATACTTTGTATGGTATAAAATCATCAACATGTATATCATCAAATTATCTTCACTTGGTCGCTGACCGTGCATTATTTCGATCCTGAATGAGGAAGTTATGGTCATTTTTGGAAAGTTTCGGCATGTTCTTATAATATAAGGGTAATTTGTAATTTCATACTGCATAACTTGGAGGGTTTTAAAACACCAACATATATAGAATTGAATTTTCTTTAAGTAGATTTTAACCGTGCATCATTCCGAGTTCGTATGAACATTTTTTATCCTTTTCGTGTGACGTGCCAAGATTGGATCAAATTGAGAAGATGACTGTTGAAGCACCTTATACTCTTGACTCACTTGAGTCTGTATTGTATAAGTGTTCATCTAATTTGGAAATGGTGACAAAATTGTGTCTATCCTAGAAACCAAAGTACCCCAGAGTTTGGTTTGCTATTCCATCTCTCTTGCTTGATTGATCTAGACAATATTACCAACACTCACACACAGTAGAATTGATCTCATACATTACATATTGCATATAATTGTGTGTATATATGTTGAGTGTGTTTAAATCCCTAAAATTACTTTTTAATATTTTTTTTTGGGATTTTATAAACTTTTAAAATAAGGTTTTTATTAATTAAAATTTGTTTTCAAAAGTTTTTGGGGTCAATCTACAATTATGTATTGGTGGTTATATTGGCTGAATGTTTTCTTGGGTAGAATCCGAAAGCGGCAGAGACTTCAGGGTGCGTTTGTAATTATGTTTAGACGCGCGTTTGTTAACCTATTTTTGCCCAACATCTGTTGCATCCTTATTGGTTGGATTTGTGTTTCTTCCAAGAGAGTAAACTAGCGTTGGTTAATAGCCCTTGGATCGTTTTTATCAACGATCTGCATGCGCTCCTATATAATCCATGTGAACCTTTTTAAGCCAATCAGGAGTGTTATAACCACCGCCTCAGTTTAAACCATTGGATCAAAGTCAATCATACAAGACCAAATCCTAGCCATTGATCTTGGTCTGTGTTCTCGAATCTTCTCAGCCTCCTATAAAAGGACCCTTTCCCTCAGCCATCAGAGACTTTTGCCACTTTTTTCATTCGAGAGAGAAGATAGAGAAGAAAGAAGAGAGAAGAGAGAGAGAGAGAAACTAGAGTTAGGAAACCGTAACCCTAATTCGTCCAAAACTATTTTCAAACCTTAACCTCTTTTAAAACCTGTATATACCAAACATAACCTTGAGTGTTTGAGAGATTTTGAGTGATTGGTTTGTTAGTTTTGTTGCTGTAACCTCTTCGTTCCCAGATCTTGTTATCAACTTAAACATATTTTTGGATCTGTGTTTCTTCTTTTATAGAAACCTTAGATCTAAAAAATTTCATGTTATATTACACATAGTTCTACATTTTTAGTTTCTCATCTTGAGAATATTTGTTGATTTGGTTCTGTAAATGTTTTTAACTTCGAAATCAACAAAATACTTTTCTGTTTCTAGTTCTCTTGAAACAAGACCTTTGACCTAGTTTGGAATCGCACTTGGTGATTTTCAATCTCAAAAATATTTTCAAAACCTGAGATTGATTAAGATCTTGATACATCTTCTGAGCAAGATAGCCGTGGATTCTGGGATTATTGTAAAGGTCAAATAAGGTTAAGTTTTGTGAGAAGAGAGAAATAGAAAAATCATAGCATATAGTTCTTATATGTAATTTGTTAGGACTGGTTGTATGAAATAAGTGTGTGTGTGCATGCATGTGTTAGAAAGCACCTCCACAAACACTATCACCCTACCACACTAAAAGTGTTGGTAATAAGATCTCAAGAACAAGAGTCGACGTAAAGAACTTGAACAAATTGGAAGTTAGCAAACTGGGAGAACAACATCAACAATCCAAACTGCAGAGAAGTTATAAGGACACCAGAGGGTACATTCCTAAACTTATATAGGTCTGAGTTGTATGCATGTTGGTTATATAGTTTGTAACTGTTAAAATTTGTTTTAGTGGAATTTTTTATTTACTCCGTTGAGGGAGTCGTGGATGTTTCCTTAGTTGGGTGAGGTTTTACCACGTAAAAAATCCTTGTTCTTAATCTTTCTACATCTCCTCATCTAATTCTTGGTTGTGCTATGTTTAAAGTTTTTTAAACTGGTTTATTAAACCTGTTAATCAAATCTTGAACAGATCTCGTACATATTTTTTAAACACGTCTTGTGATTAATTAGTTTTGATTTTAAAGAAAAGAGTTTCTTCAAAAAACTGTTCGGAGTTACTTAAATAGTTTAATTTTATATTAAACGACTTTAGTAACAGATTTTCAATTGGTATAAAAGCTTTGTAAACTTCTTTTAAAGAGATCCTGTGTTTCTGAAATTGTTTTCTGAAAATCAAACATGGACGAGAAAAATGAAAAATTTGGTAACTTGACTAGACCTCCTATCTTTGATGGAACCAATTTTGCTTACTGGAAAGTAAGAATAATTGCGATCATTCAAGGAACTTTGGGAGATGATGTCTGGGACATTGTTGAAAATGGATACATTTTTCCTACTAAACCAGCCACTGAAGGAAGTAATGAGAGGGTTAAGAAAGTATTAAGTGAGTTCACATAAGAAGAGAAACAAGTTTCTCGCAAAAATAACAAAGGAAATAATGCCATATTTGTGTCCATAAATGAACATGAGTTCAAAAGAATATCATCCTGTACCACTTCTAAGGAAGCTTGGGATACTTTGGTTACTTCTCATGAAGGTGACACTAGAGTTAAGGCTGTTAAAACACAAATGCTCATTCAACGGTATAACTCTTTAATTATGTCTGAATCTGAGTCATTTGATGACTTCTATATGAACTTGACTGATATTGTGACAAAACTGCATGCTAATGGGATAACATATGACAGACATGAAATTGTATCTAAACTTTTGAGATTATTACCACAGAAATTTGACAACAAAAGATATGCTATTGAGGAAATGTGTGATATAAATCTCACTCCTGAATTACTGAGTAGTAAATTAAGAACTGTGGAAATGGAACTAGAATTCAAGAAACAATTGACCCAGTCCCATAGGAAACAGACTAGTTCCAATCTGAGCTTTTCTTCTAAGTTGATTAAACCTGAGTTTAACATTCCCAATGATGACTCTGATGAGGAATGCGATATAGAGAGTTTGGACAATCAGATTGCCTTAATGTCAAAACAGTTTAAGAAAATTATTAAGTTTAGAAACAACATGGCAAACAAACAAGGCAAGTCCAATTATCCAACTCACTCTAATCATAAACCTCATGAGAAAATTCAAGACAAACATCATAACGACTCTCACACTAGACCTAACAGAGACCTTAAGAAGACTGAATGCTTTAGATGTGGTAAACTAGGACACATTGCACAAGATTGTAGAGTTAACTTGAACACTCAAAATAAACACGCTAGAGCCAACATTTGCAAGACATAGGATGATTCAAGCGACTCTGAAAATGAGGAACCTGATTCATCTGATGTTTTTAACCCTTGCATGTCTTTCTTTGCCAAGATTATCTGTAATGATGATATGCCTGTGTTTGTTAGTGAGGATGAATCTAGTAATTCTACTTCTGTTGTTTCAAATCATGCTATTACTAGTTTAGATGCTTTAATTACTGAGAACATTGTTATTTCTACGTCGGGGTGTGTGAGTCAAAGGGAAAGCGATAATGACGATGTCAATGGGTGTGTGCGTCCAAGAAATGAAGCCTTAGGGGTCACTTCACACACTACACTTAGTGACTCGGACAATGAAGATCTCCCAGATATTCACACACTTTATGCTAAAACTCTCACGAAAAGCACTAGACTAGAGAAGATTGTGAAAGATCTCACCAAGAAGTTAGAAGATCTAAGCCTGATGGTCAAACTTAATGCTGTAGAGTATACTACCCAATGTCTAACTCATGAAAGTGAAATCAAAATGTTTGATCAAAAACTGAGAAATTTGACTGAAACAAATGAAACTCTGGAGAAAAAATACAAAGGGACATTGTTAGAATTGGAACAAACTAAAGAAAAGACAACAACTGTTTTAAAAAAATTTATAAAATTTAAAAATAACTCAAACTGTTTTGATGGATTTGTTGCTGAATCTAAAACCAATTCAGATGATCGAACTGGAATAAGGTTTTGCCCCAATTTAAAGACATAAACAAAATCTTTTGAACCTATCAAGTTTGTGTCAGGAGGTGAAAGACCTATTGAAACCTGTCCAAACTTCCATTCTCTAAAAACTGAGTTTGACTCAAAACATCAAAATTTTGACATTGGGGAATCAAGTTGCTCTAAACATGAAAGTTCACCAAAGACTAAATATGTTTGCCCCTTCATTAGGAAGAGTGAATCCATATTCAAGACTGTTCTATCTAGGAATAGGGTTCAACTTCAAGATTCCTTAAAGCCAATGTTTAGAGATTTTCCTAAGGAGACTCCTACCTTGATCAACCTTTATTACTCCTACTGCGATATATACGGCCATTGTTTTGATGGTTGCTATGCTAGAAGACTAGTCAAACCTATCTGTAATCCTCCTGTTTATCAAAACTTTAACTATTCTAGGAGAAGCCGAAACAATTATGTACTGCCTAGATAACCAGGTAAAAACTCTAATTGTAGGAAGAGAAAGACCAAACCTAAAAGAACATTCCCTAGAAGGATTCCTAAACACTTTCCGAAGCCAAATGCTCATGTGTTTCATCAAACCCAAAATCATGCGCAAAATATTTTTCAACAGAAATCGAATGCTCGCAAATTTTATCAATTGAGAGCAAATAAATGCAAAATGAAAACAAGAGCAGTTTGGGTTAGAAAAGAAGATATATTACCCCAGATGAAGTGTAACATTGTTATTACTGCTTTAAAAGCTGAACACACATCGTATGGTTGGTATTTAGACTCTGGATGTTCTAAACACATGACTGGAGATGATACAAAACTCTTTAACAAAACCAGCTTTGCTGGAGGAAATGTTATTTTTGGTGATGGAGTATCATCTCAGATCATAGGAAAAAGAACTCTCCAAGAAGAAGGACTTCATGTTATTGAAAATATTCTTCTAGTTAAAGGTCTTAAAGCCAATCTACTTAGTATATCTCAATTTTGTGACTCAGATCATATTGTTACCTTTTCAAAGAACAATTACAAAATTTTAAATGAAAAAGGTGAATGCATAATTACAAGATTCAGGACTCCTGACAATTGTTACTGTCATGATCAATTCTGAAATCTGTAATGTTGCCAGAATGGATGACAATGAGATATGGCATAACAGATTGGGTCACATAAATTACGATAATCTTAGTAGATTGACTTCTCAAGAAATAGTTAGAGGAGTTCCAAAAATCAAATCCATTTCTAACATTGTCTGTGGTTCTTGTCAGGAAGGAAAAATTGTTAAAGCACCTCATAAGAAAGTCAAAGATATCCTTACCTCTAACCCCTTAGAACTCATCGATATGGACCTAATGGGTCCCTCCCAAACTGTTAGTCTATGTGGACACAGTTACATTCTTGTTATGGTTGATGACTTCACTAGATTTACATGGGTAACCTTCTTAAAACATAAGTCTGACACTTTTCAAACTTTCTTAAAAAAACTTCTTCGAATTGAAAATGAGAAGGACACTCAAGTAAATAGAATTCGTAGTGATAGAGGTGGAGAATTCAAAGACACCGGCATAATAGTGTACTGTGACTATAATGGTTACAAACATGAGTTTAGTGCTCCTAAGACTCCTCAACAAAAGGGTATCGTCGAGAGAAAGAATCGTACTCTTCAAGAGATGGCACGTGTTATGTTACATGCCAAGAATTTGCCTAAATATTTTTGGTTAGAATCTATTCGTACTGCGTGTCATATTATCAATAGGGTCTATCTTAGAAAGAATTCCAAACAAACCCCTTACGAACTTTGGTATAAGAAAAATCCCAATCTTAAGTACCTTAGAACCTTTGGTAGTACTTGTTATGTATGCAAAGATAGGGAACACCTGTCCAAATTTGAGAGCCGGGGAGATAAAGCTATTTTTCTAGGTTACTCGCCTAATAGTAGAGCCTACCGTGTTTATAATCTTCGCACTAAATCCTTGATGGAATCCATAAATGTAATTGTAAGTGACACTACTGTAGAAAGTAAGACTGGTGAATCAACTATTGAGGAAGATCCTACAAATGTTTTAGAAAATGACTCTCCAGAAGTAGATAACTCATTACCAATTGAGATACCTGAAGTACCTAACTGGATTTCTAAATACCATCCCATGAATAATGTTGTTGGTAATCCTAGTGAGCCTGTGCGTACAAGATCTCAATTCAGAAATTATGCACATTATGCATGTTTTGTTTCCCTAGTGGAACCAAAGAATGTAAATGAGGCATTGAATGACTCTCACTGGATTTCTGCTATGCAGGAAGAACTTTTTCAATTTGTCATTCATGATGTTTGGTATCTTGTTCCTAGGCCTAATCATAAAAAGGTTATTGGCACACGTTGGATTTTTAAAAATAAGTCTGATGAAAGTGGGATAATTATTAGAAACAAAGCTAGATTAGTTGTTCAAGGATATTCTCAAATTGAAGGAATAGATTTTAACGAAACATTTGCTCCTGTTACTCATTTGGAATATGTTCGCCTTCTCTTTGCCATAGCTTGCCACTTGCATTTTACACTCTACCAAATGGATGTCAAATCTGCATTCGTTAATGGAATATTGACTGAAGAGACCTATGTAGAACAACCAAAAGGGTTCATTGACCCTCAATATCCAAATCATGTATTTCGTCTTAAAAAGGCTTTGTATGGCCTTAAACAAGCGCCTAGAGCCTGGTATGAGCGTCTTTTCAGCTTCCTATTAGATAGAGGTTTTAAAAGAGGTGGAAATGATCAAACTCTATTTGTCAAACATTTTGGCAAACACATCATTATTTCTCAAGTTTATGTTGCCGATATTATCTTTGGATCAACTTCTCCCTCATAAGTAAAACCCTTCTCTGAGATTATGCATAAAGAGTTTCAAATGTCTCTTATGGGGGAGTTGCAATTTTTCTTAGGTCTTTAAGTCAAACAAAATTCAGAAGGATTATTTGTCTCGCAATCTAAGTACGCTTTAGAGATAGTAAAAAAAAATTGGCCTTGAGAGTGCTAAAGATGCTAAAACACCCATGAGTACTACGGTAAAACTATTTAAAGACAAAACTGGAAAATCTATAGATCCAACTCTATAACGTAGTATGATAGGAACCTTGCTATACCTTACTGCCTCGCGTCCTGATATAATGTATGTTGTGTGTGTATATGCTAGTTATCAAAATAACCCTAAAGAGATCCATCTATCTTCTGTTAAAAGAATCATTAAATATGTAAAAGGCACTCTGAACCTAGGACTTTGGTACACTAGTGACACACCAAGCACTATAATTAGATACACTGATGCTGACTGGGCTGGGTGTACTGATGATAGTAAAAGCACATCAGGAGCATGTTATTATATAGGTAATAATTTGGTAGGCTGGAGTAGTAAGAAACAAAACTGAACATCACTCTCAACAGCTGAATCTGAATACATAGCCACTGGAAGCTGTTGTGCTCAATTACTTTGGCTTAAACAAATGCTAAGTGATTATGGTATTCAAGAAAACCAATTGCATCTCTATTGTGATAATCAAAGCGTGATCAATATCTCTAAAAATCATGTTCAACACTCGCGAACAAAACACATAAAAATAAGACATCACTTTATACGTGAATTGGTTGAAACTAAGGAATTAGAAATCAATTATCTTCCTACTGATTTGCAACTCACAGATATATTTACCAAACCTTTAGATTTCAATCGATTTATTTCTTTGCGTAAATCTATAGGTATGGTGTGTGCTGATTCATCTCTTTGATCTCTATATTTTTTTCCCTTTGTCTATTTGAGTCAAAATGGGAGAGAAATTTGAGTCTAATGAATCGTTTCACATATGCTACACAACTTGATCTTAGTGATTCATTGCAGGATTCTGTACAGTTATTCTCAACAGTTGTAATAGGGTATTCAAATGTAAATAGTTGAGTTATGTACTTTTGCTTTCTAGGAAATGGGTAGATAGAATTTTTTTAGGAATAGGTTTCCTTTTTCTTGTTGCCCTACGAGTCCTAGATGACTCAAAGGAGATTTTGTCTCATATTTCCAACGGGGGAGATTGAAGCACCTTATACTCTTGACTCACTTGAGTCTGTATTATATAAGTGTTCATATAATTTGGAAATTGTGATAAAATTGTGTCTATCCTAGAAACCAAAGAACCCCAGAGTTTGGTTTGCTATTTCATCTCTCTTGCTTGATTGATCTAGACAATATTATCAACACTCACACACAGTAGAATTGATCCCATACATTACATATTGCATATAATTTTGTGTATATATGTTGTGTGTTTAAATCCCTAAAATTGCTTTTTAATATTTTTGGGGGGATTTTATAAACTTTTAAATAAGGTTTTTATTAATTAAAATTTGTTTTTAAAAGTTTTTGGGGTCAATTTGTGATTGGGCATAAATATTGTACATTTACCCCCCTAATTTCAGTACTTTTGTGAACCCGAGTGATGTAACATATATGGATTTGATTCACATTTATGCTACTAACCTTCGTTGGCGAGTATTTCGTATTTCGTGCTTCTCTTATTGGTTTTACAGGTTAATTGTGCTAGCAGTGCGAAAGAGGAAGCAAGACAGTGCAAGAAAAGCTAAGAAGGCAAGTTTAAGGGCAATTCAGTAATTTTGCAGCCCGATCCGGAAAGAGAAGTCAACTGGAAAGTTGAAGAGCTCGGAACAACGAGAACACTGGAAGAAACGACACCCAAATCCGAGCTACGGTTGAAAAGTTATGCTCAGTTGAAGTTGAAGAAAAATCCAAGAAAATAAGAGAAAAGCTAAAAAAATCCTAAGTTTTGAACTCCAGGCCAGCATACATTCGCGAACCCCAGGCCGAACAGGTTTGGGGGGGCGAACCGGTTCGCAGGTACACCCGAACCGGTTCGGGGTACCTGATGCGCGAATTTTGTCTTTTATGTTGATTGGTTCCCAAGACTCCTATTAGGTTTTTAACACTCCAAAATTGTAGGGAACGAAGGCAGCAGCTCAGGAACAGCCACTAGGGATAGTTTTAGAGAGTTTTTGATAGAGAAAAATAGGGAGGAACATCTAGGAACATCAAGGGAATAAATTGCTTCAAGATTCAATTGTTACGGGTTTGTTTTTCAAGTTTTAATTCAAAATTCAAGTTTCTTGCCATTGTTCTTGCATGCTTAGTTTTCCGTATTCGATTTAACGAATTGTTGCGTTCATAATACATCTTTACATGTTTCAATCTTGTTTCATCATGATTTCATACACATGCAACGTTATTATTTCATGCATTAGTCTATTTAACATGTCCGGCTAGGTTTCAAAGGTTGGGATGCATGAACCCAACCTGATGTGTTAGTGTAGGTGTATAACGTTGATCCGATGAATTTAACGATTGATTTTGATCGCATCGCATAATTACATAATAATTGTGGATTTTTATATCTCGTTTGCCTCTGGGTACTCGTGATGATTTAGAGTACAATTTGAATGCAATTACCGCGATACCGATTTACTCATCCTCAGATTAGGTATGACGCGGCCTTGAACCTCGTATACATAATGCTTGGGAGTCCTAAATTTCGGGTCGGATTAATCGGATAAATTTATGATTGACGTTGTCACTGCACTACACTAGGGTTGGGGGATTGTATTCCCATCCTGTTTTCTTATCATTTAGGTTCAAAAAGTTTCAATTCAATTTTTCATTTCTCATTTAGATAATTTAGTTAGTTGCATATTTCATCACAATTTCATAATTGCATTTAGCTTAATCAATCCCAAAAACCAAAACCAAATCTTTTACTTTCTTTTTAGAGTCATCGTTAGGATTCCTCCGTCTTATCCCGTCGTCACAACTCCGTTGTCCTTTTTCTCTGAGGATCGATACCCGACTTGTCGGATTATTACTTGAGCGACAGGCTTGCACTTGAGCCTAGAGAGTACACACTTTAGAGACACATTCTGAGTCGTGTCAAGTTTTTGGCGCCGTTGCCGGGGAAATAGGTAGACTTAGGATTAGATTGAGTTAATCCAAATCTTTGACTAAAAAAAAAAAAGATTCATAATCATCACCTCTCCTAAACTTTAATGCAAAATTCTGAAACCACTCCCACACCCCATAATACTCCAACCAGCATTCACGAAAATCCACTTGTTGAGTATAACCCTGATAGTCCCCACACTCCAAACGCCCCACAGTTTTGGATCCCACCGCCCACACCGTCGCACTCAGCCTCTAGTAACACTCCATTCTCATTCGTAGGACACACTTCGAGTATACCTAGTGAGAGCGCCGAGTCGTCAAGTGAGAGATAGATGTCGCAACATAGTAATGCACCCACCAGTGAGGACGAGCTTCCGTACCGCCCGTTGAGAGAATTCTTATATCCTGAGCGCACTGTCACTCCGGGATGCATTATACTCCCGTATAATGCCGGGCAGTTTCGTTTCAAAAATGGAATGATCCAGATGCTACCACATTACCACGGTATGGATTTTGTAAAGCCATACCTCCATATAAGGGAATTTGAGGACGTGTGTGATACTCTCAACGATCAAACCGGCACACAAGAGGTAATCCGCCTCAAACTCTTCCCCTTCTCGCTTAAAGATAAAGCTAAAGCTTGGCTATGGTCTTTACCTCCAAGCTCGATTCCATCCTGGAATGATCTACAGTCATCAGAGACTTTTGCCACTTTATTCATTCGAGAGAGAAGAGAGAGAATAGAGAGAAGAAAGAAGAGAGAGGGAGAGAGAAACTAGAGTTAGGAAACCCTAACCCTAATTCGTCCAAAACTATTTTCAAACCTTAACCTCTTTCAAAACCCTTATATACCAAACACAACCTTGAGTGTTTGAGAGATTTTGAGTGATTGGTTTGTTAATTTTGTTGCTGTAACCTCTTCGTTCCCAGATCTTGTTATCAACTTAAACATATTTTTGGATCTGTGTTTCTTCTTTTATAGAAACCTTACATCTAAAACGTTTCATGTTATATTACACATAATTCTACATTTTTAGTTTCTCATCTTGAGAAAATATTTGTTGATTTGGTTCTGTAAATGTTTTTAACTTCGAAATCAACAAAATACTTTTTCTGTTTCTAGTTCTCTTGAAACAAGACCTTTGACCTAGTTTAGAATCACACTTGGTGATTTTCAATCTCAAAAAAATTTCAAAACCAGAGATTGATTAAGATCTTGATACGTCTTCTGAGCAAGATAGCCGTGGATTCTGGGATTATTGTAAAGGTCAAATAAGGTTAAGTTTTGTGAGAAGAGAGAAATAGAAAAATCACAGCAAATAGTTCTTATATGTAATTTGTTAGGATTGGTTGTATGAAATAAGTGTGTGTGTGCATGCATGTGTTAGAAAGAACCTCCACAAACACTATCACCCTACCACACTAAAAGTGTTGGTAATAAGATCTCAAGAACAAGAGTCGACGTAAAGAACTTGAACAAATTGGAAGTTAGCAAACTGGGAGAACAACATCAACAATCAGAACTGAGAGAAGTTATAAGGACACCAGAGGGTACATTCCTAAACTTATATAGGCCTGAGTTGTATGCATGTTTGTTATATAGTTTGTAACTGTTAAAATTTGTTTTAGTGGAATTTTTGGTTTACTCCGTAGAGGGAGTTGTGGATGTTTCCTCAGTTGGGTGAGGTTTTACCACGTAAAAAATCCTTGTTCTTAATCTTTCTACATCTCCTCATCTAATTCTTGGTTGTGCTATGTTTAAAGTTTTTTAAACTGATTTATTAAACCTGTTAATCAAATCTTGAACATATCTCGTACATATTTTTAAACACGTCTTGTGATTAATTAGTTTTGATTTTAAAGAAAAGAGTTTCTTCAAAAAACTGTTCGGAGTTACTTAAATAGTTTAGTTTTATATTAAACGGATTTAGTAACAGATTTTCAATACATCAGCGGTTGATCGATGACTGAGATTGATCGACCGCTATTTACTGTTCATTTCCATAATTTGTCTATTTTTTAGTTATTTTTTTTATTTTTTGTATAAATAGAAAGTGAGGGCTTGTATTTTAGGGACATATTAAATTATATTAATTTTTTTTGTGTTTGGGATCTCATGTCCTTTCTCTCTCCAAGGGTTAGATGGTATGTCACTATTCAACATTTTCTTCATTTTTTATAGCTTTGTAAGTTTATTTCTTACTTTGTAACCTAGCCATGTTATAATATAATTTATTTTCGTTGGTTAATTTGTTGTTTGCTTTCATTAATTATTTGTACTAATTGTTTTAATCATGTGTTTTAACTAGTTTATAGGTTGAGATCATATTTCCACCATTAATGAGTATTGAGCTTTAAATTCTAGGTTTGGGGTTGAAACACTTTTAATTAAGACGTTGTATATTAATTTTGGAGTATTACGTGTTTAACTTCCTTTGTCATGCAATGATAGTGTTTATAGAGATATTGCGGCATTAATTCATTTGTGACCATATTCGAGTTAAAGTTTTATCTTTCCTTATTAAATTATATTTCTTCTGTTTGATGTTTATAATCAATTGAATATCCTTGGTTAAGTGTATTTCTATCCATACGTGTGGATTAGACCATCCTAATCTCATTTTTGTCATATAATTTATTTTCAATATTCGCTTAGTGTTAATTATAGTACAAAATGTTTTGAAATAAATGTCATCTTTTACAACTTTATTTGAGAAGTAATAAATCAATATAATTCTAGTAACATTCTCTATGGATTATATACCCGAACTCGGCGCTATATTTATAAAACAGGGGTAGTAAAAGTTTATATTTTTTAGTATGGTGGAAATACAAACAGCAGTGTCTTTACACGATGTATACACCACATTCTAGGACCCCTTAAGTCTCCCTTATCTCCCTAGCACCTCCCCATCTCACTACAAACCCTAGGTCGCACTCCAAGTACCGATCTAGAGGCCATCGGGCGCCCCCGGGCCCCGTTTGACTCCGGTGAACTCTACCGTCAGAGCGAAAGCTCTTTGAATCTTTGAAAGACTTTGAATACCCTTTCCAACGGTTCACCCCATGCACGAATCGGCATAACGGTTCGGACGAACGGACTATTTTACTACCGAAAATCGGTTCAAAGGCCACCGGGCACTCCCGGGCCCCGGATTAACCCTAATCAACTTCACCGTCAGAGCGAAAGCTCTTTGAATCTTTAAAGGTCACTGAAATTTCTTTCCAATGGTCTGCCCCGTGAGCAAAATAGCAAAACGTTTTGGACGAACGATCAGTTTTCCCTCGAAAATCGATCCGGAGGCCATCGGGCACTCCCGGGCTCTAGTTAACCAAAGTCAAATCTTTAGCTCTAAACGACTGAATGAATCTCTGAAGGGAACTGAATACCATTTCCAAAGGTCCACCCCATGCGCGATTCCAACCTACGGTACGAACGAACGATCTGTATTACTCCACGAGTTCTCGGGCACTTCCAAGCCCCGATTGACCAAGGTCAACCTCCCGAACCGAGCGAAACTCTATGGAATGTTGAAGTACATCACCTAACCTTTCCAACGGTCTACCCCGTGCACGATTCTAACTTACCATGAGGAGGAACAATCCATTTTCGTCCGACGATCTCCCATCCAAAAGATCGACGTGCGCTTTCGAGCCACATTTGACCCAAAGTCAACTCCCGAATCTGGGAGAAGTCCAAAGGACTCTTGAAGGTCTCTAAAGTACCATTCTAACGGCATGTCCTCTGAAGGATTTGGATCAACAATTTGTGTTCAACGACTATTTTTCTAGAAAAATCTGCACGAAACTGCCAATTGGCAGGTCCAGATCTGTGCCTATCGGCACAGTGGTTGGGATCACATGCCGATAGGAACCCCTTGGGGTAGGTCGATCGGTACCCCCTAGGGTAGGCCAATCGATACCCCCCTGACCCTATAAAAGGAGGGCATGACCTTACTCCCGGACAAGAGGACAAGAGATCCATCAGTGATCTCAGTAACATTCCCTCGAAATCAGCAAAGTTCCTCATGTGAAATTCCACTCAAGCCTACATTCCCATCCTTTTCACACCCAATTTGGAAAAATATCCTTCTCTCTCATCAACACTCAAGGGATTCCATCCAAGATCAAAGATCAAGCTCCAAAAGAAGGTCCAATTCCTTCCCTCTCTCTTTAAATTCCTTATTTTTGCATAATAAATATTAGATTCATAATCTAGTTCTTACTTTAGTTCATACACATTAATATCTACACTTTTATTAGTATATTGCACATACTTTATTTTCTAAAAAAATTTCAAAAACAAATAAAAGAGGGTTATACCCGTAAATTTCGAACGGAATTATCCATCAAACCTTTTTCCAAAATACATATTTTCTACACATACACATATGATTAAATTCCGTTCAAATCTATGGGATAATGACTCCCTTATGCTACATTAGAACAACGTGGAGTTTGATGCCTTTATAGGACACGTAGGCATCTCGGATTAAAATTCAAGAATCGAGTCCAATTTTCTCAATTTCTCAAATCCCCAATTTTCTAAAAACCCCATTTTTATATTTATATGTATATCATGCTTGATTGCGTTTCATCAAACACATATTATCGTTTCTTTATAACGATCAATATTGTGATGAACGCACAAATCATGCTTTTTACATATGTTATTTTGGGAACATTCCTATGGATGACCTCACTCTACCTTGTCCATGGTATGAGTTGAATGATTCCGATCTCCATTATATAAACACGCTCACACACTTCACGGGGATATAAAGGAAAATAATAACACTTGCCCATGAGAGACCGAAAGGGCGGTATGGGTGGCTAACACCTTCCCATTCTGTAACTTAGCCCACGAACATTCGAA
This sequence comes from Sambucus nigra, assembly GCA_949130495.1. Classification (NCBI taxonomy): domain Eukaryota; kingdom Viridiplantae; phylum Streptophyta; class Magnoliopsida; order Dipsacales; family Adoxaceae; genus Sambucus; species Sambucus nigra. The sequence goes on along the minus strand of OX422210.1, from coordinate 577,889,521 downwards.
CTATTTATTTCATATGCATTAGTTTGTCCTTGATGTTGCTCTCTCTAAGTGGCAACATGTTCTTTTGCCTGTTTTGTGAAAAATAGACTGGCGACTCTATCTCTTCACATTTACCCCCACACCGACAACGGCCGAAGCACCTTTCAAAGAGGGGTACGAGACCGCGGCACAGCCTTCCCGAGGAGGAGATATCTCTCCCCCCCCCCCCCCCCCGGCACCGCCCGGGATGTCCACAATGGCGACTCTACTAGGAACTATTTTTAAGAGGACTAGACTCTGTTTGCATGGGTTCTTTACTTTCTTGTAAATTCCCTTATTTTCATGTTCCCCTTATCATTCCCTGTACATATGTACCTCATGCTTATTCCACTGTTCACATACTTGTAGAAATTCTCCATGTATACTTCACCCCACGTGCACCTAATATCACTCATATCCACATATTGTACACTCCACCCACTCTCACTTGTTATCCCTGCTCCATTGTTTATACTTGTAACTTATTCTTGGATGTGCATGATCAAGAAAGATACTCTCTCCATAAGATACTAATCAAAGAATCATGCATGATACACACAACATCACCAAAGAGCATTGCTTTTGATCAAATTTTGTCCCATAACTGGGGAGTCACTTTGTGATGGGCATTGGTCTGGCAAGTCGCAGTTAGCCTAAGCGATATGACTCTCACCTTCCATTGTCCAAGTACCTTTGATGTATACCGAACGGTTCCCCCGCATCATACCGCTTGACCTAAGTCATGACAGGAGGTATATCGCAGGTAACTCATTCACGTAGGTCGAGTATATCGAATTCTCTCTCACACATACCGTCACCACGAGGTATATAGTGAGGCAATTCACGTACACTCGGGTATATCAAATGGCTTGTCCACACGTACCGATTGCCCTCAAAAGCAAAACTTATATCGTGGAAGTCACGCCAAATGGGGTAACACCTTCCAATTAACCCAACAACTGCATACCCACATATAGGTGTCAAGCCTAGGACACACGTATTAGATTGTCGGTTTCGACCTGAAACTCTGTCAAAATTTTGGGTCGGCCTGCCGCACAAATTTTTACGCAATTTTTAAAATGAGGCCCCACCTGTGAGACTGGTAACAAGTCCAACACTAGTTTTTACATATGTTGCAAACCCAATCTTTCCAGGATCGGGTCCCATCCAACATTTATTTTTGCATCTAAACAAACTTAATAAGACTGAGAACCTAATAAACATAATAACCATGCTGAGACGCCTCTCTCGTCTTTTCAACTATCTTTCCAAAAGTGTCCAAAAACATTTTTCCTCTTTGATCAAAAATACCAAAAACATTTTCTTTTTCTCCAAAAAATAAAAACAAAAAAAAACATTTTGTCCATATGTTTTCCAAAAAATGTCAAAAAACATTTTCCTCCTTTTCTAAAAATAACAAATTCCCCTTCTTTTCTTTTTCCGAAAATAAATCCCAGTTTTTCTCCTCATCAAGTCGATCGCATACCCGTCACACCCCGCAATATTCCACAGACGGGGTGGCCATCCACCGCCGCCGAACTATGTCGAGCGTAAACTAAATAAATACCATTCTTAGCATGAGACGGATATGAGACATAAATAAATCAGTCCATAAGATAAAAAATTGAATCAATCTCAAATGATCATAAACAACTAACGATAAAAGATCCATCACATGCTAACTTCGAATAAATGCAATCTCCAATAATGATTAAATAAAATCTGAATAATAAAGATCTGAATAATCCAACAGAAATCCTCTAAACAACTTTGGAACCGAATGGCCCAATAAAACTCAAATGAAGTCTCACAATTAAATACGACTGAAAAGAAAAAGTCTAAATAAACAATGCCATAAAATGAATAACTCCAGTTGCACCTTCAAATGATAACTTCGATAATCCTATGCACCTTCTCCAAATCTTATCCTGAAAATTTAGTCAACGCACGAGGTCAGAGCCCCGAGCATGAATACACACTACTCCCCTCAAATAGGATCCTTGAATCCAGACAGTAGCATTATACGCAATAAATATCACAATAGAATATTTTAAATTAAACAGAATAATTAAACGCGATAAATATAAATTACTAACTACCCGTAGAGATCCCCATTTATAAAGGCACACCATATGATTTTAAATTCCCAAGTCCAACGAAGTTAATCTCTTAATAACTTAACTCAATTTTTATTTTTGTTCTCACTTTTTATTATGACGGTCCTCCCGTCCCGGGTGGTAATCCACCAAAGTGTCAAACTTCCCCTTGTCAATCGTCCTCTGACCCGTTTAAATTGTCGGCTCCGACACATGACAAGGTTCCACACATGACATGACATAAATCGTCCTCTGACCCGTTTAAACTGTCAGCCCCGACACATTATGTCGCCACAAATTTTAATACCAATTTTTATCTTAGGCATTAATCCTTAATTTCTCAATTTCATAATTTGTAAATTACCCCACCCTTTTATCGATGTGAGATCCTCAAAATACCCCTTAGTCCCATACCTAAGGGTCCCCAAGTTATCAATCTGTCATATCCTATGTATAGGATGAATTTCTAACCTAAACCTCGACCTAGTCTCATGCATAGGCTTGAAACGACGATAAAGTATCAAAAATCAGCCCACCCCCAACATAATAAAGTCGCAATAATCTACCCTCACTAGTCCCATACCTAGAAGGCGTAAATCATCAAAAGGCCTACCCACTAGTTCCATACCTAGAAGGCATCCTAAAATATAAGGAGAGCAAAATTACCCAACAACCCGTCATCACAAAGGCAATATAATAATACCAACAAGTCACCCAAACAAGCATAATTAATCAACGTATAAAACTATGCATGATAGTCCAATTCAATTAAATCTTAATTTAATTATCACAATGTCAAAATACCCAATTAATCTCATTTAATTATTTTAAATTAAATATACCGATTTTTCATCATTTATACATCAAAAACCAAATTTCATTATCTCTACAAAAATTACATGAGTTATACGCCCCCAACTTCATTTATTTCAAAACTACGGTTTTTCTACATGCAACCTACACCAACAAAACCCAAAATTCACTAATGAATCCTACGTACCCAAAGGTTATAAATATTAATCATATTAAAGGATTTCATAAAATAGCCCCAAGTTTTATGTGTCCACTTTCTCTAATTAGGTTGCTAATTGATTTTAAGAAAACATTGAATTAAGGTTTAGGCAACACTTAAAACGCATAATACTAAAGGAAAAGAATAGAGTATTCATGCCTAAATAAAAGTTGATTTAAAAATCTGATCTTGAATATGTATTCGTCTCAAAAAAATTGACAAGGATTCGTTCTTGATGCGTTTTGAGAAAATCCGGTTAATCTTAACAAAACTTGTGTTGAAAGTTATGTATAATAGGGCTAGGGTTTGGAGGTTGAAAAAGATGAGAGGTTTCTGATTTTTTAGAAGACTAAAATGTGTTTTAAAAGACCTAAACTCATCACTTTATGTTTATATACCAAAAAGAATTAGAGTCCTAATCAAATAAAAATACTCAAAAATTCATTACGGACGATCGAACTGTCAAAATCGCTTGAAATTTTAGTATGTTGTAGTGAACGGCGAGACAGGACTGCTGTGAAAAATTCAGCTCGATCAGACGGTCGGATTTCTAAAAATATTTTTTTTTGTAGAGAGTTTTATGTTTTGAGGACTCTAAGAGAGTTTTATATTTTGAGGGCTCTTCTATATAAAAACTCAACTAAAACTCCATTTTAATTCCGATTCCAATTCCGTTTGAAAATTTATTTTTCAAATATAAAAACCAATATTTTTAAATTATAAAATTTATAAAATCCAAAATTTCATTTTTATCCGATTTCCAAAATTAATTAAAAAATTCTCATTTAAAAAATCCACGTTGTTACATACTTCCCCACTAACAAGGAATTTCGTCCTCGAACTTAGACGAAGCATAGACCTCAAACGTAAATCGCGACACATAAAATAAGGCTCATATATGCCTACTCGTAGGATGCCATAATTGGGCGCCCATACATCCAATTCTACACGCACCTACCCCATGAGCAACAAAATAATATATATTGTCTATATACATACGCATAACTATGAAAATAACGGCGTACCACACGCTCCCAAAATCTCCACTCGATCCTATATCTGAAAGTCATCAAAATGCTAACAACCTCAAATTAAATCTCAACATCAAAAATCGATTCATACGATACCTAACATCTGCACTAAAATCTCTAAAATAATTATTGTCTCCAAAATCCATTTTAAGGATCCTCACATTAAACTTACTCATTCTAAACTCAATGCCCACGACGTCCTTAGCACAAAGCTTCACATCTCCAAAAAATACATCTAACATGTATGTTAGACCCTCTACCTTAAAGAGTACGAATCAACAAAAGGAATCAAAGATCGACAATCCAAAAGCTAAACGAACTCATAACCTATGAGACCTAAGACCATGCTCTGATACCATCTGTCACACCTCAAAAAATTCGACAGACGGGGTGACCATCCACCGTCGTCGAACTATGTCGAGCGTAAACTAAATAAATACCATTCTTAGCATGAGACAAATATGAGACATAAATAAATCGGTCCATAAGATAAATAATTGAATCAATCTCAAATGATCATAAACAACTAAGCGATAAAAGATCCATCACATGCTAACTCCGAATAAATCCAATCTCCAATAATGATTAAATAAAATATGAATAATAAAGATCTGAATAATCGAACATAAATTCTATAAATAATTTTGGAACCGAATGGCCCGATAAAACTCAAATGAAGTCTCATAATTAAATACGACTGAAAAGAGAAAGTCTAACTAAACTATACCATAAAATGAATAACTCCAGCTGCACCTCCAAATGATAACTTCGATAATACTATGCAGCTTCTCCAAATCTTATCCTGAAAAGTTAGTCAGCACACGAGGTCATAGCCCCGAACATGAATACACACTACTCCCCTCAAATAGGATCCTTGAATCCAAACATTAGCATTATATGCAATAAATATCACAATAGAATATTTTAAATTAAACGTGATAAATATAAATTACTAACTACTCGTAGAGATCCCCATTTATAAAGGCACACCAATATGATTTTAAATTCCCAAGTCCAACGAAGTTAATCTCTTATTAACTTAACTCAACTTTTATTTTTGTTCTCACTTTTTATTATGACTGTCCTCATGTGCCGAGTGGTAATCCACCAAAATGTCACACTTCCCCTAGTCAATCGTCCTCTGACCCGTTTACACTGTCGGCCCCGACACAAGCCAAGGTTCCATACATGACACAACATAAATTGTCCTCTGGCCCATTTAAACTGTCGGCCCCGACACATTATGTCGCCACAAATTTTAATATCAGTTTTTATCCTAGGCATTAATCCTTAATTTCTCAATTTCATAATTTGTAAATTACCCCACCCTTTTATCGATGTGAGATCCTCAAAATACCCCTTAGTCCCATACCTAAGGGTCCCCAAGTTATCAATCCGTCATATCCTATGTATAGGATGAATTTTTAACCTAAACCTAGACCTAGTCTCATGCCTAGGCTAGCGTAACGACGATAAAGTATCAAAAATCAGCCCACCCCCGACATAATAAAGTCGCAATAATATACCCTCACTAGTCCCATACCTAGAAGGCGTAAATCATCAAAAGGCCTACCCACTAGTCCCATAGCTAGAAGGCGTCATAAAATATAAGGAGAGCAAAATTACCCAACAACCCCTCATCACAAAGGCAATATAATAATACCAACAAGTCACACAAACAAGCATAATTAATCAACGTATAAAACTACGCATGATAGTTCAATTAAATTAAATCTTAATTTAATTATCACAACGTCAAAATACCCAATTAATCTCATTTAATTATTTTAAATTAAATATACAGATTTTTCATCATTTATACATCAAAAACCAAATTTCATTATCTCTACAGAAATTACATGAGTTATACGCCCCCAACTTCATTTAATTCAAAACTAGGATTTTTCTACATGCAACCTACACCAACAAAATCCAAAATTTACTCATGAATCTTACGTACCCAAAGATTATAAATATTAATCATATTAGAGGATTTCATTAAAAAAAGCCCCAAGTTTTATGTGTCCACTTTCTCTAATTAGATTGATAATTGATTTTAAGAAAAAATTGAATTAAGATTTGGGCAACACTTAAAACGCATAATACTAAAGAAAAATAATGGAGTATTCATGCCTGAATAAAAGTTGGTTTAGAAATCTGATCTTGAATGTGTATTCCTCTCAAAAAAATTGACAAATATTCGTTCTTGACGCGTCCCGAGATCCTCTTCCCTCTTCCCTCGCGCTATTGGTCCATTTGCACCTGTGCCTATTTTGGTTCCCGAGACATACCAACATGCTCCCCATTCTCCTCCTGCTAATGGGCCGTCGCCAGCCCACTTTCCTATGCCAAACCTTGCTTGGCAAGGGGCAAACTTACCCATGACATTTCGCCCGAAAGAGGAAAAATTGAACAAGGTCAAGGAAGACCTCAAGATGTTGACCAAGAAGTTTGATCAAGTCAGACTCTCTGGGAACTACATGGACTACACCCACATGTCTCCCTATCCTAAAGCCAGATTATCGAAAATATTCAAGATGCCCAATATCGAGAAGTTCAAAGACAGTGGACCCCCTATCGTTCATCTTCTTAGCTATCACCGAGCCATAACTCTCCTAGGGGATTCTGAAGAAATAATGTCCCAAATGTTTCGACAGACTGTAAAAGATAGTGCTCTCCGTTGGTTCTAATCCATAGAAGAATCCAGAATCCATTGTTAGGAAGATGTCGCCCGCGAGATCATGTCACAGTACAAGTACAATGAAGAGCTAGAAGTTACCTACCGTGACTTTGAGCTACTTAAGTAGAACCCTGGGAAATTAGTCAGCAACTTCATAGCAAGGTGGAGAGAAAAAGCAGCTACCATGACCAATCGGCCTTCCGAAGAAGAAGAGGTCAGTATCGTAAAGAAGAACTTCCTACCACATGTCCGAGAAATAATGGGAGGACACTATTACCCTCACTTTCGAGCGTTCCGAGAAGCAGGAATGAAGATCGAAGAAAGTCTTGCCAAGACAGAAGTCGAACCGAGGAAAACCTATGGACAGTTTGCTCCTAGGAATTTTGAAAAACCTGCTAGTACCACGGTTTCTACCATCAACAACATCTCTCAGCCTTCCGCTTCATGGGTGATTAGGCATAAATTCTTCCAAATTTACCCCTTAATTTAGAGACTTTTATTACCTCGAACAACGTAAAATGAATTAGTTTATCTCATCTCCGTGCTAACGATTTCGTCTAACAAGTATCCTGAGTTTCGTGAATTTCTTATTAATTTTATAGATATTTAATACATGAAAGAAAGAAAGAAATCGGAAGAAGCAATAGAAAAGAAAGAGGATGAATCAAAAGGGAAAAAGCGTAATTTCCACCAGGAATTCGATTGAGGACCGAAAATAAAAGTTGAAGATCTCGAGTTTATGAACGCGTAAGAAGAAATGGCATCCCAATCCGAGTTCTGGAGAAGAAGTGATGAAGACCCGAAGATGTGAGATAATCAAGATATTTTGAAGAGATATTCAAGAAAAATTAAGATGCCAATCCGGACCAATCCGGTATCCCAAAAAAAGGGATCAGTCCAGCCCTCGAAATCACTGCATAAGAATACGTCTAGCAAACCAATCCGGTATCCCAAAAAAATGGATTAGTCCGGCCTTCAAAATCACTGCATAGCGACATGTCTAGCAGACCAATTTGATTTATTTGAAAAACGGATCAATCCGGTTGTTACCCAGACCAGTTCGATATGTCCTGATCGAATCGATCCGGGGTTCGAGATTTGAGCTAATCTTCGTCTTGATAGAGTTTTGTATGCTTCCAACTCTTGTAATTTTCATAGGGTATAAATTTGAAATAACTCCCAGACATTAAGGGGGCTTCTAATCCGTTTTAGAGAAGCTTTGTAATTATCTTAGAGGAGAAACAACAAGAAACCCTAGTTTTTATTCCATTTTTGCAATTCAAGTAATTTGATTCCAATTCTTGCTTTCATATTTGCAGTAGATAATTTCTTAGTGAGTAATTTCATTCTTCTTTATCTTCAGTTGTTAGTAAAAATGTTTTCTTTCATTCAACACATTATTTCTTCTAGTTTTAATATGATCGGATAAATTTTCAATGGTCGGGGTGCATGAACCTCACCCAATGTAATTCATGATACTGGAAATAGATGTTGGAATTAAAATCTTAGATGAATTGTATCGTATAATCTTAGGTTCATACGATACTGCTTTAATTCAACCTTTGCTTACATACTGTGCGGGCTACGATCCCTCATATATGTAATACTTAGGAGTGTTAAAGATTGGGTTTTAATTTAACCTTTTCTTACATACTGTGCGGGCTACGATCCCTCATATATGTAATGCTTAGGAGCATTAAAAAGACGAATTCATTTAAAGCTTTAATTCTGAGTCTAGTATCCTACGAAGTGAATTACTAGGGTGTAGGGGATTGTAACCCGACCTATCTTTCTCATTTCATAAGTAAAGTTTTAGTCAAATTATCGTCAATCCTTTAGTAATTAGAGTAATTTCATTTCATTCATTCGTAATTTCATTAGTTACTCATTTTCATATTTGCATCTATCTAAAGTAATTTCACGATTCAAATCACCTTTTCCTTCTTTTTAGAGTCAAAGTTAGGTTACCTTCGTCTTTCCAAATTAGTTACGACTCCGTTCGTCCTATTTCCCTGAGGATTATCGGATTATTACTTGATCGATAGGCTTGCACTTGAGCCTAAATAGCATGCACTCTAGACACATTTCTGGTCGCGTCAATGGACACTAGAAACTCGCCCAAACCCAGTCCTGAAGGAATACGTCTTGTTTCACGATCCTCTCTCCAAAGTCACCAGGCCCTCTTGAGATAAAACCTGATCAAACCATTGGACCCCCGTCCATTACCAACCCACTTCCAAAAAACTTTAAACCTAATGCCCATTGTGACTTTCACCAAACTGCTGGCTATACCACCGACCAATGTTTTCATCTCCGAAATATAATCCAAGTCCTGATTGATCGGGGTATCATCGTAAACTATTCCCAAACCAAGCACTACCCATAATCCACTTTCGAATCATGAAAATGCCATATTCCTAGAAGAAGACTCAGAATTTGACCCATCCACCTAAATCATGCCGAGTCAATCACCAGTCATACCCATATACTCTCCCAAACCTCTCCAAATATTCCCATATTTCCTCTTACACCCTACCAGCTTTGTCGATCAAGCCTTATCCCTCCTCACCAGAGCATGTATCACTATCCGCACCCATTCTGAGGGTTAAGTTATGGAACTGTCAGAAGTGTTGAACCAACTCTTAGAGTTCGAGCTGAAATTTCCCTCCCAAATGATCATCAACTGTCAGGGATTCAGTGGGTAGTTGTTAGAAGCTTGACAATGGGCTCGAGAGTCAGACAACTGGGTGGTGCCAACCGATGAAGTCAGTCTAGATGACATGGTCTAGATCATGACAGATTTGTTTCGATAAACTGGTGATATTTGTAGTGTATCCGAGCTACTCGATGCTTTAAAATTACAAGGGATCCTAGTCCCTTCAGTTCTATATTTCCCTGGGGAATGTTAGGAATTATACGAAGAGGACGTGGAAGTTGTGGAGTGCATTGACTTTGCATAGAAAGACAATATCGTTTCCACCGGGTAATGGGGAAATTTCGAAGATTTAGATGAAGAGTAAGGTTAAAAAAAGACTAGTTTGATAACTGGCATATGAGGGATGATATCCTTCGAGGAGCTGCTTGGAGAAATCAACCAGGTAGCTGAACAACCCGATGTCGATGAAGAAACAGGATTTCTATTTTTCCCTTCTTCTGTAAACCACATGACTAGGTCAGGAAGACACTACCAAATCCCGAGCCTATAACCATCAGCGAGTGATAAAGGAAAGGGTGTCGAGAATCTCCTTGTGCCAGAAATGACCCTCGAGGAAAGCAAGATCCTCGATTAATTAAAGAAAACACAAGCCAACATCACTTTATGGGGGCTTTTTATGTCTTCCCAACTGCACCAAAATGCCCTAATCAAGCCACTCACAGGACCCACCGTTCCTCCCTCAACCATGCCAGAAAAAGCAGTGAACCTAGTCAGATCTTTGACCTCTACTCGAATGCCCTCCTTTTATGAAGAAGAAATCCTCAAGACTGGTCCTAATCACAATCATTCCCTTAATATCTTTGTCAAAGTTAGGGGGAAAATTGTTCCACTCTCTCTTACCGATAATGGATCAGCTCTTAATGTTTTCCCGGTGAGGACCCTTAATTTTTTGGGATTGAAAGTGGTCGACCTTGCTCCAACCTCTGCTGTCGTACTTGCCTACGACAACACCCATCGAGAGGTAATGGGATCTATAAAGCTTATAATAAGGGTTAGCCCTATAAACCCCAATATGGAATTCTAAGTCATCGACATCCCAGCCTATTTCAATATGCTGCTTGGATGATTGTGGCTCCATAGCATCAAAGGGGTGTCTTCTTCCCTCTATCTAAAATTAAAGTTCTTTGAGGAATGGGCAGGTCATCACCATCTTGGGCTACGAAGACAACAAGAAGAATTCCATCACCAGCAATATAGAACTTTAAATACAATACGGAGTAAGTGATATGCTTCTTTCAGGATTCTAAATTGAACGACTCCTACTCCCAGCAGGAGATGACTTCAAAGACAGGGTTTTTTCGGAATATGACCCATATGGGAACGTCAATGTTATCCAGATATTCAAAAACATGCACTTCATGCCCGGACTAGGGATAGGGCAAAGAAAATAATGGATAATTGAACCCATTGTGTTAAAAGAGGCCTTTCCTCCCTGTGGCTTAGCCTATTAGCCATCAGAAGAAGAACTCAGATTGATCCGTCAGCCTCGACTAAAGAGGAGGTTAGAATGTGCTAGAATTATCTCGGGAGATTCCCTAAATGGAATATTCATCAGAGAGGGTAAGGATTTCCCCTTCCACGGGTTCCCTGAACCTTGGTATGACCATGTAGATAAAAGAATGGAACCAGGCATGGATATCTTCTATTAAGATAGCTAACTGTGGGCTGAGAATTCCCAGCACTATGTACAACCACTCACTGAAGAGACCATAGTTGATACTGGGGATTCTGAGGACAGTGACTTTGAGGATTTTTTCAATTTACAGACATTAGGGCTGACACTCTGCATGATCCACTCAGGGTCTACGTCGTAGAATCCATCCAGCCTCATTAAAGATGATGATGCACCTCTTCTCAACTGGTATGTTGCACCTGTGTCACCTGCTAATGTTCAACCTAACCCCGATGTTTACCCCATTTCCCCTTTAGTTGTTTCCCCTCACTCTGATGTAATCGAGACCTCCTTTGATGAGGTTCTCAATGCTATTTTTCCTATCAATGAAATAAATAAAGATTTTGAGTATCTTGTCATGCCTTACAATAATTATTTTGATTCTAACCAAACTCTTGATGATGATGATTTTGCAAATGAGCAATTCTTAATTGATTTACATAAGGTTAATAATAAACAATATAACCGCATTCAGGTTAATGAAGATGAAACTGTTGCTATTAATCTTGGTTCTAGTAGCCAAATGCGCGAGATTTGGATAGGAGCCACCCTTAATGAGCATGAGCACGCGTAACTCGAAAAACTACTAAAGGAATTCGTGGATGGCTTCGCATGGTCCTACGATGATATGCCCGACATTGACCCTAAGATAGCACAGCATGAGATTCCAACTCTGTCAAAATGAAAATTAGTCAAACAAAAATTGCGAAAGCTCCACATCGAATGGTCACCCAAAGTTAAAGAAGAAGTAGTCAAGTAATTGAATGTGAGCTTCATTATTGTGATCGAATATTCTACATGGCTAGCCAATATCTTACTCGTACCTAAATCAAGAGGGAAGGTTCGCATGTGTGTCGACTACCAAGACTTGAACAAGGCCTCTTCGAAGGATGATTATCCACAACCCAATATTGACATGATTATGGACAATACGGCCAGTCACGCTCTCAAGTCATTCATTGATGGGTTTATCGTGTATAATCAGATCAAGATGCACCCAGATCACCAAGAGAAAATCGTATTCATCATCCCTTGGGGAACCTTTTGCTACATTGTCATGTCATTTGGTCTAAAAAATGCAGGGACTACCTATCAAAGGGCTTCTACAACCATTCTGCATAATCTAATACACAAGGAAGTCAAGGTCTATGTAGATGACATGATTATAAAGTCCAAGACTAGCGAAGGCCATGTTCCCGTTCTCCGAAATTTCTTTGAACGACTGCGGCTGTACCAAATGCGGTTTAACCAATAGAAATGTGTCTTAGGCGTTACTAATGGAAAACTCTCAGGATTCATGGTTAGTGAGAAAGGGACAAAAGTAGATCATGTTAAGTTAAAAGACATACTTGAGATGCCACCACCTTTAATGAAGAAGGAAGTTAGGGGTTCCTTGGGAAATTACAGTTGATCAGCTGGTTCATCTGCCAATTGACTTCTATTTGTGAACCCATCTTCAAACTCCTTCGAAAATATTCAACTAAAGTCTGGAACGAAGCTTACCAAGAAGCCTTATATCGAATCAAGCAATACTTAACCCAACCTTTGGTGCTCATGCGTCCGTAGCCTGATCTTCCCTTAATTCTATACCTAATCGTAATCGATACTGCAGCTGGGCCTTTGCTAGACCAATACCTCGAAGAAACCCACAAAGAGAAAGCTATCTACTATGCTAGTCGAAAGTTGGTCTGTTATGAAGTTAACTACACCGCCTTGCAAAAGGCAACTGTCGCACTTATCTGGGTTACCCAAAAGTTGCGGTACTACATGCTCGCCTTCCTCATAAAGTTGATATCCCGAATGGATCCCATTAAATACCTAATCGAGAAGCCCGCCCTATCCAGTCGAATGGCCCATTGGTTGATGCTCCTAGTTGAATTTGATATCACGTGTGTCATGCAAAAGTCCATGACTATCTCCGACTACCTTGTTGACTACCCTATGGAAGAGGCCGATGTCTGGATCTCCGAGTTCCCTGATGAGAATATCCTTTGTACCTCCTAAGAAGACCTTCGATGGAAAATGTTCTTCGACGACGCTGCAAACAAGAAAGGGTATGGCATTGGGATACTCCTAATTGACCTTAATGACTCTCACACTCCCATTGCCATCAAGCTGGATTTTCCATGCACCAACAATATGACTGAATACGAGGCGTGCACGGTAGGCCTCAAAGTTTCCCTCAAGAAAGGAATTTGATACCTCTATATCTACGGATATTTAGTCCTCATCACCGATCAAGTACTTTGAAAATGGAAAGTCAAGGATGAGAAACTCTTACCCTTCCATGCCCACCTAAAAGAGCTGGCTTCCTAATTATAAGAAATCACCTTCCACTACCTTCCCCGAGTAAAGAATAACCTAACTGACACCCTTGATACCTTAGCCTCCATGATTGACATTCCCTAAGGAATAACTATGGCCCCTTTCCTTGTCCAAAGTAAGATAAACCAACCCATTGCTACCATATTGAGCTTGGCACAGAGAAAGATCCCGAGATAGCCGACCAATGGTACTATGATATTTGGCGCCTCCTCAAACATGGTAGGTATCCCCAAGGATCTGACAAAAAAGACCGAGCAACTCTCCGCAAACTGGATGCCCAGTACATTATCTTTGATAAATCACTATTTAAGAGAAACTTTGATGGAACCTATTTGCACTGCATCGCAGGGGATGACATTGAAGAAATGATGTAGAAAATCCACAACGGGATGCGGACCCCACATGAACGGACATATCCTCACCAAAAAGATCATTCGACAGGATTAATACTAGACTACCATGGTTCAAGATTGCACAACCTACGTTCAAAAATGCCCCAAATGCTAGAAGTTTTTCAACCTAAAACACTTGCCTCCGCATGAAATGTATAACATGACTTCTCCCTGGCCGTTCTCCATATGGGGCATTGACATCGTAGGGAAAGTTACACCGAAAGCATCTAATGGTCATGAGTTTATCCTAATCGCCAATGACTACTTCACCAAATGGGTCGAAGCCGAGTCATACACAGTTCTGAATGCCAAGAAAGTGGCCAAGTTCATCAAGAAAAACATCATTTACCGATATGGGGTCACGTACGAGATGGTATCAGACAACGGGTTACACTTGGAGGCAGAAGTTACAGAGGTGGTCGACGAGTATGAAATTAAGAAACACAAATCTTCTCCATACCGACCTCAGACCAATGGAGCAGTTGAAGCAACCAATAAGAACTTTAAAGCCATTATCAGTAAGATGACCAAGAGTTGTCGAGATTGGGCCGACAGGATCCCTTACACCCTCAGGGGCTACTACACTTCAGTTCGAACCTCTACTGGGGCTACCCCTTACTCTCTAGCCTATGGCATAAAAGCAGTCCTACCCGTGGAGCTAGAAGTCCCTTCACTACGCGTCATGCTTGAAAGCAAAGTCAGTGAGGAAGACTGGCACCAAAATCGTCTTGACAAACTGTCCCTTTTGGATGAAAGAAAGCTAAAAGCTCTATATCACATACAATCATACCACCGCTATGTAGGGTGATCATTTAATAAAAGAGTCAAGGACTGCGGTGTCTGAGAAGGGGACTTGGTCCTCAAAGAAATAGTAGAGCCCATCTCGAACCCCATAGGGAAATTCAAGCCCAATTGGAGTGGCCCATACATCGCGAGGAAGTCTTGTCAGTCGGCGCCACTGAGCTCATCGACCTAGATGGAGAAGAAATGGTGCATCCAGTCAACTTGGACCGTCTCAAGAAATTCTACCCCTAGTCCAAAATCTCGGTGTGCTACGACTCTTGTCATCTCCTATCTATTCTAAAAAAAAGGAAAACCCAAACTCTTAATTTCCCCCTACCAGAACTATGTGGGGCTTGATCCTCTAAATATATTTTTGCTTGCAAAAAATGAATTTCAAAAAATTTTCAAAACCCTCAGAGGTACGTAGGCAGCTCATCCGCTTTACATGAGCACCACCCCCTTCTTTTCACAAAATGCTATTCTTTTCTTATCCTGGAGAACGATAGTTCATTTTAACATATATATATATAAAAGGATTATGTATGCCTTAGCCATCGGTATAGATGATTCCAAATGCAAAACTCATCAAAAGTCACAACTAGATAATCAAAAACTTATTTATTTCATTATTTAAAATTTCAGTACGATTACATCGGCATAGGGAGTCAAACGACTTCCCTTGTCAAGCCTACTCCTACCTTCCTAAAAAACCTAGAATACAAATAAACCCCACCAAAATCACCCTCCAATCATTCCTGCAAAAACACCATACAAAAAGCTTCACAAAATCCTACCCGCAACTTCCAGAGGAACCAGCCCCATCATCACCTGCATCCTGGGGTCCCCCCCCCCCCCCCCCCCACCTAAATGGAGTGGCGCAGATGCTCCATATAGCGATAAGCTCGGACTATCTTAGGGAAAACCGTAATGCCTCCCTCCATGGTGTCATATACGGTAAACCACCTTTTCCCAGTCTCCACAGCTAGTATCTTGCCCACTACCTTCTTCCACAACCACTTCATGTAGTCCCCGAAGACATGCCAGACTCTACCCACAGATTGACAAGGACGGGTCGATGAATGACGATTCTCTAATAGAGATCCAATTCGCGTGCGCATACGCTCCGTCAGGTCCTCCACTGGAAAGAAGTTCAGTGTCCGCGGTGGCATAATTTTCTCCCAACCAAATTGGAGCAGCAGCCACCAGGGAAAGTAGAAAGAGGTCTGCCTGAGGCCAACCAACCGAATATATTGGTACTCTCCGAGTTACAGAATGGGCAGCAGTTTCCTCACCAAGGCACTGACCAGCGCAATACCCGAGTCCCATGATCTACAAAATAGTTCCCCCAACTCTCAATATCCAGGCCTACACTAATAAAATGGCACAAGAATAAGTTTGTCACCGCCGATAAATGATACTCAGGTGGGACCTCCATACGGATGCTCTCTGATAGCCACATGAATAGCATTATAGGGCTACCCCTCAGAAAGTCAGAACGGCCTTCCCGCCAGGCATCCAGACCATTTAAAGTCTCCGCCAGTATCACCTCAGCAGGATTGCGACGGTACGACATTCAAGAAACAATAGCTGCAAGTTGGGGGTCCAATAGCATTTCCCCAGTCACCAACAACACTTTCGAAATCAGGCCCAGAATAATAGCCCAGCATAGCCGGCATCGCCCATATCCTGCGAATACACGGATCGTAGCACTGCCAGAAGGGAAATCAAGCCTCCCGTAAACAACGGTCTAGCCATCGAAGGCGAGATATGGAGAAGTCCAGTCATCAACTCCCTAGGAGAATGGGAAAACTCGGGAAAAGTAGCAGTAATACTGGAATTTATTCCCAGCATGGTAGAAAATTCCTCGTAGGTAGGACAAATTTCACCCAACTCGAAGCGAAAGACATGGTCCTACGGGTACCAGAATTCCACGACTGCCATCAGCATACTCCACTCAATGGGATGGTTACACCACAAAAAGACTCGACGCATGTGGAAACTGTCATAATCAACATTATAAGAACACATTGCCTCCAAGGCTTCGAGGCAATTGGCAAACTCAATGCTACCAGGGAGAGCTATCTTGCAAAACGAATAGATAACAGGCAAGTAAGAATGTAAATAAAGCAAGTAAATGAAAGTGTGAGGAGAAAATCCCCATTCATACCCCTATTTATACTTGAAAACTCTCAAGCAGAGATAATAAACCCTGTAGAAATCGGAGTAAAACTTGCCCCACCAAGTACCAAATGGAAGAAAGTGCAATTAAAGCCATGGGTTGATTGGACTAGACTGATATGTCGATAGGTAAGACAGGGGTCATGTCGATCGACAACCCCCTATTTTTGGGAAATCCACTCTTTCCTCTTTTGTCAAAATCAAATAACTCAATAAAAATAATTTTTAGCTTAAGGGAATTTCGAATTTCCTTATGCTTTTACTTATCCCATTTTAAAAATAAAATCCCTCTCAAATCAATTTTCAAATTCTTTTTACTGTCTCAGCAGCAAAGTAAAAAAGCATGTGCATTAATCACTGAAGAAAAAATTAATAAAAACTTCATTTTTATTTGCATATATTTTTCTGTGTTACATTGATGTCTTGTAGGAAAAACAGAAAAAAATAATGGGACGCAGCCCGAACCTAATTTTCTTTCTCTCTCTCTCTCACCTACATTTTTTCTCTCTCACTTTCTCTTTTTTCCCTCTCTTCTATCTCTCTAAGAACCTCCATCCCTACGGCGCACCCACTTCCCCCAGCGATGAGACTATGTGCCACCACTTCCAGAGCCTGACCCTTCCTTGGACGAGGCAGATGGCACCAAATAAGAAAGAGACAGAATCGTATCCTTAATATGGGTAGTCGCCAAAGATATCCAATCCCTAATATCCCTCATCCAAGTGATGGAGACCCGGATGTGCTACAAAAGAAAACAAAAAAGAGCAAATTAACCAGTCTGGGGCAAAGGAAGAAATCAGGAAATCAAAAGACAAAGAGGCAAAAAGTGTACCGCAGGTTGAAGGACCTCCTTTGTCAAGCCCAACTCCTCCGGGTCCATTTCATTGGGATAATGTTATAAACGCACCGACCCTCAATCATCTCATCAGATATTGTAACCAGGCAAAAATAGTCGTACAAAGGGAGCCTTCAAGGTCATTGTCGCCATTTACGTCATCACATCGCCGTCACTATAGGAGGACCCCACGTGTAGATTCGAACCCGCACGAGGAAGAGACATCACATCGTATATACTAGGAGGCATCAACTAGATCAACATGAAATCCATATAGTCGTACATCACAGTTCTGTCGGTATGCAGCGAGTAAGGCTCTCCCATCATTTCCGCCACCCGAACATCCAATGATATCTCCCGCACTCGACTCATGAATATAGGGGGATTCATCAGCAGCATCACAACCTCATCCTCCATGATTTTTCATAATACCCTATCCTCAAGGTACTAAGAATAGCCAAACTCATGCGCCAACAAATGCCGCATCTATGCATATCCCCCAATCACCTCAGTATGCTGAATGGTCGTCCCCCAGGGATAAAAGGTCACATGCAAATCCCCAGTAAGAGCAAAAGATCAATATCAATAAAAGATCATCAAAGGAAATGACAGTCTCAAGATAAAAGAGTACTTACCCGCTCACTCGTCAGGCCATTCAAGACCTGACGCACCGCCTCTAGAGAGAGAGATTTTTTCAATTGTCGGTTGGACCTCCACCACCGGTACATCCAACAGAAGCCCCTAACAGACTCATCATTCAAAGCTATCAATTGGGTGTTTAAACCAATCACCTCATAAAACCACGTCTGCAAAGGGAAAAGGCCAGCAATTAAGAAATCAAGAATAAAACGCATGAAGGAAAATGCGAATGCATAAAGGAAAATGCAAAAAATAAAGAATGCCTCCAGAAGATACGTGGCTATAGTAAAAGAGTGACGGTAGCACCGGTCGAATGCATCAATAGAATAATAAAGGGTTGCCAAAGTCAGTCTCACCTAATTATAAAGGCATATGTCCGAGAACACCCTCAAAAATGGTAAAAACCATAAGTGCACGACGTCGCCACTCGTCGCCACTAGAAAACCTCCTAACACCAGCAGAATGAACAGGCGAGCCATCTGACGCACCTGCTGCCCATCGCTCTCATCGATCCTCCTCCTCAACAACATCTCCCTCAATAGAGACAAGCGGAGAGAATCCCCAGAAACCACCCCCTCCACATCATCTAATGTCGCCGTCATTGCCTCCGGCGTCACCCTCAACGTCCTGTCCACCTCAATCTGAGCACCATCGCAATCCAGCCCCAACAGCTACTGTACATCAATGGGAGTCACCATAATCTCCCTAAAGCCAAGATGGAAGGTGTGGATAGTGTCCCACCACCTCTTCCTAGAGCACACAAAATAGCAGTGGAACAGGGAATCTCATCCAGAGCAAACGCTAGTCTCCCAAAGTCGGCTGGTGACACTATCCAATGCACCACAGATGGAAGGTGCTTCCAAACATCCTTAAGCCCCATCGTCCCTCGAGCACGTATCGTCGACATAGAGACATTAGGCTGTAGAAGAAATACAGAAAACCATTGTCAAATTCAAGAAGTAAAGCAATCTCGTTAAGAAAAAAGGAAAAGAATACCAAAGGTCATTCAATACTTATATAGCCATCGGGGTTCACCACACTAGAAGAACGATGATGCAAGAGCTCATATAAAAGAATCCGATCATCCACCACCGGCTCGAATGAGTTCTTGTTGCCCACTGCAAGGGGCACCCTAGACCTTCACTCCAACCCTGCCTAATCGTCGGTGTTAAGCCATGCCATGTGAGTAGCGCTGCTTGAGAAATCGTCCATTTCAAACGTTAGAACGATTTGCATAAGTTAATTGCAGAAGAAGGGAAGTCAGAAAGCTGCGAAAAATGACGAGAACTTGCCCCCTTTTTATAGGAAGCTGAGGGGTATGCCGATCGGCATCTCCCTACCACCCATCGATCGACACTGACCCTCCACCTGCTCGACGCACCCCAAAAGACTGTTCCACTGCCGTTTGTCACCCCTCTATCTATGCCGATCGATACCCACTTTAAAAATTTGTACAAAAAGTCCAAAAAAAATAGAAAATCCTGAAAAATCCCCATAAAATTCTTAAAATCACCAGATTAATTTTAGAACCTTTTTGACCAAGAAAAATATCTTTTTACATACCCAGTGGAACTCCATAAAACAATTCTCCCCATCAATATCTTTAGAGGACTCTCCAAAATTCCAAAAATCCCCCAGCTAAAAATCCTTGGATCATTCCCTCTTCCCCAACGGAACCTGAAATAAATTGCTTCCCCCAAATCCCAAGAGAAGGATTACACATCCCCAGTAGTGTCCCCAAATAAGCCCTCATAATTGGCTTCAACCCTCACAATTGGTCGCTTCTACTTAAGCCCGCAGAATTGGCTTTGGCCCGCAAAATTGATCACCCTAAATAAGCCCTCGAAATTGGCTTTGACCCTCAGAATTGGTCGCTTCTATCTTAAGCCCACAAAATTAGCTTCAACCTGCAGAATTGGTCATCCCTACCATAAGCCCGCAGAATTAGCTTTGACCCTTAGAATTAGTCACCCTAAATAAGCCCTCAGAATTGGTCGCTTCTATCTTAAGCTCGCAGAATTAGCATTGACTCGCAGAATTGGTCACCCTATCTTAAGCCCTCGGAATTGGATTTGACCTGCAAAATTGGTCACCCCAAATAAGCCTTCAAAATTGGCTTTGGCTCGCAGAATTGGTTATCTCTACTTAATCATTTAGAATTAACTTCAACCCGTAGAATTGGTCACCCCAAATAAGCCCTCATAATTGTTCACTTCTATCTTAAGCCCACAGATTTGGCTTTGACCCGTAGAATTGGTCACCCCTATCTTAAGCCCTCGGAATTGGCTTTGACCCGCAGAATTGGTCATCTCTACTTAAGCCCGCAGAATTGGTCACCCCTGTCCTAAGCCCTCACAATTGGCTTCGATCGGTAGAATTGGTCATTTCTACTTAAGCCCTCATAATTGG
The DNA here is from genome assembly GCA_949130495.1 of Sambucus nigra. Classification (NCBI taxonomy): domain Eukaryota; kingdom Viridiplantae; phylum Streptophyta; class Magnoliopsida; order Dipsacales; family Adoxaceae; genus Sambucus; species Sambucus nigra. Next base: position 577,868,735 of record OX422210.1, on the reverse strand, counting down.
CTTTGACCCGCAGAATTGGTCATCTCTATTTTAAACCAGCAAAATTGGCTTTGACCCTCAGCATTGGTCATCTCTACTTAAACGCGCAGAATTAGCTTTGACCCATAGAATTGGTCACCCCTATCTTAAGCCCTCAGAATTGGCTTCGACCCATAAAATTGGTTTCTTCTACTTAAGCCCTCAGAATTGGATTTGACCCGCAGAATTGGTCATCTCTATTTTATGCCCGCGGAATTGGTCGCTATAATTTTGATCCTCATAACTAACGTCGGCCTGCAGAATTGGTTTCCTACCTAATCATCACCTCCTTTAGGTCCTTAAAATCGGCCACCATGACATCACCTTAGGTCCTCGGCATCGACCTCGGTCCTCTAAATCGATCATCCTTATCCCTTAGGTCCGCAGAATCGACCTCTATCATATGGTGTATATTCGATGACTATCACTTGTTCCAAGTTCACCCGTCGAGTGAATCTGTAGACACCACATTTTAAGACCCTCTAAGTCTCCCCTTAGGTCCCTAGCACCTCCCCATCTCACTACAAAACCTAGGTCGCACTCTGAGTACCGATCCATCGAGTGCCCTCGGGCCTCGTTTGACTCCGGTCAACTCTATCATCAAAGCGAAAGCTCTTTAAATATTTTAAGGGCTCTGAATACCCTTTCCAATGGTCCACCTCGTGCACAAATAGGCATAACGATTCGAACGAACAGACCATTTTACTACCAAAAATTGGTTCGGAGGCCACAGGAACTCCCGGGCCCCGAATTGACCCCAATCAACTTCACCGTCGGATAAAAATCTCTTCGAATCTTTTAAGGGCACTAAAATTTCTTTCCAACGATTTACCCCTTACGCGAAACAGCATAACCATTTGAACGAATGATCAGTTTTCTCCTGAAAATCGATCTGGAGTCCACCGAGCACTCTTGGGCTCCGTTTGACCAAAGCCAACTCTTCATCTTGAATGATACTTAATGAATCTCTGAAGGGCACTGAATACCCTTTCCAACGGTTCACCTCATGCAGGATTCTGACCTATGACACGGACGAACGATCCTTTTTACTTTAAGAGGTCCTCGAGCACTTCTGAGCCCCGGTAGACCAAGGTCAACCTCCCAAACTGAGCAAAAATCTTTGGAATGTCGAAGTATATTGCCTAACCTTTCCAACGGTCCACCCCGTGTGCTATTCTGACTTACCATGCGGACGAATGATCTATTTTTGTCCGATGATCTCCCGTCTAAAAGATCAATGTGGGCTTCCGAGCCACATTTGACCCAAACTCATCCTGGACCCGGGAGCGGTCCAAAGGATTCTTGAAGGTCTCTAAAGTAACTTTCTTACGGTATGCCCCGTGCGCGATTCGGATCAACGGTTTATGTTCTACAACCATTTTTTCAGGAAAATCTGTACGAGGCTGCCAATTAGCATGTCCAGATCCCTGCCTATCGGCGTAGTGTCTGGGATCACATGCCGATAAGAACCTCTTGGGGTATGCTAATCGGCACCCCCTGGCCCTATAAAAGGAGGGCATGACCTCACTCCCGAACAAGATATCCATCAGCATCATTGATCTCAACAACATTCCCTCAAAATCAACGAAGTTCCTCATGTGAAATTCCATTCAAGCTTACATTCCCATCCTTTTCACACCCAATTTGGTAAAATATCCTTCTTTCTCATCAACATCCATCAACACTCAAGGGAGTCTATAAGATCAAAGATCAAGCTCCAAAAGAAGGTCCAATTCCTTCCCTCTCTCTTTAAATTCCTTGTTTTTGCATAATAAACATTAGATTCATATTCTAGTTCTTACTTTAGTTCATACACATTAATATCTACACTTTTATTAGTATATTGCACATACTTTATTTTCTGCAAAAATCCCAAAAACAGATAAAAGAGGGTTATACCCGTAAATTTCGAACGGAATTATCCATCACACCTTTTTCATAAACCAAAAAACACATTTTCTAAACATACACATATAATAAAATTTCGTTCGAATCTATGGGATAACCCCCACCCCTATGATACATTCGAACTATGTGGACTTTGATGCCTTTATAGACGACGTAGGCGTCTCGGATTAAAATCCAAGACTCGAGTCCAATTTTCCAATTTTCTCAATTTCCCAAATTCCCTAATTTTCTAAAACCCCCATTTTTATATTTATATGTATATCATGCTTGATTTCATTTCATCCAACACATATTATCGTTTCCTAATAAAGATTAATATCGTGATGAACGCACAAATCATACTTTTTACATATGTTATTTTGGTAACCTTCCTATGGATGACCTCACTCTAACTTGTCCTTGGTATGAGGTGAATGATTCCGATGTCCATTATATAAACACGCTCACACACTTCACGGGGGTATAAAGGAAAATAATAACGCTAGCCCATGAGAGATCGAAAGGACGGGATGGGTACCTAACACCTTTCCATTCCGTAACTTAGTCCCCGAAAATTCAAACTATTAGTTTCGTATGCATCAGTTTGTCCTTGATGCCGCTCTCTCGAAGTGGAAACATGTTCTTTTGCCTATTTTGTGCAAAGTAGGTTGGCGACTCTATCTCTTCACATTTACCCCCACACCGATGACGGCCAAAGAACCTTTTAAAGATGGATGCATGACCGCGGCACAGCCTTCCCGAGGAGGGGATATCTCTCTCTCCCCCCCCCCCCCCCCGACGCCGTCCGATATGGCCACCCACGACCATTTGATTTTCATCACAATCAAAATGGCGCCGTTACCGAGGAGTGTTTTGCTTTAAAATTTATTGATTTATTGTTTCATCTATATTTTTGTATTTCTATTTTTATTTTAATTTGCTATGTAGGCTTGTACATTTAAAGGCTAATAATCGTCGAATTCTTGGTCACACAATACTTTGAGGAATCTCCATCAAAGAGCCATTTTGTGTAAGCGTGTCTTACTCTATAGTTTTTGGTGATTGTAGTGGTTCACAATTTTCTCGTTCGAATGATTTTTGAAGTCTTCCAAAACCTTTGACTTTTGGTGAGTATTTATAAAATCAAACTAATTATTTAGGGACTTGCGAAAATTATTCTCTTGACAAAGTGCCATAAATTTTTCATAATAACAATGTTGAAAGATCTTGTGATAGTGATTCTCCAAACTATTATGAAAACAATATACAAAAATTTTATACTGATAATTTTAAAAAAAAGCTATGATAATAGTTCTCAAATTAGTCTTTTTGGTGAAGTTTCCCTACCATTGAATACATTTGGTGCGTTTTTGCAAAGTCAAAAAATAAAAATAAAAATTGACAACTTTTATCAGGACGGAAACCATTGTTGGGAGCCTGATTTGGATTTATTAATTAAAACCAATAATGATTTTTCTTTTAAGATTTCTCAAGGCATAATATAGAATAAAAGTGAGGAAGAAATGGATGTAGTATCGATTTGCAATGAAATGATTTCTTCTTTTGGTAAACAAAGAAGAAAATTTCATTGAAAATGATCCTATATCTTTCGAAATTCCATCTTAAAGCGATGATGAGTCATATTTTGAGAATGAATTTATTTCTTCTCCATTTCCATTATCCATTATCCAACAATTACATCAATCCCATGATTCAGTTCAAAACTTCAAAAAATTTAATCCTCTCACCAATGAGGACTACTTTCTTAAGTTTCTTTCCATGCAGGCAATCTTTCCTTTGTGTGCGCCACCTCCTATTTCATTCGAAAAATATTTGGAAGGAAATTCAGTTTTTATTGGATCCCATGTGTACTAGTCACCTATTTTATCCAAAAACCCCCATCATCCCCCGTAACTTTGAATTGGCGATGGTTCATTTTTCCTGGCCAACCCATGCCTTCCATTGTTCAAACGAAAATCTTATTTTTCAAAAGGTATGCACTCAAATGTGGTAACATCCCTAATCTCTCAAAGTCAAATCGTATTTTGGGTGGACAATTAAATATTTTAACTTTCTAGAAGTTAAAATTATAGATTGTACACAATAGTTTATTTTATTTTTTTTCCTTTTTACTTATGGCTTAGTGTGACTTGTTAAAAGTTTAGTTCTTATTTTTGTTGAATATTAGACTTGTACTTTCCAGAGATCGCTCCATATTGGGTAATGTCAGGTTTTTCTCTCTTTAACTTGGTTCTTAATTCGAATTGAGGACAATGCAAGGTTTAAGTTAGGGAGTGTGGGATATGTTTCTCATTCATTAGTAGTTTCTTTGAATTTATCAGATTTTCTTACTAAGTATGCTTTTGTTAAAAAATTTAAAAATATTTTTTTCTCCTTTGTTGGGCATTCTTCCTTTGTCTCCGATGATAAATTTTAATAAATGCCTAATCCAATAGATAATTCAATGATGTATGTTCTTGATTTTAGAAGTTATTGAACTTTAGCCCTCAAATCATTGATATTATGAAAAACTTCATGAATTGAACTTTAAACCCATGAGCATATGCCTTTTTCTTATTTAAATAATTTGATTTATGATTTTTATAACTCGGTATTCTTTTGTTGCATTGTATATACTTACACGAAGTAAGAGCTAAGATTTTCTTAATTTGCGAGTGTTTATACATTACTCTTTCCTTCTTAAAAACGTTAAAATCGTCGGTAATCTCACTATTTTTTCTTCATTCGTTCATTAATTGAGTTCATTTTGAAATGTGACTTGAGCACATTTATAACGTTGTTTTGACTCGAAAATAGTGTAAACCTTAGGAAAGGATCATGGGGTCTCTTTGTTAATTAATCCATATTGACCTTGACCTCACCCTAAATATTTCCCTAGTCAACACCTTTTCGCCTAAATATTAGTCTTTCGTTTCAAAACCCAAAATCTCATAACTAACTCCACATTTGAGTTTTAAAGTATATATACACCTTACATACCTTTGTTTGGAATGACACTTGAGATTTAATGATGTTTGTGTCTCGTGGTTGCAATTAAGCATATGAGTTAGCCTTTATTCTCAAGAAACGAAAGTGAAAAATAAATAAAAGAAAAAGGAAATTAAAAAAAGGAATGAGATTGAAAAAAGTAAGAATCTCGTAGTTATTAGAGAAAATAATATGTAACTCATACTCAAATGTTATATCCATTGCCTGTTACATAATTTATATTCTAATTTTGAAATTGCCCGCGATTTTTCATTATCCCTAGTATTCTCACCAAACCTTTCGAATCCTTAAATATATCATTCAGTTCATAACCTTAACCCTAAACATACATTACAACCCTTTAAATTCCTATATGATCCTAAGATGAATGTAATTCAAAAGTCTAAATAGTTGCAACAATCTGTTAAATTGCATTTCATCTCCTTTAACGAAGGATATCCTTTCATTAGATTGCATTTTTCAATTTACATATATTGTTCTTGATTGATGACATGTGTGCGTCCTTTCTTCCTTTTATATTTACTCTTTATTACCGCATGTCGCGTGTAACACCCCATTCTTAGTGATTTCATTTGTTGCGTGTAACCATCTGTGAAGGTTTGATGTCATGCATACTTTAATGTTTATCCAAATTATAAAAGTTTTGCAAAATCATATTTTTTTCTCGTGCTCACTCTTCCTCCCACATTTAATGATTCGATTGTGATGAGGTTATTCTAATAATGTTAATGATATTGAACTATTGGGTAATTTCTCATTTTCTTTATTAATAACTTGTTATTGGGGCATACTTTTGAGTAGGGGTGGAAAAATAGGTCAACGGGTCATGTTTTTACACGACCCGACCTGACATGATAAGAAACCAGTGGACCCAAACACGATACGTTAAAAACATGATGCAACACGATAACACGATAAGTAAATATGATTCGACTGAACACTAGTAGACCTGACCCAAAACGACACGATTGGACACGATTAGACCAGTTAGTGAGAAATTAAAAAAATAGTGGGTTGATAATGGGTCTAAAGGGGTTCAATAGTGGGTCTACATAGGGTATATATTGTGTCCTTAATTGGGTCGCTATCGCATCACTATCAGGTCCTTATCGGGTCAATTTCATGGCATAAATTGAACACGAACACGACACTACACGATGGTGGGTCCAAATACCCAGACCCGAACGCGACCCGAATATGAAAGACCGTGTCAATTTCGTTTCGTGTCGTTTTATCATTTCATTCCAAAAATTATCACCCCTACTTTTGGGGAAACTTTATGGTTGTGGGTTTCATCCCTAAAAACTCTCACGAAACAACACTCGTCAACTAGGGTAACCTAGAGATTTAACGACCTATTATATCTATAACATGCATACATACATACATACATACATAAATATGTTCTGGCTGGTTTTTCTCTTTTGCTCATTTTCGTTTATCTTTATTGCTATGGACTAGCGATATGTATGTTGGGGGTGATTAGTCATGAATATTGCATTTAGTACTCTTTATTCTAGCACATTCTAGTATTCTTGTGTATGTTAATTCTTATATTTAAGCTCATATATTGTATAGCCTATATTCTTTCTGTTTATATATTTTTTGAGGTATATTTGAGCTTTTGTAGGTATTATGGTAGCATAGTTTGAAGTTTGATGCATTTTGAGAAAGTTTCATCGCAAGATGCTACTTCAAGGAAAAATTGATCTTTTTAAACTCCATATTTTGGATGTTATAAAATTTTATAACATGTATATCAGCAAATTGTCTTCGCGTGACCACCGACTGTGCATTATTCCGATCACAAATGAGGAAGTTGTGGTTATTTTTTAAAAGTTTTAGCAGGTCTTCTAATTCAAAGATAATTTGGTAATTTTATATTACATAATTTGGAGGGTTTTAAAGCACCGACATATATGGAATTGAATAATCTTTGCATGAGTTTTGACCACGCATCATTTTGAGCCCGTATGGATATTTTATAGCCTTTTTCGTGTGACGTGTCAAGATTGGATCAAGTGAGAAGAGGGCGGCCAGATCATGTGACACCCCAACTAATTAAATACGGGTTAGCTACTCCTTTATTAAATTAATACAAAATGCCAAGTTAGTTCAGTTCATAGCATCACTGTCGAAAATGTTTTAACAATTACTAGTCACCTAATATTTAAAAAAGTGAGTTGTCAATTTTAATAAAATTCGATTAACATGCGATAAGTAGATTATGAAATGTTAACATAACCACCACAACATAGTCATAATAGAATAACCATAAAATTAATAATGAATCTGGAGGAATACTCCTCACAACAATCCAAATGCTGAAATAAACAAATACCAAGCCTGCATCACTAAATTAATTACAACTCCACAGTCTGAAATAACTGAATAGATAGAGTGTCTCTAAAGGAAAAGGGGCGACATGCCCAACAAATGAGAAAATATGATAATATAGAGTCAAGATCGAAAGTGGAGGAGTCTATTGTCAAGGTCATGTAACTTCCACAGCAGCTACAGTACGTCACCTGAATGGATCTCCTATGCTTGGTGTCCTTGTGGCTGGGCACCTAAAAGATTTTTACAAGAAAATATATTTGAAAGCAAACGGGTCAGATCCCGATTGTGATAATAGTTTAAAATATAGCAAGTGTTTTAATGACATAAAACAATGAATGCAAAATACATGTTAGGACGTGCTCTCACATGAAATACTCACCTCTCGACTATCTATGCACTCCTAACGTATCCATGACCAAATCTAGTTATTCTACTATCAAACTAGTCCACTTCAATATTTGGTGTTTACTAAACTAATCAAACTAGTCCACTTTAATCCCCGAAGCCTTTATATAAACTGGGAGTTTTACTTTCATTTAATTCTCGGAATTAATCATAATAATTTCTAAGCGTTTTCCCATTTTTAATTCTACAAAGATGTATCATTAATTCACACTTGTACTTATATAAATAGTTCTCTTCAATATTTCATTGCATCAATCTTCTCATAATTATACAATACTGGCACCCCTAGACTAAACTGCGGTGCGCACATACTCTGCTATCCAATCCCGGTACATCACGTACATAAGGATCACGTGTTTCGAATCGCTCAGGAACCGTTTCAATAAAAAACAATCACAAACAATGGAGGCGAACATAGTTCACATCACAAGGGTCACGCACATACCTATGCTCCCATGATCAGTAGACTTATTAACTTCTCAATAAGTCCTTCTCTGACCTATGTCCTCGAGGTACCAATCTAAATCCCCCCGTAGGCACACAAAGATTAGATGGCCCTGATCGAACGTCGACCTCCCTTGATAGCAAGCATGGTAGGTATGTTATACACAAATAGCCACATACACTAAGCATTCACACTTCCTAGCATTCACTTTTTAATTTACATAATTCCGTTCCTGATGCGACTGACACACGCGTCCCAACTTAAGTTTCCAAATTATCGTATTTCAGCCTCGCGATAACTTTAATATTTTCAATACTCATGAAATTTTCAATTTTAACGTCATAATCAAATACCAACTCACATCTCGCTAGTATTTATATCCGGATTAATTCCCAATTAATTCTCATTTAATTTAATTAATCCTTTAAATAATAATCAATAAAATTACGGGTATTACAGATCAGCTATCAATCGATGGTTTTGCTTTGCTTTTTTATTTTTTGTGTAAATAGAAAATGAGAGCTTGTATTTTAGGGTCATATCAGATTAGATTAGAGATTTTTTGTGTTTGGGAGCTTATCTCCTTTCTCTCTCTGAGGTTTTGGTAGTATGTCACTATTCATTATCTTTTTCATTGTTTAATATCTTTTTAAGTTGATTTATTACTTTGTAACCTATCCATGTTCTAGTTTAACTTCTTTTTGTTGGTTAATTTTTATTTGTTTTCATTAATTAGTTGTATTAATTGTTTTAATCATGTGTTGTAAGTAGTTTATAAGTTGGGATCATATTTCTACCATTGATGGGTATTGAGCTTTAATATCTAGGTTTTGGATTGAAGCACTTTTATTTGAAACTTTATGTATTAATGTTGGAATATTATGCATTTAACTGTCTTTGTCACGCAATGGCAATGTTTATAGCGATATTGCGACATTAGTCCATTTGTGACCATAATCCAGTTAAAGTTTAATCGTTCATTGTTGATTTAAATTTATTCATGTTTAATGTTTATAATCAATTGAATATGATAGCTTAAGTGTGTTTCGATCCATACGTGTTGATTAGACCATGGTGGGGAAATGATCATAATCTCATTTTTATTAATTAATTTAGTTTTAATATTTGCCTAGTATTAATTGTAATATAAAATGCTTTGAAACAAAAATCATCTTTTAGAACTTTATTTGAGAAGTAATAAATCAATAGAACTCTAGCACCATTCTTTATGGATTCGATACCTGAACTCATTGCTATACTTATAAAAACAAGTGTAGTAAAAGTTAAGTTTTTTGTATTGTGGTAGGAAAAACAACAACGACGGTGTCCTTACATGATTACTCATTTTTTGCCATAATCACTTGTCAATTTTTGGAGCGTTTGCCAAACATAAGAAAATATTGCTCGCGCTCAATCAAAACCACCTTGATCAAGAATGAAGTCCAAATCTTCACTCTCTTAGGCTATTGGAACCATGTCCAAGTTGTTATCAAACTACAAAAAAATCACAAAAGGGACATTCAGAAGTTAAAGCAAAGTAAGCAATCAAATACATACAAGTAATCAACAAATACAAAGCATGATGGGGCAAAAAATGATAAAGTCATTTCATTAATTAAAGACTAGGACAAGCGCCTAGAAGAGAACATAAAAATGACAAGGAATCCAAAATTATAAAAAGATCCTAAAATAATCTATTTAACATGAGTCTTTTTCTCTATTATCACTTTCTCTTGGTCGGGCACATTCTTGTCTTACTCTATATCCTCATTATCTTGTTTGACACCATACTCTTCACCCTCTTCCTCGAGCTAGGCGCTTGCTTGGCAAAGGGTTCAGACTTAGGGGGAACTCCGACCTTAGCCAAAGCTTCATACCAACCTTTCTTAAAGAAAAACTTATGGAAGTAGTCCAGCTGTTTCTTAGCAAGACCAAAGTCTTCCTACAAGCCTTTGTCATCGAAACTATCATTGACCCCTAGTGCAGCAGACATTGACTGAGAAGACTCTTCGATAACCTTCTCCATTTACTCCACCTTGGATCTCATAGTAGGGGTGGCCATAGGCCAGAGGCCCGCCAAGCCCGCCCAACCCGCCCAATAAAAAAATAGGGCTTGGGTAAGGTGAATAGGCCCGCAAAGCGGGCTTGGCAAAATTTTATAGGCCCGATTTTTTTTTGGGCGGGCTTGGGCATGAGTTCTTAAGCCCGATGAGGCCCGGCCCGGCCCGAGGCCCGAAATATATATATATATATATATATATATATATATATATATGTTGGGGTGGGGGGGGAACTTTTATAAATATAAAAATATATACCAAGTCTTTTCATGTAGAGTGGGAAACTTTATATATAGACTTTATAATATGTGGAGTTTAAAACAGATTTTAAATTAAAAAATTGGTCTTTAAATAAAAAAATAGGTATTTTAATTTTTTAAAAAATCTTTTAATTAATATAATATGGCCCGATCGTGCGGGCCTGGGTAAAGAGCTTTCAAATCTGGGCGGGCTTGGGATTACATAATAAGGCCCGATCTGGGCCCGAGCGGGCTTGGGATAGCCGTTAATTTTTCAAGCCCGGCCCGAGCCCGACCGGGCCTACCCAGGCCCGGCCCATGGCCACCCCTATCTCATAGTGGTGAGATTCAAGTATTCGAACCTCGTAGAATCATCAAATACCTTTGCCTTATTTTGGGGCCTCAACTAAGGCCTTGACCAGATCGGCATTTGCTTTTGATTGGTCGGTTGTCCTATCCAGGATTTCAATAAAATCCACCAAAAACTACAAAATAAAAGTCAAACATAATTGTTAGTGAAAAAATATTTGAAAGCATGAAAACCTAAATGCGCATTACCAAGGCTTAACAAGGAAATAGCTTGGGAAATATGATAAATGAGCTTGTCGGTGGAAAATATCCCGACCACTACCTAGTCAGCTGGAAGGCAATCCTCCCTCAGAAATGCAAGGGCCAAGTTAGCATTCTTGGCCACTGATCCTTCAGCAGGGCCCTTCCTCTTTTGGGGGTAATCCACTTTCTTTTGAGCGGGAAGACTTACGGCAAGACATGAGTTAGTCTTTCTCTTCTTCGCAGGCTGAGACTTGTCAAGGGAATCCCTTAGGTTAACTGGGTCAAATTGACCCCCAACCTCCTTCTCCTCGGTGATATTTCCTCTTTAGAGGCAGAAGGGGTGATATTGGAGATGGTGCCGATATTGGCAAACTTAAATGAGCATGAAGTGCTCGCAGAGGAATACTTTTCCTCGTTGGACAATTGATGAATCTCTGGTTCCCGTTTAACTTTTCGGGCAACAAATGAAATGGTGGTGGAAGTATAATACAACAAAAAATAGGGTGATATGGGTCATGTTTCAAAAAAAAATATTCTCCCCGCCTAATTAAATATCGGGTGATCTGTCCTTTATTAAATTAAAATCAAGGTGAACGGTTGGTTCATTCTTAGCATCACTGTTGCAAAATAAATATTCCCAATTTAAACACCCTAAATAATTAAGCTAAGTGTCAAAATAATTTAAAGTCTTATTCCATTTATTAAATCCCAACGTGAAAAAACTTTTTAAATGTAAAGCAGTTTAAGAATCACATAAATGCAAGGGATGGCAATCAATCCAAAAGAATTAAACCAACTAGATTAACCAAACCAATTCAACAAACCAAAAGTGAAATCATCATGACAAGAATTAACTCCCAATGAGTATTGAAAACTGAAAACATAAATAAATACAAAATCTCTAATAAGTCTAAACTGAAATAGGAAATCGGGCGACACATGCCCTAGTTATGTACTAAATCAAGAGTTGAATCAAGGAAGATGTAGTCTAGAGAAAAGGCCTCCAACTCCCACATAAGCTGTAGCACGTCCAATCTAAAAAACCTACGTCTGACGCCCCTGTGGCTGGGCACCTGTAATACATACATATGTATACAAGAGAGAGAAAAATGATAGGAAACGGGTTAGAGCCCAAGTGTAAAACAGTTTTAAAAATAGTTTAGCAAGTATTTAAAATGTTTACCGGCTAATATAACAACCATGTTAGTATGCAACACTCTCTTGAGAATTCTCACCTCTCATCTAGTGTACACACCTATCGTACTACTAAATGCCTTCTATCTAACTTATCCCCCATAAATTTTATTTCAATAAGTCACAAGGCTATGATATTTAGTTTAGAGATCAATCTCTTAATGATTACTTACGTTACTTAGTATATCTCAGTATTGTTATAAAGTTCCTGAACACTTACTATAAAATTTGGAGCATTCATTCAATACTTAACTACTTATACGCACAGTAGGATATTTCCATATATACGCATATATATTAATCACTCATATAATATATATACTATCGGCACCCCACATCAAATCTATGGTGATGGCATACTCTGCTATCACCGTATCTCTCGTACTAAGGGAAATACTAGTTCAGAATCACTCTCGAACTGTATTAACACGATACACACAAAAAGGAGGCGAAGCATAGTTTCAAGTCACTAAGAGATCAGCACATACCCCTTACATCTCTTAGGACTGTCTGGCTATCATTCTCAGATAGCCTATACCAAAGAATTCTATGTTCTAGGGTACAAGTTAATATCCCCCATAAAGGTCCCATCGAGATAAGACTGTCCCGGCACGACAATCTCCGTGACAGCAAGTAGTGCGGGTATGATTATACACAAATATAATATAGATATATACACATGCACTCGGTCATATATATAAATATTCTCATTTTTTAATTAGGTTCACCCACGACCCATAATAATATTTTAACTATACGCAATACAATTTTACCCAATTTTTACGCATAAAGAACTCATCTCATTTTATTCTCAATTTTAATCATTTCGTAATTATTTCTCATCCCTCGAAGTATTCTCTCTTCCTAAAGGTCAATTCATTAGGTACACCCTCTCTAACATACTGGTCTAAGTCATTTATGAACCTCTCAATTTCGTAGCTAACATGCGAACGATTTCCAATATGTGTCAAACCCCCCCGTTAACCCACGGTTACATCCCATATATAATTTCATTCAACGGAATCTACTTAGACCCTACTGGTCCTCTTCATGACCCATTATATTCTTTAAATAATATTTAAGGGTTCCTACGCATTTTATCTGAATTAAAACAAAAGAGGAAAAAGATTTAGTTTCCAGGAGGGATCGATCGATCGATCGAGTAGTTCTTACCCAGAATCTGTTAATCCAACCAACGGGTTTCATCCAAGAAATTCCTCCAAAACACCATTAATGATTCCCAAACTCCCAAACAAGTATACCACTGATTTAATATACCTACCTACATGATTTCCTACGTAAAGCATGTATGAATTCATCAAAGATATCGAATTAAGGGGCCAATTCAGCAGAATTATCAAGAACCCTAGTTTTGTATTAAATTTCCAAATTCTCATACTTCTTCCAGATTTCTTCCTATTAAACCATTACAAACTCGTGGGTATACCTCTACATATGACAAGGTGTCCAAATTTCACGATTTACTTCCAAAACATGAGGTTTAAGTCTTCTAATTTATATGATTCTTCCATAAAAACACGTATTCTTAATCCTACTCTAACATATATGGAATATAAACTAGGAATTTGCAAGATAGATACTTTTCTGGGAATCGAAGGTCTGATTTATTGGTGATGAAGGTATGGTTGTGTTCCTCGTCTTACGATCTATGCCCCAGTGGTGTTATTCTTGAAAAAGGTGTTACGGTTTGCGATCAAGTCTTGAAGAGCTCTCTACCTTTCTTCTCTAATGGTCGTTCTATGTTTTTGTGATTGATAACCCTAAAAGATTAACTCTAATGGCTGATATAACTTAGGGAAATTTGTAGGTTTAATTACCAAAAATACAGAATGACTATAATACCCTCTTGGGATGCCAGTTAGGCTTAAAAATGCTCCGAGACCCAAACTAAATCTCGGGTACACTTTTCTGACTATATCGACCCTTCCGGACACATTGGCACGCTCGAAATGACCATGAGGGCGACTTATAATTTATTAACTTTTTATAATAATAATAATAATAATAATAATAATAATAATAATAATAATAATAATAATAATAATAATATAATCCCGACATGACACAGGTGCGTCCCGACTTAATTTTCATAGTTGTCATGTTATTCACTCGTGACAATTTTAATAAACTCAATTCTATATATCACTTTACTCATTAAGTAATATTCAACAAATTTCCAATAATTACTAACTCTCGTCACGCTAGTAAATATTTAAAATAAATTTTTGAATTAATATTAAATTAATTTATCTCAATTACATTTAATAAATTCCTAATTTAAAAGCCATAAAAATACAGGGTATTACATACTTCCCCCTAATAAAGGAATTTGGTCTCGAAATTCAGAAAATAAAGCATACGTAATAAAAATAGATCTGGATATTTTTTGCGCATATCTGCCTCGTGCTCCCAAGTGGACTCCTCCACATTATGATGCTCCCCTGAACCCGTACAAGTGGAACCACCTTCGACCTTAATTTCCTCTCGCTATGGTCTAGGATAGCCACTGGTCTCTCCTCATAAGAACTGTCGCGCTATAAGTCAATCTCCTCTATCGCGATGTGGGTGTGGGCCATATCATCCTGACGATATCGTCTCAACGACGAGATGTGGAATACATCGTGAATACGGTGCAAGTACTCTAGTAACCCTAATCTGTATGCCTCCATCCCTATCCTCTCAATAATGGGAAATGGTCCTACGTACCTTGGAGCCAACTTCCCCTTCTTCCCAAATCTCATTACTACTTTCATAGGAGACACACGCAGTAATACTTGGTCCCCCCACGCTAAACTCTTAGAAGGATCGTTTTGCATCGGCGTAGCTCTTCTTCCAGTCTTGGGCTACCCGAATGCGACTCTTGATAAGCTCAATCCTAGCTAAAGTCTCCTGAATCACCTCTAGCCCGAGAAACTTGTTATCCCCCGCCTCTAGCCAATAAGTGGGAGAATGACAAGGCCTAGCATACAACGCCTCAAATGGGGCCTTATCGATCATGAACTTATAGGAGTTATGATAAGCGAACTCCACCAGTGGAAGATACGGCTCCCAACCTCCTCCAAAATCAAGGACACACATGTGTAGCATATCCTCCAGCATCTGATTGGTATGCTATGTCTGTCCATCCGTCTGTGGGTGATAAGCTGAACTCAATCTTAACTCTGTACCCATGGCCTCCTGAAATCTCTCCTAGAAGCGCAACACAAAAATCTTATCTCTATCAGACACAATATCCAGGGGTACCCCATGTAACCTCACTATCTCGGCAATAAATAATTATGCATACTGGCCCGTGGTGTAGTCTGTTCGTACTGACAGAAAATGAGCTCATTTGGTCAAGCGATCCACTATAACCCATATAGAATCGTGACCCCGCTGTGATGTAGTCAACCCAATAATGAAGTCCATAGAAATGCTCTCCCATTTCCACGTAGGTATCTCCAACGGCTGAAGTAACCCTGGAGGTCTCTGGTGGTCCACCTTTACCATCTGACAGGTGACGTATTTGGACACAAACTCTGCACTGTCCTTCTTCATCCCACTCCACCAGTACTGTCGCCTCATATCCTAGTACATCTTATCCCCTCCGCGATGTACCGCAAATCTAGACCTGTGCGACTGTGTCATCATTGCATGACGTAAATCATCTCTCTTAGGGACCACCAATATATCACTAAACCTCAAACCCCCATTAGAACTCATTGAATAGGATTCATCACCCTTAGCTAAAATCCGTACAATCTGATCCTGAAAAAAAGTATCCGTTGCTTGTGCCAGTATTACCCTCATAACAATCTCGGGTGTGACTGACATAACAGATATAAAGGAACGGGCTACCGCGTCTTGGTGTCCTAACTCTTTCCACTCCGCTCTCCATACTTTCACTACATCACCTAACCGTCTACGGCTTAACACATTAGCAACCACGTTAGCCTTCCCCGTATGGTACTGTATCTTGAACTGATAGTCTTTCACAAACTCCAGCCACCTGCACTGACGCATGTTCAACTCTCACTGAGTGAACAGGTATTGCAGCGACTTGTGGTCTGTAAACAAGAAAAACTTCTCCCCCAATAAGTAATGTCTCCAAATCCGCAATGTAAACACGATCGCTGCTAGCTCCAGGTCGTGGGTGGGGTAATTCCTTTCGTGAGGCTTAAGCTTGCGGGAGGCAAAAGTTATAGCTTGTTCCTCCTGCTGAAGTACTCCCCCGAGTCCATGTAAAGAGGCATTAGTATACACCAGGTACTCCGCTCCCGGCCTGAGCAAAGCAATAATTGGCACCGAAGTCATCTTATCTTTTAGCTCATTAAAAGTCAATTGACAAGCATCATCCCATACATACGGTACTCCCTTTCGAGTCGGATTCGTCAACGGACCCTCTATCTTCAAAAATCCTCAGATGAATCGCCTGTAGTACCTGGCTAACCCCAAGAAACTATGCACCACTGTCGTTGTCATGGGATATCCTCACTCTCTCACTGCCGACACTTTGCTCGGGTCAATCGATATCCCTAATTCCGACACAACATGCCCTAAAAATTGTACCTACCGTAACCAGAATCAGCATTGCTCATACTTAGCATATAGCTGAGGCTCTCGTAGAGTCTGAAGAACCTATCTCAAGTGATCGGCATGCTCCTCCTCAGTCTGTGAATAAATCAGGATGTCATCTATGAAGACGATGACAAACTGATCCAAGAACTCTTTGAACACTCGGTTCATCAAGTTCATGAAAACGGCTCGAGCATTTGTCATCCCAAACGGCATGACTCTGAACTCATAGGACCCATATCTCATCAAGAAAGCAGTCTTCGACACATCCTGCTTCCTAATCCATAGTTGATGGTATCCCGATCTCAAATCTATCTTCAAAAAGAAGGTTGCTCCTCTTAGTTGGTCGAACATGTCATCGATTCGAGGCAACGGATATTTATTCTGTATCGTGACCTTGTTCAACTCTTGGTAATCCACGCATAACCTCAGTTAACTATCTCTCTTCTTTACAAATAACACTAGAGCGCCCCAAGGCGAGGTGCTCCTACGAATGAAGCCCTGGCCTAACAACTGCTCTATCTGATCCCGTAACTCCCTCATCTCCACTGGAGCCATAATGTACGGTTCATGTGCTATCGGCCAAGTGCTCGGCATCAAGTTTATGACAAAATCTATCTTTCGACTGGGATGTAGGCCCGATATCTCCTGGAATACATTCAAAAACTCATGAACAAATGGAATCGGATCCAGGGGAATCATAATCTCCTTAGAGGTATCCTCCTATATGTAAATCAAATGGGTGGAAGATCCTCCCTCTGGTCAAGGCATCGCAACTAAAAACATCTCCTGACCAGGAATGGCAAAGATAATACTCATACCGAAATAATCTATCATGGCTCTGTACGCAGCGAGCCAATCAATGCCAATAATGGCATCGTGCTCATGCAAATCTAAAATTAGCATGTTCGCAGGTAAAATAAAACTACCAATCTCTATACCTACACCCCGATATATAAAGAAAATCAAAGACCCATTCCCCAGTGATGAGTCTACACATGTCACTGTACTCTCTGCCGTGTTTAATAACCCTAAGGCCCGTGCAAAGTGAATAAATATAAAATAATGCGACGCCCCAGTATCAAATAAGACTCTACCCATAGTGCCATGGATAAGAAACGTACCCTCAATCGCAGGTGGAGCCTGAGGTGATGCAACCTGGTGGACGTTATAGACACGTCCATACTACAATTTCCCCTGCTGAACTGGGGCTGCTGGGATGGCTGGAAGGCTGGCATCTGAGCTGGCGCTGGGAGGGTGGCTGGAAAGAGTGGCCTCTGTGGCTCATTATGGGCACCCTGCTATTGTGGGGACCTATCCCCCTCTGTGCAATCCTGATGCCTATGGCCATTCTTGCCACATCCAAAACACCTGCCCCTGAAGTTTCCTCCCCTTTGCCCCTATTGGCCGTTACCACCCCGCCACTGGCCCTGCTGAAACGTTTTGGCCCTGATGGCCCTGCTACTGTTGGTGTCGACCCTGTTGGCCATGCTGACTGGACAGGCCCTACTCACCCTGTCTAAATCCCCTAAATCCCTGCCTAGAATCATCGGATCGGAATCGCTTGGCAGGATCCCCCTGATGGGAACTCTGCTCACTGTGACGGGTCTACCCTTGGGCTGCTAGTGCCCCACCAGTACTACTGCCCCTATCTTGCCCTGTTGGCTGGACTCCCCTGCTCGTTTGCTCCCCTACTGATGGAAGCGGTGATCCTGACAGTGCAACAGAGCGGCGTTGAGTATGTTAGTGTAAGTACCCAACGATATATTGCCTATGAGGTGCTGACGAATCATCGAGGCCAATCCATCTAAAAACTATAATATCTTCTTCTCCTCAGTGGGTGCCTCATCCGGCACTATAGTGAGAAGTCTCATGAAATCCTCCTCATACTCAGCAACAATCATACTCTCCTGCTTAAGATTCAGTAGCCTCCGCCTCATCTCAGTTTGCACGGCGGATGGAAAATATTTACGATCAAACCGCACCCAAAATGACTGAATCGATATGTTGTCCCTCTCTTTCAAGGTGGTGGTGAACTCCCACCACTGCAAAGCATCCCCCACTAGCTTAAAGGAAGCCAGTAACTATCTCTGCACGTCAGTGCACTCATACATGCACAGATGCCTCTGGATATCCTTCTTCCATTGGTTGGCATTCATAATGTCTGAACTACCCAAGAACTTCGGGGGATGTGCCTTCGGAAAGGCATCCCTGACCCGCTCCCATACAGTGGGAAGTTGTCCTAGTACTGGTGATACTTCCTGAACCTGGGGTGGAGCCTGCTGCACCACCGCTAAGGTGGCATTCACCGCCTAAGCAACAATGGTGGCTACTTCAGTTGCATTCACCATTCCATGAGCCAGAGCTATTGGCTGCTGGCTGCTCAGGCTAGGCATTCCTATCTTGGCGTGCGCGTCATGAAGGCATTTGAATTGAGAAGGAAGTTTATTAGTCTACATATATTAATAAAATCCCAAATAGCTGAAGACGTAAGCGTAAACAAAAGAATACAACAGCCCTAAAAATAGGTCTATATATCAAAGATGCTAAGATGAAAGTGAAATAAGTCATACAGGTACTAAAGGACACTAGAACCTGATGCTCTGATACCGCCTGTGACACCCCGCCTAATTAAATACCGGGTGATCTTTCCTTTATTAAATTAAAATCAAGGTGAACGGTTGGTTCATTCTTAGCACCACTGTCACCAAATAAATATTTCCAATTTAAACACCCTAAATAATTAAGCTAAGTGTCAAAACAATTTAAAGTCTTATTCCATTTATTAAATCCCAACGTGAAAAACCTTTTTAAATGTAAATCAGTTTAAGAATAACATAAACGCTAAGGATGGAAATCAACCCAAAAGAATTAAACCAACTAGATTAACCAAACCAATTCAAATAACCATAAGTGAAATCATCATGACAAGAATTAGCTCCCAATGAGTACTGAATACTGAAAACAGAAATACATACAAAAGCTCTAATAAGTCTAAACTGAAATAGGAAATCGGGCGACACATGCCCTAGCTATATACTAAATCAAAAGTTGAATCAAGGAAGAGGTCATCTAGAGCAAGGGCTGCAACTCCCACATAAGCTGCAGCACATCCAATCTAAAGAACCTACGCCTGATGCCCCAGTGGCTGGGCACCTGTAATACATACATATGTATACAAGAGAGAGAAAAATGACAGGAAACGGATCAGAGCCCGAGTGTAAAATAGTTTTAAGAATAGTTTAGCAAGTATTTAAAATGCTTACCGGCTAATATAACAACCATTTTAGTATCACTCTCTTGAGAATTCTCACCTCTCATCTAATGTGCACACCTAATGTACTACTAAATGCCTCATAAGTCTATCTAACTTATCCTCCATAAATTTTATTTCGAGAAGTCACAAGGCTATGATATTTAGTTTAAAGATCAATCTCTTAATGATTACTTACGTTACTTAGTATATCTCAGTACTGTCATACAGTTCTCGAACACTTACTATAAAATTTGGAGCATTTATTCAATACTTAACTACTTATACGCACAGTAGAAGATTTCCATATATACGCATATATATTAATAACTCATATAATATATATACTATCGGCACACCACATAAAATCTATGGTGATGGCATACTCTACTACCAAGTCCCCGTATCTCTCGTACTAAGGGAAATACCAGTTTGGAGTCACTCTCGAACTGTTTTAACACAATACACATAAAATGGAGGTGAAGCATAGTTCCAAGTCACTAAGAGGTCAGTACATACCCCTCACGTCTCTTAGGATCGTCTGACTATCATTCTCAGATAGCCTGTACCAAAGAATCCTATGTTCTAGGGTATAAGTCAATATCCCCCATAAAGGTCCCATCTAGATAAGACTGTCACGGCGCAGCAACCTCCGTGATAGCAAGTAGCACGGGTATGATTATACACAAATATAATATAGATATATACACATGCACTCAGTCATACATATAAATATTCTCATTTTCTAATTAGGTTCGCACACGACCCATAATAATATTTTAACCGTACGTAATACAATTTTACCCATCTTTTACGCATAAAGAACTCATCTCATTTTATTCTCAATTATAATCATTTCGTAATTACTTCTCGTCCCTCGAAGTATTCTCTCTTCCTAAAGGTCAATTCAGTAGGTAAACCCTCTCTAACATACTGGTCTAAGTCATTTATGAACCTCTCAATTCCGTAGCTAACGTACGAATGATTTCCAATATGTGTCAAACCCCCTGTTAACCCACGGTTACATCCCATATATAATTTCATTCAACGGAATATACTTAGACCCTACTGGTCCTCTTCATGACCCATTATATTCTTTAAATAATATTCAAGGGTTCCTACGCATTTATCTGAATTAAAACAAAAGAGGAAAATGATTCAGTTTCCAGGAGGGGTCGATCGATCGATGAAAGGAGTCGATCGATCGACATTCTTGGGTCGATCGATCGATCAAGCAGTTCTTTCCCAGAATCTGTTAATCCAACCTACGGATTTCATCCAAAAAATTCCTCCAAAACACCATTAATGATTCCCAAACTCCTAAACAAGTATACCACTAATTTAATATACCTACCTACATGATTTCCTACGTAAAGCATGTACGAATTCATCGAATATATCGAATTAAGGGGCCAATTCAGCAGAATTATCAAGAACCCTAGTTTTGTATTAAATTTCCAAATTCTCATACTTCTTCCAGATTTCTTCCTATTAAACCATTACAAATTCGTGGGTATACCTCTACATATGACAAGGTGTCCAAATTTCACGATTTACTCCCAAAACATGCGGTTTGAGTCTTCTAATTTATATGATTCTTCCATAAAAAAATGTATTCTTAATCCTACTCTAACATAGATGGAATATCAACTAGGAATTTGCAAGATAGATACTTTCCTGGGAATCGAAGGTCTGATATGTTGGTGATGAAGGTATGGTTGCGTTCCTCGTCTTACGATCTATGCCCCGGTGGTGTTATTCTTGAAAAAGGTGTTACGGTTTGCGATCAAGTCTTGAAGAGGTCTCTACCTTTCTTCTCTAATGGTCGTTCTATGTTTCTGTGATTGATAACCCTAAAAGATTAACTCTAATAGCTGATATAACTTAGCGAAATTCGCGGGTTTAATTACCCAAAAATACATAATGACTATAGTACCTCCCGGGATGCCAGTTAGGCCTAAAAATGCCCCGAGACCCAAACTAACCCCCCGAGTACACTTTTCTGACTATCTCGATCCTTTTAGACGCGTTGGAGCACTCGAAATGACCATATGGGTGACTTATAATTTATTCACTTTTTGTAATAATAATAATAATATACTCCCGACACGACACAGGCGCGTCCCGACTTAATTTCCATAATTGTCATGTTATTCACTCGTGACAATTTTAATAAACTCAATTCTACCTATCACTTTACTCATTAAGTGATATTCAACAAATTTTAATAATTACTAACTCTCGTCACGCTAGTAAATATTTAAAATAAATTTTCGAATTAATATTAAATTAATTTATCTCAATTACATTTAATAAATTTCCAATTTAAAAAACATTAAAATATGGGGTATTACAAAAAAATACCCAATAGGGGAGTGAATTAGGTTTTTGCCAACTTTTTGGTTAATTTATACTTAAAAAAATATTGTCTTGGTTCTGAAAATTAAATAAATATGAAATAATTAATGTTTACTTTCTAAAAAAATATGATTTTTTAGATTTATTAGTATGAAATAAAAACTAGGATGGAAAATTAAATCACAAATAGACACATTAAAAGCAATAAAAAATAGCAAAAAATTAAGTGCACAAGATTTATGGTGGTTAAGCAAAAAAATGGTGAGCCTACATCAACTTTTCAAGTCGAAAGTGACTTCTTGAGTTCCACTACTGAGATCCATTAAGGATGGGATCAAATTACTGCGTACAAACCGTGTAACTGAACCAAGCTATAAATTACAATCGAAAGCTTATAACCGAGCTTCAATATTTCAAAAGTGTGTAGTAAATTTTTGTAGGACGATAACTCAATAAAAACACAACTTTGAGTCTAAGTTTATCTCTCTCAATAAGACTTGAATATAATAGTAATATTTGCACTTGTTCGCTTATGCTGCAGCGGAATAATTTTTTGGCAGCTCTTACTTCAACTTGTATTCTTCAACCTTTTTATAACCTCTTGAGTTCTCAAAAAATAATGAGAGATAATAATTATTTTTTGCACGAGTATGCTTGACAGTCTTAAGTTCTTAACCATGCTTGCTATAAAAAAAATTATTCGTTGAACATTAGTCTTATAGAGAAGAAGGGATGTCTCTCTCTCTCTCTCTCTCTCTCTCTCTCCCATGTCTCTATGTGGCTACATGTATGTACAAAGGAGGAGGGATTTTTTGTCTTGACTAATCGGTGGTTGAGATTAAATCTTGAGAATTTGTGTCTAATGATAAAAAAGTATGCCACGTGATGAGAATTAAAGTATTTGCTAGATTTTTAAGTCCCGTTTGTCCCATATCTCAAGATTGTCCCATGTCTCGAGAGTGGTAAATGTAATCTGTTGAGAATCCCTTTTACCCCCACTCTTCCCAAAAGTGTACCAATGAATCTCATCACTCTCTCTCTGACCCAACCTCAAGTTCTCTCTTTATTTTTCTTTGCACAAAATCGAAGATGAGATGGTTTCTCTCTCTCTCTCAAAAAGTGGTGCGTAACCAAGCCTGGTCGTCTGCTAGCAACACCGGGTAAAGTTTGATGATATCTAAAGCCTTCTTTTGTAGTTTTTTCATGATTGATATCTAAACCCTTAAGTTTGATGATATCTCCCTTAATACGATTGTCAATTTTTACTATTTTAATGGTTTAGGGTACATTTTTTGTTCGGTTTTAGCGATTTAAGTAAGAAGGTTTTAGCCCTTTCCCATCATACCAATTATCTCATCTTTGCCCACTTTACCTCTCTACTCTCTATACTCATCATCAACACCCACATACCTATACCATCTTTGTTGACTGCTTTTTCAATAAAACACAGCCCTCTCTCTTTCTCCCAACATTTTGTGGAAGATTATCTAATGAAGAGATCCTGGAAGGTACCATGCTATTTCACTGCTCACGCTCTCTCTCATAGCCGATTATTTTGTTGTTGTTTTTATTTTCATAGCTAACTATTTCATTTGTTTTTTTATTTTCAATTGTTTTTGTAGCTCCTTTATATGGCAGATAGGGAAATACATAGAGGAGTGTATCTCAACTACCGATTTTCAGTTGATTTTTAGTTATTTTTACAACTCCTTTATGAGCTGAAACTGTATTTTCGTGCATTTTCAGATCTGGTTTTTGGTGATGAAGTGCACAAGATGGAAGTACGGTGGCTATTTCAATGAAATAGGTTGATGTGTGTACTGAATGTATATCCGGTAGGTGATTTGATAGGAATGTATTATTTCATTTATATTTTTCATTTCAACTACATTCATCTGGCGTGGTGTTATTGAGAAATTTTAAGTTTAAGAAGAGGAAAATAAAACTTTGGGGAAAATTTAGTTAACTGAACTGGTTACATATTTTATTAAAATTTCCTTTTTGTTAAACACATTTATTAAAAGTTGCCTTTTTATGCTCTTTGGAGAACAAAAGACAAGGATGTGATGTGTTTATTTGGGATGAAAGTTTTAGTGTGTGAGGTCTGGATGTAGATGTAGAAATGGGGGATTTTTGTGAGAGTGTGTAGTGTTAGTTTAGAGGTTTGCATAGTATAACGCAGATTTTTATCATTACAATAGGGTTATTTTTTATTTTGAATTGTTTGATTATTGTGTCTCCAAGAATTAATGCGGATAACTATCTCTCCAAGAAGTTTTAAGAAGTTGCAATCCAAAATGTATCTATTTGATAATCAACCCACATATATATTATTTTATGTGAGTATAAACAACAATATACCCACATGAAAAAAAAATATTAACACATTAACTGCACAATAGAGTTTTTTTTCCCTTATAAATCAAACAATAGATAGGTGATACTGCGTGGTTAGACTTTATGGTCTACGTTGAGAGTTATGGTTAAACCAAGTTGAGGATTTTAAGGTTGTCATTGAGACTCACACAACATCAAGAGTGTCTAGAGTTGAAGAAAAGAAAAAAGGACAGTTAGGTGCAGTTTTGAAGGGCTACATGTCAGGTCTATGCATCGAGAATGTGAAACTGTCCTCTCACCTTCTTTTTCTTAATAAATATGTTCAATGTTAATAAATTTGTTCAAGTTTTGGTTTTGCACATGGATACATCTAATGTTTTAATTCTACAGATCTATTAGTTTTTACCATGGCATGATCACTCCCGATTTGTTAATTTTTAGTTTTAGAAATGTTGAAA
Source organism: Sambucus nigra (assembly GCA_949130495.1). NCBI lineage: Eukaryota > Viridiplantae > Streptophyta > Magnoliopsida > Dipsacales > Adoxaceae > Sambucus > Sambucus nigra. The sequence goes on along the minus strand of OX422210.1, from coordinate 577,843,605 downwards.
TGGAGTAGATAGATATTTTATCAAAGATTTCATAAGAAATGAGAACATCATATATACTAAAGGCAAGTGAAATAAGTGTAGAAGGTATTTGTAATATGATTGACTACATGAACGAATATCTCTAAAAAGTAGGAATACAAAGTAAATATATACGTTTGACTATCGAAGGTGTTAACTGATTGAGGTGGAAACTGAACGTCCGTGTAAATATGTTAATCGTTGTTATCGGCTTCCAACCGCAATATAAAAAATTTAAACTTTAACTACACTCTTATGGAGTATAGCGACGAGTTTGGGTATCGAATCTACAGGGAACTAGGACGAGTGAACGTGACGACAAAGGTAAGACTATTAACACTAACTTGACTCTAAAAAGAAACAAAAAGATTATTGAGATAGGAAATAACTAATTAACTAAATGCACACTAAATTAAACTGCTGCAATAACTATGTGAGCAAAATTAACTAACTAAGAATGACTTAATAAGAATGAAGGGAAAACAGGTTGGGAATACAATCCCCCAAACCATAGTGTATTGCCCAGTACAAAACTAGTCGTAAATTAATTAATTGATCAAATTCGATCTTTAGTACTCCAAAGTATTACATATGTGAGGGATCGTAGCTCGCACGGTATGTAAGCTAAGGATGTGTAAAGAGGTGGCGTATTAGCTACACGCGCGTTGCACTATTAAGCATCCCGATTACCTAGGGTAAACGAGATCAAAAGTTTTACAATGGTTGTGATCACTATATACACATGATCTAATCATTTATTAAATTTAGAGAACTAATTTTATACCCATGCAAACCACATCGGGTTGGGTTCATGCATCCCAACCTTTAAAAACCTAGCATAACATGGTGAAATTAATGAAAACTACGTTATCTACGTTGCATGAACTCATAATTGCTTGGAAAGAGAGATAAAAATATGAGAAATAATAATAAAAGTGTTGAAAATAAAAGTTACCAAGATTGAAGAACAAGAACATGTAAGAGGAAATCAAAGGTTGAAGAAAAACTGGAAAAACTCTTGAATTAATGGTGCAAAGTATGTAAATTCTTCTCCTAGATGTTTCTATTTATTATGGAACTTTTACATGAATGAAATCTGAATAAAAAGAGTCTTAATGACAAAATATATAGACTAGGGGTCGTTTAGAAGAGTCCCCAAAACATAAAACTTTTTTGGCTAAAAGATAAGCACAAAATAAAAATCCCGTATCTGGCAATTTGTCAAACTTAGAAAACGTGACTAATTTTGTAACGGATCTGGAGCGTGACTAATGTCCAGGTCAGTTCGTTTTTCAATCTCTTCGATTCGGTTCGGTCCGTCCTTAACAGTTTTTTCTTGGATTTCTTTCTCAACTTCAAATGGGCATAACTTCTTCACCGTAGTTCGGATTGGGGTGCCATTTTTTTTCAGTGCTCTTATAATTTAGAGCTCTTCAACTTTCTAGTTTACCCCACCTTCGGAATATGGCTGTAAAATTATGAAAATGCCCTTAAACTCCCCATTTCTTGCTTTCTTTCACTATTTTGCGTTCTCTTTCGCACTAATTTGCATGAAAGACCTGTAAAACACATAAGAGATACACAAAATACAAAATACTTGTCAAAAAGGGTTAGTATCATAAATATAAGACAAATCCAAGCTATTTACGATGCACGGAATCATAAAAATACTGATATTAAGGGGATAAATGTGAAGAATTTATGTCTTATCATTAACTCAATAAAATACTTGGATACGAGATTTAAGAAGTTGGATACATGAAGATGTTAACTTCATTTTAAAATATACTTTTTACTACTGTTTGCTCCAAGCGTGACGATTATAAAATATGAGGTTTAAGAAGTTATATAAAAATAAACTCGGTAGCAACTTCGAATTGTCACAGGATGTTATGCATGTGACGCAATAGCTTATACTCTGTAGCAACTTCGAATAGTTGGACTAAGTATCTTCCTTTATGGGTCTTATATAGTTATGCTTGGAGTTTATCATGTATAATAATTTTATTTGTCTATGGGCCTTTGGTACTATTTCCACCCATGTTGGTTGTGGATATATATTATATTTTTAAGTGAGAAGTAGCAAAGTTGATGTTCCATAAATAAATGTTGATTTATGGGGATGTGTACAAATCAGCAAAAGTTAGGGTTATTAACCAATTGTTCCCATTTACCATTTGTTTTGAAATTCTAATTTAACTACAAATGAAGAAATAAATGAAATAATTATGGGTTCTAATTATATGTTGTGCCGCAAGAGCACATATTGGTGCATAATTATAATATAGTGGCTCTTCTGCATTTTTGATTGATTGTAAATTTAGTCAGTGTGACTAAGTTATGTTTGATTGGTTTTTATTTTAGTTGATTAAGATTTTCATTGTTCTTAATGGAAGATTATAATATTTTTAATCATATCTCAATTTATAAAATTTATATTCATTTTGGAGAGTTGGTGTTCAGGTTAAAAATATGCTCATTATTTTTAACCCTGGTTATGCTGATGAAAAAGGTCAAAGTTAGATATATCGCTAATTTTTACATTAATAAATATACATCTAAACTATTAATAGATTGATTATTTTTTACACATATTATCTTCACAAGGGCATCGATATATTTCATTATCAGAGCACGTGACTCAAACCTAAGTTTTTGCACTTTTAATTCAAAAACTGCACCCTCTCTTCACTTTCACGATTTTGTCTAAACCCTCGAAATCAATAACCCATTTATGGAACATTTTAGAGTGTTTGATATAATTTTAGCATTTTTAGTTTGGTCACATACTTCTCTTAACAATCTCAGTTACTTTAAAGGTATGCACTTACTTCAATGTTATTCTATCTTGATCTAACGATGGATTTAGTTTGAGGATTCCTCTTTGTTATACTAAAGTTCAATCCAATTATTTATTTTATTATTAGATATTACTAATATGAGGTTATGTGGATATGAATTTTCGCCGTGCACTCTCAAAATTTCTTTTGATAGATTGAAATTTTCTCAATTAGGCAATTAAAAAATTGGTTTGGTATAAAAAAATTAGAAGCCATTGCATTGTGTTTTTGGTTGCACAAATGTGATATTGACGACACAAATCACACGCGGACAGATTTACACAGTCAACAATGCAAATTTTAATCATGTCATCAGTTACACCATATTAAATTTACAACAGTGTCGAGTCGCACAATCGTTATACATATTTTATATATGTGATTTGTCCATACGTTTTTTAATGAATCAATAAACATTAGCTACACTCTTAAATTTAACTTGCAAGAAATACAAATACATCCAACAAAAAATTTAACTGTGACATCAGCAAGGGCACACCCTAGTGTATATCTATATAAGAAGAAGAAAAAAAATAAAACAAGAGACGAAATAATTAAAAAATAAAGAAAACGGTGTTAAAAAATATAAAAGAGAAAAAAATGAAAAATAACAAAATAGCAAAACAAAAAAAATGAATGAACAAAAAAAGATATATATATATATATATATATATATATAGAGAGAGAGAGAGAGAGAGAGAGAGAGAGAGAAGGAAAACAAAAATAAATAAGCATTGGCGAAAAAAATACAAATCGTAGGAAGGAATCAGAATAATAATAATAATAATAATAATAATAATAATAATAATAATAATAATAATAGTAATAATAATAATAATAATAACAATAATAATAATAATAATAATAATAATAATAATAATAATAATAATAATAATAATAATAATAATAATAATAATAATAATAATAACATGAAAGATAAAAAAATAATATTTATATATGTGTTTGTAAGAAAATAGAAGATAGAAAATAATTAATGGAAGAAAGTTAAGAGTAATTAAAGAATGAAGCGAAGAGAGTAGAGAGAAAGTAAAACAATGGAAAAAGAGTGGGTGGACAAATGTGGAGGGTTTAAAATAAGAAATAGAAAGATGAGAGATGATGGGTGTGTGTAAGGTGTGATTAAAAAAATGAAGGAGAATACGAGAGAATCAGAAGATAAATGAAGAATAAATAAAGAGGAGAGACAATGAGGATGAAAGGACAAACAAAAAGATAAATAAAAAGTAAAAAATTGAAAATCTTAAAAAACATAAATAGAAAATACAAAGAAAATAATTAAAATTTTATATTAAAAAATATTGTTTGACTAATTTTGATAAAAAAAATTATACAACAAAAAATGATACATGCAAAGTGAATGTTTATACAAGTGTGTCAAATATACAAAACAACAAATGTTACAAATGCTTTAGAAATTTTATAATATTATTGTGTACATATATATATTTTAGTGTGAAGTGATTTTTTTTATAAAAAATATGATTTAAAAAATAAATAATATAATGAGTTTCAAAAATAATTTTTATAACTTAAATAACTATATAATTTTTATAATGATTTATATAAAACATAAAGTTAACACTATAATATACAACAAAATATTGTGGAGAACAAAATCAAATAAATAATAATATTTAACTTAAATAATTACATAAAATATAATTAAATAAGGTTTGTTATCATCAAAATCAATTATAATAAAAATTAAAGTCCTACATTCTCCGCCTTTCTTATGATGACAAACAATGATTCACTAAAGTGCATAAAAAAATATTTTAGCATGTAAAAACATTATAAGCCGTAAAATGGTGTGAATCATCCAAAAAAAAATCCTCTTTTGACATTGTCAAAAAGAATTTTTTTAAAAAATTCAATTGTAACAACCCGTAATTTTCTATGCCCAGTTGATTAGGCCGCACAAGAAATACCGCGAATATCTAAATAATTTATATGATTCTCAGTATCAACGTAAACTAAAAACCATAGTAAATTAAAACCAATGCAATAACTAGTTCAATAAGAGATGGTGAACATAAATACTAAACTGTGAAAATTGAATCCACTATATAAAATCCTCCCATTGAAATTCTTCAATAGAATAAAATAGTACAACTAAACTTCCTATAACTACAAAATTCTAACTGAAATACAAATAGAGTACAAGGGTAACCCTTTTGATGTAACTCTGAATATGCTGACAACTATAATGAACCAGCGACTCCAAGTCTGCAAATACCAAGCTGGATCGCCACAACAGCAAGTTTGACCACCTAGTCTTGTTAACCTGTTTATACAATAATAACATCGGGGGGGGGGGGATTTTATAATTTGGGTCAGGACCCTAAAATTTTTAGAATTAACTTTTAATACCGATAAATAATGATGCAGCCAATTCGCAATACATGCCACCCATCGGTTCTCAGATGCAATGAATATCTTACCTCTCACCTAAGTGAAATGCAACGCGCATGTCCCAACCCAAGGTCTAACTATGCTAGAAGTATCTATATCTAGACAATTAAGCACTATCACGTAACGGACAACTATCATGGAGCGCTATCAATAACCTAAATAGAATTCCACCCTATGATTCATACATATATTTCTATTATGTATTCTTAGACTCATAAACATAATTCTAGAACTATTTAAATATATTTAAATTAAGAAATTTATTATCCAACTAACATAAGGGATAGGTCACAACTATATACCCTGGACAAAGGTAGGTAACTAGACACATATGTAAAAGTACAACCCATATATTTACTCCCGCAATGTCACTCACAAGGGACATACAAGTACACCACATAAAGTACCTAACATGCCATAGGTTTATTATTAAAGTTTATCCTTAGACTACATAAATTCTTACCTGATATATATACATATACATATATATAGTACACGAAGGCATCTAACCTTGGTATCCATCTCGTGCCTCTATCAGCAAGGTCAGAGGAGTCCCTCATCTAACGGACTTATATAAAACACATTTAAGTAGAGTGACCACTATGCAGTATACCATCCCCTCACCCAAATGGATTCGTCCATCCTACTTCTCTCATCACGAAGCGATGACCCTAAACGTATGATCTAAAATAACAACCCCCACTACGGAAGCACATCTCAGCCGGCGTATGGTACATAGTCCAATGTTGAACGCAACCCCCACCCGATAGATTCACCACGAGTACAGGTATGTCCACATAATCACACACACACACAATATATATATATATATATATATATATATATATATATATATATATATAATACTTACACTCAAGCGTACCCAACCATCTAGATCCCCACATTATTGGATCCTTATTCAAAAGTAGGTTTACAATCTCTAAAACCAAGTTAAACATATATAAATAAGTAGGATATCGCATATACTCAGCATAGCCCATACCAATTAAATCCCGAAACATCGAATTATTCTTACGTTCTTAGGATCACCAACTCTAATCCTTATTAAATTCGACTCTTAGTTTATTATGTATTTAAACTATTAGTACATATATCTCTCTATATATACATACACTCTCGTAACACGTGTGTGTGTGTGTGTGTGTGTGTGTGTGTATGTGTTTGTATATATATATCCTCATTAAATTTCCAAATAAATTTTACTGCCTCAAATCTCTCAAGACCTGAACTGAGCAAAATGCGTAAACATGATGTAGGATATCACTCTCTCACGTCTACTTAGTCTAATCCAATCCTCAATGTCGGATAGTACAATTAATAAAATCCTAACCGTTCTTCTACCTTGATTAAAATAGTACACTTTGCCTTGTTTTTTACACATTAATAAACTTAACTTCCCAATTCTGCCAACGATCACTCACTTGGATAACCTTCCACATATTCGGATGAGTTCTTAAAAATCCCACGACCATTTCTACCATTTAACCCGACACAACTCCAAGGTCCAAATCAATTCACCCTTGAGGCCGAATCAATTGCGCCAGGCCTTGAGCCTATAATTTCCTATAATTAAAATGAGTCATCTTCTCTAACATCTATTAACGACTTCTAAGTTTTGTAAACCTCGATTTTATCAACTATGAATTTATAATAAATAAGAAAATACACCCACATGGTTTTATAATCATTCTAAACATAATCATGCCTATAATAAAGTCTATACCAAAATCACCAACTAAAGATTTTAGTCTGGTGCACCATTTCGTAGAAAATTCATAACTAACTCAAAATAAATAAATAAAATACGAAACTGGTGGCCAATCGTAATGAAAATATCTATAATTTCATGATCCAAATCGATTCGCCACTAGACAAAATCGATTATGTACTGGGCAGAATCTAAAACAGGCTAAAGACAAAGATAAAACCCCCAAAACCTCCATTAACGCCCAAACCAAGGTCCAAAACAGTGCTCAATCGATACCCTAACCTAAGGTAAGTATAGGAAAATATTTTTAAAGCTTTTTTACACCATCGTATGGGTCCAAGAGCATAAAATTCATGATTAAAACTTAAAGATTCAAACTTTGCAACATAACTTATCTTTAAATCAACTTAGGGTTTGTTCATCATCAATTCCAGCCGTAAACCTCAAATTAACATGGGAATAATTCATAATAATGAAGTTTCATTCTAAAACGTCTATTATATATGTTATATCTACCTTCTTTAATCCATCAATTTCATGTTTTACTCATCTAGGTACAACTATTCAATGCATGACGGGTTCATATCATTCCTAATTAAGCTAAATCATAAATCATCATTGGAATTAGTCTCCAATATAATTAAATACCCCAAGATCATTGTGACACCCCGACTAATTAAATACCGGGTAGCTACTCCTTTATTAAATCAATACAAAATGCCAAGTTGGTCCAGTTAATAGCATCATTGTCGAAAACATTTTTAATGATTACTAACCACCTAGTATTTAAAAAGTGAGTTGCCAAATTTTAAGTTAACTATGATTAACATGCAATAAGTGAAATATAAAGAATAACATAATCATTCACAATAAAGTCCAACTATAGTAATCATCGAATAATAATAAGTCTGGAGGAAATACTCCTCACAACAATCCAAATACGGAACTGAAATAAGAACCATAGCATGTATCCTGAATTAATTACAAACCAAAGTCTGAATAACTGAAATGTAAAGTGTCTCTAAAAGAAATGGGCGACATGCCCTACAAATGATGAATCTGAATATGGAATCAAGACAAGAAAATGAGGCGTCTAATATCAAGGCCCTGTAACTTTCACAACAGCTACAGCTCGTCACCTGAATAAAATTCCTATGCATGGTGTCCTTGTGGCTGGGCACCTAAAAAGGTTTTTACAAAAAGTAGATTTGAAAGCAAACGGGTCAGAGACCGAAAGTGGAGAGTATTTTAAAAACAACAAGTGCTTTAATAAAATTAAAACAATGAATGCAAAGTACATGTTAGGACGTGCTCTCACATGAAATACTCACCTCTCGACTAATTGTGCACTCCTAACGTACCATACCCATTCAAGTGATTCTCATATCTAACTAAACCGACATAAGTTCTAACCTTTACACTCGATTCACAATATGAATTCCCAATATTTTCACTTAAACAGATAGCTTTAATTAAACTCGGATTCTCAATTGCTAACATTACAATTCATGGCATGATATTCCTTTTTAACTTCTCAAGGAGTTACTATAAATTATTCTCGCAATTTAAACATAACAAATTCCTTTTCATTGAACCGTTTATTATTCACATCATAAATATACAATACAAGCACCCCGAGGCTAAGCTGTGGTGCACACATACTCTGCTATCCATCCCGGTACATCACGTACATAAGGATTACAAATTCCGAATCTCTCAGGAATTGTTAGAATAAACACCACACATAAAAATGGAGGCGAACATAATTCAACATATCCATGGTCACGTACATACCTACGCTCCATAGTCAGCTGGCTTAATAACTCACAATTAAGTCATTCCCTTGAACTATGTCTTCTAGGTACCACTCTAAATCCGGGCACACAAGGATTAGATGGCCCTAAGCGAACGTAAACCTCCCGTGATAGCAAGTATGGTAGGTATGTCATACACATAAAAATCATATACATATACTAATCATGCACACATCTTAATAATTACCATCATTTATTAGTGGTATACTTCTCATTCTTATACCAATACACGTGTCCCCAGTTTATATATATACATCATCCATTATCCTGACGTCGTAATTAGTTATTCGCGTCCTAACCCACAATTACCATTTGGTTCAAATCATTCTTCTATATTTTTCTCCCCAATATATCCCGAATATCCCAACTATATCAATTAGTCATCAAGGTAAGGTTATCTCTACCATTAACCAAGGTTACGGGACACTAGAAATCAAACCAGGCCAAAAAGGCCAAACTGTCAACTCGTTCGAACGAGGTCGTTCGAACGAGAGTTCGTTCGAACGAAGTGGGCATCTAACGAGATCTCGTTCGAACGAAAGGCATCGAACGAACACCCCCCTCGTTAGAAGGCAAACTGTCAACTCGTTAGAAGCTCGTTCGAACGAGCTCGTTCGAACGACCTGGGCAGGTCTTCTAACGAGGTGACAGTTCGAGCCCAAAAAATTCCTATTACGTTTTTCACCAATTTTCTCACCTCAAAACTCCTCCAAAAATTATTCCAACAATATTTTAAGGTTCCTCAACATTCCTAAACATTCTTAGGTCGTAATCTAGCACATTCATGGGATCAAATCTTCCTATACAACAACTAATTATTAAATCTCCCAAAGTTTTCCCCAAACCTTATGAGTATGAACCCTAGAATTTAAAGTCATCAATATCCATAACTACATCCGTTTTTACATCATGAAAAGTTGTATTTTGTTTAGTATAATCACCCAATAACATTCTACATGCAATCCCTATATCATAACTTGAATTTCTATTTCCAATTTCATGGGTTTTCATCAAACTCCCAATGTAATGTAATTAATTTAAATTCTAAGCATGGAAGAAACATTCGCTTGAAATTAACGTAATTAAACCACTTGCCTTAGGTCTTTCTCTGAATTTGATGTTGGATTGATGAAGGTTGGTCTCTCTCTCTCTCTCTTTTTCTGCAGAATTCTCCTTCCTCTCTCTCTCTACTAGTTTTTCTCCAAGATGACAATGGTGGTTTGGAGGTTGCCTTAGGAAACTCTTAGAACTTTTTCCAATAACTCCCGTAGCCCATTAAGTCATTTAGTGTTGTTAGTGGGTTTAGTGGGTAAAGACTAAATCAGATTTTAACCTCTAATTTTCGTGGGTTTTAATTCCCAAAATTCCGAAATTACCAAACTACCCTTTTAAGTTGCCGGTATGGCCCGAAAATGCCGCGGGACCCAAACTAAACCCCCGGCTAGTGTTTTCTGACTATTTCGACCCTTCCGGACACGTTGGCGCACTCAAAATGACTATACAATTGATAAAAATAAAATTCACTTTTTAATTTAAATAATTATATTCCTGACGCGACTGTCACGCGCGTCCCAACAAAATTTCCCAAATTGTCGTATTTCTATCTCACGACAAATTTAATATTTTCAATATTCATATATCGCCATATATACACATTATAATCAAATACCAACTCACATCTCGCTAGTATTTTATCCGGATTAATTCTCAATTAATTCACATATAATTAAATTAATCCCATAAATAAATATCAATAAAAGTACGGGGTATTACATACTTCCCCCTAATAACAGAATTTCGTCCCGAAATTCGGAACTAGAAAGTACCTGGTAAAAACAACCCTGGATAACGTTCACGCATCTCATCCTCGCGCTCCCATGTGGACTCCTCGACATTATGATGCCGCCACTGAACACGTACTAACGGAACTATCTTTGACCGCAGTTTTCGCTCACTTCGGTCCAAAATAGCAATCAACCCCTCCTCGTAGGAGCTATCGGGCTGGAGATCAATGTCCTCCAAAGCACTGTGACAAATGAGCCAAATCATCTCTAAGATATTTCCTTAGCGAGGAAATATGAAACACATCATGAATCCTGTGTAGATGCTCCGGTAACCGAAGTCTATACGCAACAGACCCAATCTGCTCGATGATAGGAAATGGTCCCACGTATCTCGGTGCCAACTTCCCCTTCTTCCCAAATCGCATAATCCCCTTTATAGGAGATACTCTGAGTAAAACCTGGTCCCCCACTTTGAACTCCTTGAAGAATCTCTTTGCATCGGCGTAGCTCTTCTGCCGATCCTGAGCTACCCGAATGCGGCTCCGTATCAATTATATCCTTGCCGAAGTATCCTGAATCACTTCTGGCCCAAGTAGTTTGTTGTCCCCCACCTCCAACCAACATGCAGGGGAACGACAAGGTCTACCGTACAACGCCTCAAATGGAGCCATGCCAATGGTGAACTGGTAGGAGTTGTTGTAAGCAAACTCCACCAGTGGAAGATACTGCTCCCATCCACCCCCGAAGTCAATGATGCACATCCGTAACATGTCCTCCAACATCTGATTTGTACGCTCGGTTTGCCCATCGGTCTGCGGATGATAAGCCGTACTCAACCGCAATTCCGTACCCATGGCCTCCTGAAAACTCTCCCAAAACCGTGAAACAAATATCTTTTCTCGGTCAGACACGATATTTAGGGGCACACCATGAAGTCTCACTATTTCTGCAATAAAAAGCTGGGCATACTGTCCCGTAGTGTAGTCTGTCCTTACGGGTAGAAAATTAGCAACTTTGGTCAACCTGTCCACAATCATCCAAATGGAGTCGTGACCTCTCTGTGACGTAGGCAACCCCGTGATAAAGTCCATGGAGATGCTCTCCCACATCCACATCGGGACCTTTAATGGCTGTAGAAGTCCAGTCGGTCTCTGATGGTCCACTTTTACCAACTGACAAGTGGCGCATTTAGAAACAAACACGATAATATTTCTCTTCATCCCGCTCCACCAATACTGTCGTCTCATGTCTTGGTACATTTTTTCCCCACCGGGATGTACCGCGAACCGTGAGCCGTACGACTCTGCCATCACCTCGTGTCGCAATTCCCCCCCTTCCGAAACTACCAGTCTCCCATTGAAACGTAATCCCCCGTCTGAACTAACGGTATAGGACTCGGCTCCCTCTGCTAGTGATCGAACTATCTGCTCCTGACAGAACGAGTCAACTGCTTGTGCCTTTACCACTCTCGTGACAATATGCGGTGTAACAGTCATCACCGACATGAATGATCGGGCCACTGCATCCTAGTGTCCCAACTCCTTCCACTTTGCCTTCCACACCCCTGCCACCTCATCTACTGGCCTACGGCTCAACGCGTCTGCTACCACGTTAGCCTTCCCTGGGTGATATTGGATATCAAACTGATAGTCCTTCACAAATTCAAGCCACCTCCGTTGCCGCATATTCAACTCCTTCTGCGTGAACAGGTACTGTAGGGACTTGTGGTCCGTAAATAATCGAAACTTCTCACCCAAAAGGTAATGTCTCCAAATCCGAAGGGCAAATACCACTGCCGCTAACTCCAAGTCATGGGTGGGGTAATTCTTCTCGTGAGGCTTAAGCTTACGGGAAGCATAAGCTATGGCCTGACTCTCCTGCTGTAATACACCTCCAAGTCCTTGTAAGGACGCGTCGGTGTAAACTAGATACTCAACTCCCGGTCTCGGCAATGCTAACACAGGTGCTGAGGTCAACTTGTCCTTCAACTCATCGAATGCCAACTGACAGGCATCACTCCAAATGAACGGCACACCTTTACGAGTCAGATGTGTCAAAGGACCCGCTATCTTTGAGAAACCCCGAATAAACCTCCTGTAGTATCCTGCTAGGCCCAAGAAACTTCGGATCTCAGTCGGTGTCATGGGATGTCCCCACTCCCTCACCGCGGATACCTTCTTCGGATCAACAGATATCCCCCGGTCGGAAATAATATGTCCCAAAAACTGAACCTCCTTCAGCCAAAACCCACACTTCTCATACTTTGCATACAGCTCGTTCTGGCGTAGCGTCTGCAAAACCTGCCTCAAGTGCTCGGCGTGCTCCTCCTCTGTCTGGGAGTAAACCAGAATATCATCAATGAATACAATGACAAACTGATCTAGGAACTCTCTGAACACCCTATTCATTAAGTCCATAAACACGGCTGGAGCATTGGTCAAACCAAAAGGCATAACCCGAAACTCGTAGGAACCATATCTCGTTAAGAAAGCAGTCTTCGAGACGTCCTCTTCCCTGATACGCAACTGATGGTATCCCGATCGCAAATCAATCTTTGAGAATAAAGAAGCTCCTCTCAACTGGTCGAATAAGTCATCGATTTGGGGCAACGGATACTTATTCCGTATCATGACCTTATTCAACTCCCGGTAATCCACACACAACCTCAACGATCCATCCCTCTTCTTCACGAATAACACAGGGGCACCCCACGGTGAAGTACTCCTCCGAATAAACCCCTGACCCAACAACTGCTCAATCTGATCCCGTAACTCTCTCATCTCAGCTGGAACCATACGGTAAGGTGCGCGGGCAATAGGCCGAGTGCCCGGCGTCAAATCAGTCACAAAATCTATCTCCCTACTCGGAGGTAGTCCAAGTATATCCTGAAATACATCGGCGAACTCACTAACAACGGGTATCGAATCAAGTGGTATCACCACTTCCTTAAAGGTCTCCTCCTCTATGTAGTACAAATGAGTGGACGATCCTCCCTCAGGACGAGGCATCGCCACTAAAAACATCTCCTGCCCGGGAATGGCAAAGATAATACTCCTACTAAAACAGTCAATCATGGCTCGGTACGCAACTAGCCAATCCATACCAATAATGGCATCATACTCGGCCATCTCTAACACTAACATATCAGCGGGTAAAGTAAACCTCCCAATTTCTATACCCACACCTCTACACATAAGCGAAATCATGGAACCCCTACTCAACGGTGAGTCTACACAAGTAGCGGTGCTCTCTGCGGTGTCTAACAACCCAATGGTGCGTGCAAATCTCATAGCAATGAAACAATGTGTAGCCCCCGTGTCAAATAAAATACGCCCCAGAGTCCCCTGAATAGAGAACATACCCTCAATGGCTGGTGGATCCTGTGGAGCTGCGACCTGCTGGAGCTGATACACTCTCCCATACTGAAGTTGTCCCTGCTGAACTGGGACTGCTGGAATGGGCGGTAATGCTGCCATCTGTGGTGCTGGGAGGGCGGCGGGAAACATAGGCCTCTGTGGCTCGTGTCGAGCACCCTGCTGCTGCTGCTGTGGGGCCTTGCCCTTATCAGGACACTCCTGACGTTTGTGGCCAATCTTACCAAAAATGAAACACTTCCCCTGGAAGTTTCCCCCTCGCAGTCCCTGCTGACCACGGCCCTGGTGACCGTTACCATTTCTGCCCTGGCCTTGCTGGCCCTGGTGAAACTGCTGTTGTTGACCATTTTGACCCTGCTGGCCCTGATGGCCGTTCTGACCCTACTGGCCATTCCTAAAACCTCCTTGTCTGTGCCTGAAACCCCCTGATCGGAATCTCTTAGAATCCCCCTGTTGGGAACCCTGATCACCCTGCCTATACTGACCCTGAGCTGATTGTGCCCCACTGGCACCATTTCCCCCTGTCCTGCCCTGATGGCTGGACTCTCCTGATCGCTTCCCCTCTGTCAAGTGAAAGCGGTGGTCCTGGCAATGGAGAAGTGCAGCGTTAACCACTTCAGAGTAAGTGGCCAACGATAGATTCCCCAACAAGTGCTGACGGATCCTCCAAGTCAATCCATCTATGAATTTCTGAATCTTCTTCTCTTCTGTCGGTATCTCATCCGGGACAATATTCAGCAAATTTATGAATTCGGCCTCATACTCAGCCACAGTCTTTCCCTCCTGTCTAAGGTTCATCAACTTCCTCCTCATTTCCGTTTGAACAGCTGACGGAAAATATTTGCGATCGAACCGCACCCAGAACTCCTGTATCGTGAGAGTATCTCTCTCCTTTGCGATGGTAATAGACTCCCACCACTGCAATGCGGATCCCACTAGCATGAAAGTAGATAGTATCTGCCTCTGAACATCGGTGCACTCATACATCCTCAAGTGCCTCTGAATATCCTTCCTCCACTGACTAGATACCACAACATCGGAGCTACTCGCGAACTCCGGAGGGTGTGCTTTCTGAAAAGCATCTCGGACACGTTCCCAAGCAGACGGGAATGCATGTGCCTGAACTGGCGCGGCTACTGGCGCCTGGGGTGGTGCCTGCTGTACAACGGAGAGAGCGGCATTTACCGCTTGGGCTACAATGGCTGCAACCTCGGCGGCATTCATGGTGCCCTGTACTGGAGCTGGCTGTGGCTCGAGCTGTGCATTCCTAGGACCCCGTGGTGCACGTCGTGGAGGCATCTGAAATAAGAGTAAAGTCTATAAGTTCGCAGTTATAAACTTAAAATAGCTGAAGAGCGAAGCATACATAAAGGAATACAACAGTCCTAAAATATAGGGCTTTACATCAAAGAAAGCTCAGCGAAAACATAATAAGTCGTACAGATCCTAAAGGACACTAGAACCTGATGCTCTGATACCACCTGTGACACCCCGACTAATTAAATACCGGGTAGCTACTCCTTTATTAAATCAATATAAAATGCCAAGTTGGTCCAGTTAATAGCATCACTGTCGAAAACATTTTTAATGATTACTAACCACCTAGTATTTAAAAAGTGAGTTGCCAAATTTTAAGTTAACTATGATTAACCTGCAATAAGTGAAATATAAATAATAACATAACCATTCACAATAAAGTCCAACTATAGTAATCATCGAATAATAATAATAAGTCTGGAGGAAATATTCCTCACAATAATCCAAATACGGAACTGAAATAAGAACCATAGCATGTATCCTGAATTAATTACAAACCAAAGTCTGAATAACTGAAATGTAAAGTGTCTCTAAACGAAATGGGCGACATGCCCTACAAATGATGAATCTGAATATGGAATCAAGACAAGAAAATGAGGCGTCTAATATCAAAGCCCTGTAACTTTCACAACAGCTACAGCTCGTCACCTGAATAAAATTCCTATGCATGGTGTCCTTGTGGCTGGGCACCTAAAAAGGTTTTTACAAAAAGTAGATTTGAAAGCAAACGGGTCAGAGCCCGAAAGTGGAGAGTATTTTAAAAACAGCAAGTGCTTTAATAACATTAAAACAATGAATGCAAAGTACATGTTAGGACGTGCTCTCACATGAAATACTCACCTCTCGACTAATTGTGAACTCCTAACGTACCATACCCATTCAAGTGATTCTCATATCTAACTAAACCGACATAAGTTCTAACCTTTACACTCGATTCACAATATGAATTCCCAATATTTTCACTTAAACAGATATCTTTAATTAAACTCGGATTCTCAATTGTTAACATTACAATTCACGGCATGATATTCCTTTTTAGCTTCTCAAGGAGTTACTATAAATTATTCTCGCAATTTAAACATAACAAATTCCTTTTCATTGAACCGTATATTATTCACATCATAAATATACAATACAAGCACCCCGAGGCTAAGCTGTGGTGCACACATACTCTGCTATCCATCCCGGTACATCACGTACATAAGGATTACAAATTCTGAATCTCTCAGGAATTGTTAGAATAAACACCACACACAAAAATGGAGGCGAACATAATTCAACATATCCATGGTCACGTACATACCTACGCTCCATAGTCAGCTGGCTTAATAACTCACAATTAAGTCATTCCCTTGAACTATGTCCTCTAGTTACCACTCTAAATCCGGGCACACAAGGATTAGATGGCCCTAAGCGAACGTAAACCTCCCGTGATAGCAAGTATGGTAGGTATGTCATACACATAAAAATCATATACATATACTAATCATGCACACATATTAGTAATTACCATCATTTATTAGTGGTATGCTTCTCATTCTTATACCAATACACGTGTCCCCGGTATATATATACACATCATCCATTATCCTCACGTCGTAATTAGTTATTCGCGTCCTAACCCACAATTACCATTTGGTTCAAATCATTCTTCTATATTTTTCTCCCCAATATATCCTGAATATCCCAACTATATCAATTAGTCATCAAGGTAAGGTTATCTCTACCATTAATCAAGGTTACGGGACACTAGAAATCAAACCAGGCCAAAAAGGCCAAACTGTCAACTCGTTAGAAGTCTCGTTCGAACGAGAGTTCGTTCGAACGAAGTGGGCATCTAACGAGATCTCGTTCGAACGAAAGGCATCGAATGAACATCCCCCTCGTTAGAAGGCAAACTCTCAACTCGTTAGAAGCTCGTTCGAACGACCTGGGCAGGTCTTCTAACGAGGTGACAGTTCGAGCCCAGAAAATTCCTATTACGTTTTTCACCAATTTTCTCACCTCAAAACTCCTCCAAAAATTATTCCAACAATATTTTAAGGTTCCTCGACATTCCTAAACATTCTTAGGTCATAATCTAGCACATTCATGGGATCAAATCTTCCTATACAACACCTAATTATTAAATCTCCCAAAGTTTTCCCCAAACCTTATGAGTATGAACCCTAGAATTTAAAGTCATCAATATCCATAACTACATCCGTTTTTACATCATGAAAAGTTATATTTTGTTTAGTATAATCACCCAATAACATTCTACATGCAATCCCTATATCATAACTTGAATTTCTATTTCCAATTTCATGGGTTTTCATCAAACTCCCAATGTAATGTAATTAATTTAAATTCTCAGCATGGAAGAAACATTCGCTTGAAATTAACGTAATTAAACCACTTGCCTTAGGTCTTTCTATGAATTTGATGTTGAATTGATGAAGGTTGGTCTCTCTCTCTCTCTCTCTTTCTCTGCAGAATTCTCCTTCCTCTCTCTCTCTACTAGTTTTTCTCCAAGATGACAATGGTGGTTTGGAGGTTGCCTTATGAAACTCTTAGAACTTTTTCCAATAACTCCCGTAGCCCACTAAGTCATTTAGTGTTGTTAGTGGGTTTAGTGGGTAAAGACTAAATCAGATTTTAACCTCTAATTTTCGTGGGTTTTAATTTCCAAAATTCCTAAATTACCAAACTACCCTTTTAAGTTGCCGGTATGGCCCGAAAATGCTCCGGGACCCAAATTAAACCCCCGGCTAGTGTTTTCTGACCATTTCGACCCTTCCGGACACGTTGGCGCACTCAAAATGACCATACGATTGATAAAAATAAAATCACTTTTTAATTTAAATAATTATATTCCTGAAGCGACTGTCACGCGCGTCCCAACAAAATTTCCCAAATTGTCGTATTTCTATCTCACGACAAATTCAATATTTTCAATATTCATATATCGCCATATATACACATTATAATCAAATACCAACTCACATCTCGCTAGTATTTTATCCGGATTAATTCTCAATTAATTCACATATAATTAAATTAATCCCATAAATAAATATCAATAAAAGTACGGGGTATTACAATCATATGAGAAATCATACTTATAAATTAAGAAACACATTATTAAAGATATTCCAAGAAAATTCTTGCCTTATGTTATGGGATTGAATAACTCCTCTTGAATTTCCCTTGTTTTCTCCTCTTTTGCTCCTCTCCCAACTTGTTAACTTCTCTCGAAAGTGTTGATACCAAAATTAATATGCTGATGTGGACGAATAATACGAAGACACGTGTCAATCTACATGGCACAAGAGTAGCGAGGAAGTTAATTCCTTCAACCATTTCATATTCTCTCCGAGCAACGAGGAAGACACCCCGAGGAACTCCATCATCCCGAGATACTACATGCGCTCCGAGGAACTCTTGATCAACGAGCAACTAAGGCGGTCCGAGCTGCATCTCGGCCGTATCATTAATTACCAGACGGACAACTGTTCAACTATTCATTGAATGTTTATATTCTTGACGCCCACGCTACATTAAATGTATTACCCTTTCATACGTATGTCATTTAATGGATCGAACCTTTCATGTACAGCCTCAAGGCTATAAATACCTTGTATCATCCTCATTCAAGGGGGACCGGAATTTCTTGAGAGAACTTGTAATCAAGAATTCTGCAAACACTCAGCAATAACATAACAGTGGACGTAGGCTTTATTCCTAGCCGAACCACTTTAAAAATCTTTGTCTTATTTATTTATCTGTGATTGAATAATTGGAGCAATCTAGTTTTTTACATCAACAGATTGGCGTCGTCTGTGGGAAACGACTGTTACTATCGTTTTTCGCAAAAATCATTTATTATCAATGGCAGATAATCCAGAACCCAGTAATCGAAATGCTGGAAATACTGGAAATCTTCCAAATCCATCTGCACGTCCAGATCTGCTGGAATTATGACAAATCTGGCTCAAGGACAAACCGCCATGCAAGAATCTATGAGGCAACTCATTCAAACTCTTCAAGGCGGTGCACCTACCTATTCAGGGCAAAGGAGTGATCGTGGGCAATCGCGATCCAGACGTACTGGGTCATATCGCAATGGAGAATCTAATGATTCTTCTTATCAACCTGGGCGAACTTCATCAATACAGGCTACGGATACAGATCAACGTACCACTCTCTCTCCGGAGAGAACTAGCGCTTTAGAAAGATTAAGCAGGGTGTCTCCTTTCAGTCGATTAGGACCAAGGAGGAATATGAGTCCACCTAGAGCTCCATCGAAAAGTTTGCGGCCACCATCAGGTTTGAGAGAAGGATCAGCACAATCACGACCAGCTACTCGTCGAGATAAATCTCAGGAAGCTACGTCAGAGCAATCAATTGCTCGGACTAAGCGGCCTGAGGAAGGAAATGAAGCATGGAAAGGTTCCATTCAGCAGTTGGAGGATAGACTGGGAGAAATGGCTAAGGCAAGAAACCCCTTACAGAGAACTTTTGTTCAAGGAACACCTTTTGTGCAAGCCATTGTGGATTTTCCTACACCGTCAAAATTCAAAGCACCTGTAGTGACCCCCAAGTATGATGGAAAGACAGATCCTGTTCTTCATATAGAACAATACCAAGCTGCTGCCGACATCTATGCCGTCCCCGACGAAATGAGGTGTAGAGCATTCTCGGGAACTCTTACCGGATCTGCACAGATATGGTATAATAATCTTCCTCGGGGTAAGATTTCAACTTTTATTCAATTAGCCGAGTTGTTCATTGGCAATTTTTGTTTTGGGGCGAAGCCAGTAAAGCGAGTAGCACACTTGCTAAGTGTTAGACAAAAACCAGGTGAAAGTACTAGAGATTACATAACTCGTTTTAATAACGAGAAGTTGGAAGTCATAGATTACGAAGAAAAGACAGCAATCACTGCTTTGATGAGTGGTTTGTTGCCTAATAAGTTATACTACACTTTGGCCAAAGATCCACCTAAAACTATGTCGGAGTTGATGGCAAAAGCGGCCAAAATCATGAATGCCGAGGAGGCTATGGCTACAAAGAAGAATATGGATAAAGAAACCAAGGTGGAGGTCGACAAGTCTAAGAAGAAAGAGCAGAAAGGTAATGGTGGTGACAAGCACTCCAAGAACAATAGAACGTCATGGGAAGTCCTAAAGAAGTACGACAATTTTACTCCATTGAAAATGGGTATTAATCATGTTTTGGAAGAAATCAGGAATAGCGAGGAAATTAAGTGGCCAGAAAAACTGAGGACAAATCCTGATTTGAGGAATAAGGCCAAATACTGCGAGTTTCACAAAGATCATGGCCATATGACCAAAAATTGCATAGCCCTTCAGAATGAGATTGAAACGCTCATCCGAAGAGGAAAATTGTCAAAATATGTAGATCGCAGGGGTGAAAGGAAGAATGATGATAGAACTAGAGAAAGATCTAGATCTCCTCATCGTGCAGAGGAGAAAAAGAAGAGGGACCATGAAGATGATCCAGATGATGACCCCGATCTTCCCAAGAAGCCAAGGCAACCTGAACGAGAGGTATTTTCCATACGTTTTGGGTCATTTGATTGTAATGTTATTACAGGAGGAGATGCAGGAGGAGGAGACCTTACTGCAGAAAGAAAAGCTTACCTCGGAGAGGCTCAAGCTTGTTCATATATTCAGCGAATAAATATGGTCGAGGATGATCGTCCGAGGAAGGTAAACAAAGAGAAGCTAGTGATTGGTTTTTCAAAAAATGACCTGGCAGGTGTTCTTTACCCTCATGATGATCCTTTGGTGATCAAAATGAGGATGAAGGACGTGGTCATTTCAAGGGTGTTAGTAGACAACGGTAGTTCGGCAGACATCATGTATTATTCATGCTTTGATAGCTTGAATTTGAAATTATCTCAATTGGAACCTTATCACAGACCCCTTCTGGGTTTTGCTGGCGAGAAAGTTTTTCCACTTGGGACGATCAAGTTGGATATACTCATTGGAACTTGGCCTGCTTGTCGAACAGAAAGAATACGTTTCTTTGTGATGGATAAGAATGTGCAGTCAGCCTATAACATCATCATGGGAAGAGTTGGATTGAAGAAGTTCGAAGAAGTTCCATCTACGGTACATCAGTGTTTGAAGTTCCCAACAAATTTTGGAGTTGGAATTGTGAAAGGTGATCAAAAAGTAGCTCGGGAATGCTATTATTCGTCTGCCGAGCAAGAAGAACTTGAAGAATCAAGGAAAAAGACTACTACCTACTAGGTGGAGGAAAGTACAGAAACTGAAACCCTTGATCCCAGGGATGAATCCCAACTTGTAAAAGGACAGGTGGTGGAATCTACAGAAAATGTTATTCTGGACGACGAGCACCCTGAACGAGTAACCCAGATAGGATCATCATTGGATGTTTCAATAAAACAAGAGTTGATAGTTTTCTTGAGAAACAAGAAGAATACTTTTGCTTGGAGTCATGAAGACATGCCGGGGATAGATCCAAACTTCTTATGTCATGAGCTCAATGTGAATAAGGAGATCAAGCCTGTGAAGCAGAGAAGAAGAGTGTTTAGTCCCGAGAAGAACCAAGCCATACAAGAGGAGGTCGAAAACCTCCAGAAAGCCCAATTCATTGAAGATGTAAAATATCCAGATTGGTTGGCAAATGTGGTAATGGTAAAGAAGAAGAACAATAAATGGAGAATGTGTGTTGATTTCACTGATCTTAACAAGGCATGCCCAAAAGATCATTTTCCATTGCCCAGAATCGACCAACTAGTGGATGCTACCTCGGGACATGAGCTGCTCAGCTTCATGGATGCATATTCTGGTTACAATCAGATCAAAATGAAACCTGAAGACAGGGAAAGTACTTCTTTTATTACCCCCAAGGGGAACTTATTGTTATAATGTTATGCCTTTTGGTTTAAAAAATGCAGGTGCAACATATCAGCGACTGATGAACAAGGTTTTTGCCGAACTAATCAGTTGCAGTATGGAAGTCTATGTCGACGACATGCTCACCAAAAGCAAGAGAGCTACTGATCATCTAGTTGACTTAGGCCAGACCTTTGATCAACTGGACAAATACCAAATGAAGCTTAACCCGACGAAGTGTACCTTTGGAGTACGAGAAGGAATGTTCCTCGGATACATCGTCAACCAACGAGGTATTGAGGCAAATCCAGAAAAGATCAAAGCTCTTTTAGGGCTGCGATCCCCAACGACGAGGAAAGAAGTACAGAGTCTTACAGGACGAGTTGCAGCGCTCAACAGATTTGTATCCCGAGCAACTGATAAATGCCTCCCATTCTTCAAAACACTGCGAAAAAGTTTTGAGTGGACTGACGAATGTGAGAAGGCTTTTCAAGACTTGAAGAAATATTTGGGAGCACCACCATTGTTGTCCAAGCCAATAACCGGAGAGAGATTGTACTTGTATCTGGCCGTATCAGAGAATGCAGTCAGCTCCGCATTGATCAGGTTGGAGAATGGAGTTCAGAAACCTATCTACTACACAAGTAAAGCTTTTCGAGGTGCAGAAATCAGGTACCCAAAGCTAGAAAAATTGGCACTGGCACTAATCGAAGCAAGTAGAAGAATGAGGCCATATTTCCAGGCCCATGCCATCATTGTGTACACCGACATGCCGCTAAGACAAGCCCTCCATAAGCCGAAAAAATCAGGAAGACTGATGTATTGGGCGATAGAACTTGGTGAATATGATATTGTGTATGAACCCAGATCATCCTTAAAAGGGCAAGATGTAGCAGATTTTATAGCAGAGTTCACATACCCTGATACCCCCGAGGAACAAAAGGTGCTTGCTGACCTACCTGTGGACGATACAGGATCAACAGACACAGGTCCAGACCAACTAAGGTTGGTAAAAGGACTTGTGGATGTAGAAAAATCATCACATTCAAACCCAGACCAACTCCGGTTGGTAAAAGGGCACGAACAGATGACCGACGAGGAACGAAAGATACCAGGGGATGATGAAAGAAAACAACAGATATTTTACCGAGGGGCTCTGACAGATAAGAAATTTGAAAACGAGTTACCTACATGGAGATTATATGTAGATGGATCATCTTGCACAGCTGGTTGTGGAGCAGGGATTGTTTTAAACACTCCAGATGATATTGACATGGAATATGCCTTGCGATTCCAATTCAAAGCTTCCAATAATGAAGCTGAGTATGAGGCCATGATAGCAGGTTTTCATTTGGCGAAAGTTATGGGAGCACGGCAAGTAATTGTTTTCAGTGATTCTCAATTAATTGTGAATCAGATGATGGGAATATATGCAGTTAAGGGAGAATTAATGGTGAAATACCATGCAAAGGCGATGGAGTTACTGACAGAATTTGATGCTATTCAATTAGTGAGAATACCGAGGATGGAGAATGCAAGAGCAGACGCATTGGCCCGATTAGCGTCAGCTACGCGGACCGAGCTGCGAAGGACAATACCAATTGAAGTATTAGAAAGTCGGAGTATAGAAGAAGATTTGATGGTGAATATAATTACCCTTGATTTGGGACCATCTTGGATGGATCCTATCAGGGCATACATTGAAGAAGGAGAACTACCGGAGGACAAGCTAGCTGCCAAGAAATTGAAGTATAAAGTTGCTCGGTATGTGTTAACTAATGGTGTTTTGTATAGATGAGGAATTATGGTAGGTTTGTAAAGATGTGTGCATCCATCAGAAGTCAAGGAATTGATTGAAGAAATCCATGAAGGATCTTGTGGAGCTCATATAGCAGGTCGGACACTTTTGCAAAGGGTAATGACACAGGGATATTACTGGCCAACGATGAGGGCTGATTGAATAGCCTATGCCAAGAAGTGTGACAAGTGCCAACGTTTTTCCTCCATCCGAAGAACTCCACAAGCATTGTTGACACCCATAACTTCACCTTGGCCATTTGCCATGTGGGGGGTTGATCTGGTTGGACCATTGCCGACGACCCGAGGAAGGTTCAAGTACCTCGTCGTAGCAGTGGATTACTTTACTAAGTGGGTGGAAGCTGAACCACTAATTGATATGACGTACGAGAAGGTATATCAGTTCATTTGGAAGAACATCATTTGTCGATATGGTCTCCCCCATGCTTTCATCACAGACCATGGAACACAATTCGATAACGAAGAATTTGCTGCCTATTGTCATCAGTCGAACATTTTGAAGTATCATTCAGCACCAGGCCATCCCCAAAGCAATGGACAGACTGAGGTGACAAACAGAACATTACTAAATGGTTTGAAGAAGAGGTTAAGTAAAGCTAAAGCAAATTGGATTAATGAGCTCCAATCAGTATTATGGGCTTACCGAACAACTCCCCGAGCAGCAACTGGAGAATCACCATATATGCTAGCATTTGGAAGTGAGGCTGTGATACCTGCCGAGTTGGGTCTCCCAATGCATAGAGTGTTGAATTTTAATTCCCCAGTCAGCGATTTGATGAGAAGACTGGATTTGGATATGCTCGAGGAGGTTAGAGAAGAAGCAGCCATTAGGAATGCTGCTTACTAACAACGTGCAGCTCTGTTCTACAACAAAAGGGTGAAGAAATGTGAATTAAAAGAAGGGGGTTATGTTCTAAAGAAAGTCATTCAGAAGCAAAATAAGTTGGAAGCAAACTGGCATGGACCTTACCGAGTTACAGAGGTTGTTCGACCAGGAACTTACAGAATAGCAACTCTAGAGGGAGAAGAATTTAAGAATGCATGGAATG
This sequence comes from Sambucus nigra, assembly GCA_949130495.1. NCBI lineage: Eukaryota > Viridiplantae > Streptophyta > Magnoliopsida > Dipsacales > Adoxaceae > Sambucus > Sambucus nigra. Next base: position 577,818,560 of record OX422210.1, on the reverse strand, counting down.
CTGAACACCTGCGCAAGTATTATCAGTAATGTAAAATGTAAAGCATTTCCTTCATTATGAATAAAACGAGGATGTTTCATCATTTTCTTTCTGTTGAAAGTTTTTCGGGGAATACTAATGTAATACACTACGCACAAAAAATACTCCTTTGGTTAGGAGGCGACACTAGTGTGACCAACTACGGTTGGTAAGATATCTAGTGGACAGTTCGAAAGAACCAAAAAATACTCCTTTGGTTAGGAGGCGACACTAGTGTGACCAACTACGGTTGGTAAGATATCTAGTGGACAGTTCGAAAGAACCAAAAAATACTCCTTTGGTTAGGAGACGACACTAGTGTGACCAACTACGGTTGGTAAGATATCTAGTGGACAGCTCGAAAGAGCCAAAAAATACTCCTTTGGTTAGGAGGCGACACTAGTGTGACCAACTACGGTTGGTAAGATATCTAGTGGACAGTTCGAAAGAACCAAAAAATACTCCTTTGGTTAGGAGACGACACTAGTGTGACCAACTACGGTTGGTAAGATATCTAGTGGACAGCTCGAAAGAGCCAAAAAATACTCCTTTGGTTAGGAGGCGACACTAGTGTGACCAACTACGGTTGGTAAGATATCTAGTGGACAGTTCGAAAGAGCCAAAAAGTTCGAAAGAACCACTACTACTACCACTACTACTCCTTTGGTTAGGAGGTGTACACCAGCATGATCAATTACGGTGTTGGTAAGATACAAATATACTCTCAAATTACAACTTATGTTGGTCGGGAGGTAAGACTATTACAAAAAGTTCTTTGAAGAGCAAAATATTCCAAAATGAACCAAGTATGGTTGGTCGGGGATAAAAACCCACTAACTGTAATTGGTCGACGAGGAGTAAAATTATTGACCTTGGTTGGTCGGACACATTTTATGAAAATATTTGAAATTGAACCAAGTATGGCTGGTCGGGGATAAAATCCCATCAACTGTAGTTGGTCGACAAACATTATTTAACCACTTTGGTTGGTTGGAAACAGTTTGAACATTTTCATACTCATTACTTTATTAAGTGATCGAGCAACATTACTGACACTTGTAATTCTTTTTTACTAAGTTGGTCCATGAACAGCATAATATTGTTATCTTTTTAACAGATACATATGCATAAATGTAAAGGGTTTGATAAACACAAGACAATACCAATACAGATTTACAAATGAAGCCTTTCATTAAAAATTCAAAATAAGTTACATGTTACATGTATGTGCTAACTATTACATCGAAAAACCTATTCTATTGGTTTCTTTCCTTTATCTTTTGAGACAGGCTCTTCGCCAGCAGGAGGATCTTCCAAGCAAAGAGGAGAATTAATAAAGTTTAAGTCCTTCAGCATTCTGACATTCATTATTGTAGGAGTGTCCAATAGGTGCTCGGGACGAGATACTTCAACCTGAGAATGAAGGTTGTAGTCACCAAGATATTTAGAGATCAAACTCCGAGGAATGGAACGAGCAGGAATCCATGCCATATCCAATTTATAAGGCGGAACAGGCAAGTCTAGCAATCCAGGAGCATGATAATCCCATAAATAATGCCCTCGTTCCAATTTTAATACACCCAGGGCGTTCAACCATCCCTGCTTATAACCTTCATTGTTAGCATGTTCAATACGAGCATCCAAATGAACAAGAGCTTCATTATATCCTGCCATCCAGAATTCCCTGGGCTGCTTATGAAATTGAAAGGTTAATCTATCCAATTGTTCGAGAACGTTTTTGGCAAAAAGATCCTTAGTATGTAGAGCAGACTTCGTTGCAGTAAGTTGATCTTCCAGGGATAGATTTTTCTTGGACATCTATGATAGAGCCTGATCTTTGAAGTTTAATTGGAATGCTTGAGTTTCCAAAGTAGATTGGGTACGAGCCTCTTCAACATTGTGACTAAGAACTCTTGATCGGCTCCGAGAAGCAACTGGAGAACTTTGCTCCTCGACAATTCTTCCTCGTCCCCGAGAACTTCTTCCTCGTCCCCGAGCAGTCACAGGAATAACAGATTTTCTCAAGTTATCCAGTTCTTGCCTTAGTTTGGCATTTTTAACCTATAAGAACGAGAAACCTTCATCAGTAACGGGCACTAGAGCAGTGGAAGATGACACTGCAGATTCATCTTGATCCAACTTTTTCTGTAAATTATTATTTTCTTGTTCCAGGATCTCGGCAATCTGCCTGCAAGCTTCAACTTCACCTTTTAGGGTCCATTCCCTAACATCATATCCAGCAATGATCTTTTTATGGCCTGTTTCAGAAGAAAGTTGTTGGTATTTATTTTCATAATCTTTGTGCAACGAAGCCATTGATTCATTGTGCTGACCTTGGAGATCTTCTAAGGAACACTGAAGTTCCTCGATCAATTCGTAATATGCAACATTATTGGCCACAGATCTATCAAGTAAATCCTTCAGGTACCGGTAAGCCTCAACTGCTTGTTCTGAGGCATCGTGACCAAGAATGTCAACAATCTCTGATACACTTAGGTCTGTATGACCAGCTTTATAATATCCATTGCATTATCGCATCAACTCAGTATCAGGAGCAAATATCAATTCCATTCTGGCCAAAAACTAATAACGAAGAGAAAGCAGTAGTTAAATAAAATCAGACGGAGGATCAACAATGAAGAGGAGCGAAGATGTATTTTATTAGATCACAAAAGGATTACATTGTTCGATTACAAGTAATGAAAGATAGAATTAATGCCGAACAACTTCACACCTTTTCCTTGTCTCCCAAGACTTTCTCGGGAGGCTGGGACGAGGAGCTCGGTTGCTCGGTGGTAACAACGGCTTGATCGGCAGGAATCTTCTCGGCAGGAGGAGGCATAGAAGAAATGTCCTCGATAACAGAGGGCTGAGAAGCAGAGATTGGGTCACCCATGGCTATAGAAGATTCATCAGAAACAGGCTCATCTTCTTCTTCCTCCACAATTGCTGGAGGAGGACCAGGGAGGTGTAGTTGGAATAGCTCAGAATCGTCTTTAATTTTCAACTCTTGCAGAGCAGCTACCCAGCCATCATGGAAGTATTTCAACTTCCCATATTGAACTTGGGATGTCATTGCAGCAATCCCCTTATCCCATCCTTTCTCCCAACCAGCACTGAAAGATTTCTTGACTGCAACCTTTCTTCTCAACTTCTCTGAGGAGAGTTTCACATCCAATTCCTCTTTTTTGACCTTGATATCTCGCAGGGTAGATAACTCTTCCTCTGCCTTTTTCAGCTTGCCATCATATTCCTGATGTTCAACCTCTAAACCTTTTACTTTATCCTCCAAATTCTTGGAGGTTTCAGCCATTTTCACCTTCTCAGCTTCAACCACAGCCAACTTTTTCTCCCAAACAGCTTTTTCCTCAACATATTGTTGACGAGATTCCTTTAAAGATTGGGTCAAACCCAACAGAGCATCCTCTACACCTGACGAGGAGCTTGAAGCTTTAATCGCCTCATCCTTCTTCACAATATTATTGAAACAGTTCACCAGCTGAAAGATGAGAGAAATAGTAAAGTCAATACAAAATGCAAGCATTTAGAGAAAGAAAGAAAAACCAGAAGTATGAGAAATTTACTGAAGCAAGGTGACGAGCAGCTAAGGATGTCAGCATATCCCTAGGAATTTTTTTCATCAATACCATGGACCTCGGGTACGACCGAGCTCATTGCAGAACTTGGAAGAATGATGTTTGGAACATCAGTACCACCAGCAGGTTGAGAGGAGGCAGTTTCAGCTGGAGTAACTGAGGATGATTTCCTCAATCTCCTCAACGGGAGTTCAGAACCTTCAACCAAAGAAGTCTTGGTCGGAGAGATTGTAATTACATCTATAGGAGCATTTTTCTTGCTCGGAACCACTGGGGGCTTCTCGGTAGCTTTAGAAGACCTAGCATCCACTTTTTTAGTCCCCTCTGGGACATCAGCTTTGCTTTTCTTGGCCCCAGCAACAGAAGTAACATCATCGAAGAGAGCAGGAGGAGCTCTTTTCTTACCCATCCTTTGACTTAAAGGAAGATGAGAATCTGAAGAAGAGTCCTCTGGAGTGGAAGCTGGCTCAACAGGACGAGCAGTATAAGAGGTTGTATAATTCTTATACTGTAGCAAATATGATGCAGACCTAATGTGCTCGTCTGCAACGTTCTTATGCAAACCCCAGATAAGTTTCAGATGCTTGATATTAACTTCTGATTCCTTTGGAGTTTTTCTTTTGCTATCAACTGCAAATAAATACATAATGAGATATCAGTCATACATTTTGTCAAACATGATGAGAGCATGATTTCATAAGAAAAATAAAATGAAAAATAAACCTATCCCATTGCCATATGGGGGGCATCTGGGACCGTTGTATACTCCATCTCCAACTAAAAGGGCATATTGCCAATTTTTTATAACCAAACCATGTTCAAAATAGTCTCTATTTGAGTCAGGGAGGTTAACTACAAGGGCTCTATTCAGAAACCTAGTTTTTAAGTAATAAATATTATCTAGAGTGGCCCACTTATAGCAATACATAATTTCAGGGATCCCTATACGAGTCCCATGAGTTAAATTTAATTTGTACACCCCATTAATTATTCTCCATAAATTGGGGGCTATTTTTGCAGGGACAAGATCGAAATACTGACAAAACTCAAGACACAATGGGTTTGGTGGAAAAGAAAATCCACATTTAGCAACAAAAAGACTGGGGAACCAATGTCCCTCAGCTAATCGAAAGTAATCTAAAGGCTCAGAAAGAACCTCTAGAGTTACCCACGAAGGAATGGAAAAATCAGAACGAAATTTCTCAACAGACTCCACAATATAAACCATACTTACTGAATAAAAGAGAAGAAAGGAAAAAGATCTTACAGGAAGAAAGGAGGTATGTTGACAACGAACGAAAACAAGGATGAACGCACAAGAGAGAAGGAAAGAATAGAAAGCTTGAAGGCAAGAAATTGGGAAAAGAAGAAGACGGTATGGTTACCTAAGAAGTTTAAATACTTTGCTTTGGGAAGCGGCGAAAGAAATGATTACAAAAAAGAAACTATTGAACTTCCGGCGGCTAAAAGGACAAAAAGGGCACTAAGATCGAAGCGCTCTTAAAAGTTCGAAAAAAGGCGGATTCTTCGAATTCAAATACGATGCTCCCAAAACCTAGGAAGATCATTCAATGTTGCTACATACCGAGAAAGAATATTCCATACTCCTCAAAGTTCGAAATATGAAACATTGGGGGCTTCTGTTGATACCAAAATTAATATGCTGATGTGGACGAATAATACGAAGACACGTGTCAATCTACATGGCACAAGAGTAGCGAGGAAGTTAATTACTTCAACCATTTCATATTCTCTCCGAGCAACGAGGAAGACACCCCGAGGAACTCCATCATCCCGAGATACTACATGCGCTCCGAGGAACTCTTGATCAACGAGCAACTAAGGCGGTCTGAGCTGCATCTCGACCGTATCATTAATTATCAGACGGATAACTGTTCAACTATTCATTGAATGTTTATATTCTTGACGCCCACGCTACATTAAATGTATTACCCTTTCATACGTATGTCATTTAATGGATCGAACCTTTCATGTACAGCCTCAAGGCTATAAATACCTTGTATCATCCTCATTCAAGGGGGATCGGAATTTCTTGAGAGAACTTGTAATCAAGAATTCTGCAAACACTCAGCAATAACATAACAGTGGACGTAGGCTTTATTCCTAGCCGAACCACTTTAAAAATATTTGTCTTATTTATTTATCTGTGATTGAATAATTAGAGCAATCTAGTTTTTTACATCAACATAAAGGTTTGTGGATATTTGGTTTAATTAAAATGGATAGGACTCCAAATTAGGTTGGATTATATTATAATTAAACTTCCTAATCCCGTGTCTTTCCATAAGGCCTAATTTCGAGCCCTTAAAAGAGCCAAGGATGCTACCCGAAATAGCCCAAAATCTATCCTAAGGGTATAATTACCCCTCGGGAACAATTTAAAGTGATAAAAACGTATAAACGAACATCATTGTTGATATGCCCAAAGTGCACCTGCCAACTCAGAGACATTAACCTCGGCCTGTATGACGGCTGAGGTAACAATAGTTCAGGATTACCCATCATCGATGTCGGCCTTCACCAGGTCGACCACAGCCAACATTGCAAGTAACACCATGATTGGGCATCAGTCGAGGTCTGCATGACTCATGGGGTCAGTTATCCATCAGGTTGGGCACAGCCGACGTTACAAGTATCTCCTCAGTGAGGGCATCATCCAAGGTAAGTATGGACATGGGTTATCCATCAGCATCACCATCAACATCGGTCATAGCCGACGTTACAAGTTGCACCTAAAATCAACAAAGCCTTGCAGGCTCAACATCAAGTGTCAAGACAACATCAGCCCTGGCCGACGTTCCAGATATCTAACCTCGACTGGCATCCCAGCCAAGGTCGTCATATAATCCCCAGCCAAGGTAGGGGTCATACTTCACCAACCTCGTACTCATCCAGGGCGAGGTTGGTACCAAGCAAAGACAGCCGAGCATCTACGCGCACATGTATGGCTTGGAAGACGTGGACAAATCTATTATAACTGAATCATTCCCTCCATATGAGGGAATATTGAGGTCATCATTACTTAGTTGAGATCAGCCAAGTGTCATCCTTGCACTGGATGGATCTCCATGCACATACACATTGAATACTTGAGGGTACATTACACCCCCCTAGCACTATATATTGAGGTCATCCTCAACATTATAAAGAATTGATATTTTATAACCCTAGCTAAAACTCTGTCAATTTACACAGTAGAGAGAGAAATCTTGAGAGATTGTATCCATGGTCGTTAGTGCCTTATTTCAGTGACATTACTCACTCACTTGCACAGTGAACGTAGGCCTAATTGGCCGAACCACTTACATATTGGTGTTCATCCTCTTCTCCTCACCTCCTTCTACATATACACTTGTATTTTACTGTGCTGCCATTATTATCACTTGCTTGATCTTGTCAACACCTTATCTGGTGGTGGTGTTTCCAGCATCATCATTTTGGCGCCGTCTGTGGGAACGAGAAGCTGTCTCTTCCACTTTTTGCTGCTTAACCTCATCGAAGACTCTGATGGTGAACCAGGTCTCACCTTTTGCGTGGAGTTGTTTCACCATTGAAAGAGGTCCTTTAAAGGTATTAATTTTATCTTTTTCGCAAGCTCTTTAGTTTCAATATATGGCACCGGAGTTACCACGACCTCCTCCACCATTCGGTGTTGGAGGACCTAGTTCTATCCAAGCACCAACAAAGTTCAAAATGACTGAGGTGGCTGCAGCCTTGAGATCTTTGGCTCTAACACAGTAAGCAATAAAGGAGAAATTTTCACAGCTCAGTCAAAATATGATGCCCCTCAGTGGAGGAGGGACGTTGCTGACCCTAGGCGTATACGTTTGGGGAGGTAAGGAAACCCTTGCCCTGAGGATAGGTATGATGATATGGAGGCATAGGATGCTCCAGAAGACTGTTGGGATCCGTATGAAGTTTCTAATAACACGGTACGTCCTATCCAGTTGAGCAGAGGTTGTGGGGGTAAAAGAGATGGGGGTGCCCAACAAAGAGGATCAGCTTTTGATCGCCTGAGCAGAGGGTCAGCCATTGAAAGGCTTGGACCAGTTAAAGACCTAAGACAGAGGTTATCCAGGTCTAGAAGTGTAGCAGGTTCACAAAAGGCAGATGGGGAACATCGACCTTGTAAGGACATAAATTTCCAATTGAGTCCATGTATTGTTTTGACTTAATTTTGTGAACAAAACTGTGTTTGTAATATGTCATAGGGAGAATTCTATTTTGTCACGATCCCACTTGGTCTATGAAGTATTGAAGAAATTGAAGAAGTTGCGGCAAAGCTTCAAAGATTTAATCATGCCGATGTTTATTTGGTGCAAGATTAATCGTCTTCAAAGTTAATTTCATTTCGAGATCACTCAGGTATGAATGCGTAAAATTAATGGTGCTCGAAATTATTTTCTAAAAGATAAGGATGTAATTTTTATATAGAAAAATGATTTTAAATGTTTTAAAAAAGTGTTTTTATGGCTTAAACATCGTTTTATGATGATAAGCTCGAAATAGAGTTTGACTAATTTGAATCTCTTTGTTAAGAGACGTTTTTATCTGAAAGTCAAAGAAAGTCAAACTTTCGCAAGGTCGCTCGAACGACATTGGATCTCGTTAAAACGAGATACAATGTCCGGCGAACGACATGCTTAAGTCATTCGAATGACACATTTTTCGAGGCAGCATTTAAATCCTATTTAAATAGTGTTTGCATCATAATTTCGTAAGTGTGCTTTCTGAAAAATAATTTTACAAACCAGAACCTTGTTTGCACATGTTTTCTAAGGTTTAAAAGTCTTAAGCACGTCCTTAGAGTTTGCAAAGATCTGAGTTATCATTCTTATATGTTTAAGTGATCTTGCGGCACCAAAGTTGTTTGTTCTACACATTGAACACAAAGGGTTTTGCGGTGAAGAAGCGACGGATATCGTGTTCGACATCGTAGATGTGACAACCCGAATATAATTATGATTAATTATGCTTAAATCATGCCTAGCTTATGTGATATGATTAGTGCGTCATTAATACACATGATGTTAATTTATTATGTTTAGTCTAATCCTACCTTCAAAAAGCATGAAATGTCGAATTAGTTACAAACACAAAATTTTGAAGGTTTCGGTAGGAATGTTCATGTTTAAGGCTAGTTTTGACCTTTATGACATAACAATTGACTTGAGGTGAAAACTACATAGTTGTAGACAAGTGAGTTATGGTTGTAACACAACAAACGGTGTGTGAAACGGAGGTTCGAGTGAGAAGTTATCCCAAAATTACGAAACAAGGGCAAAGTAGTCCATCCGTTAAGTAGTATTTTGTCTTAATATGGCAACAAATGTTTTATTCTCATTGGTTGGGAAGGGTGGTGGATTTGGCCGACCTCAAACCCTTAGAATTACCTCTTTATTCAGCCAAAATGCAGCCATGAGAGATTTTAAGCTTAAGGAAAGAGAGTTTTGAAGTTTAGGAAGAAAGTGTGAGGAGAAAATTGAAGAAAATTCATAGAAAATTACGAAAAAGCCCCTAAGGTAATTCCAACCATGAATCTTGATATTTTTCTTTCATTTACGATTTATATGATATAAATCCTTGATTTTTTATTGAACTTTCATGCTTGGGTGCATATGTATGGATATATGCAAGTTTAAGTTAAGTTGAATGTACAAAACCCTAAAATTGCTTTGTTTAGAAACTCTGTTTATTCAAACTTCCATATATTTTCGTGTACTTACTGGAATTGATTGATTCCAATTGGATATTAACCTGGACTCATATAGGTATGACATATCCGAAAATCATGTGAAAATACCAAGAAATGAGTATTTGGTGAGAGTTTTAAGTTCGGGTATGAAATCTGCCCTAAGGGTGAAAATATGCCCGCCATGTGTTCGGTGTTTTGCTTGACATAGCAAACGAACCTTAAAAATTATGAAACTTTAATTTTGTATTTTTCAGTATGTTTAATGATGTTGGGTGAAATATCACATAAATTTATGATGTAGAAAAATTATGGAAATTCGTGGAAGTTGAATGAACGATAAGAGGGCCTATAGGGCAAATTTGCCATGTGGTAAAGAAATGAGCATATCTTGCTCTACGAGACCTAAAATGATGTACCATCTTTTGTATTGGAATACTAATATGACAAGGATTGAATTTCCAAGAATAAATGAATTTATATTTGGTCTATGATTTGGATATGTTGAATATACTAGCATGGATTTGGATGGAACTTCACTTGTGATAAATGATTTGAATAGAATCATGTGATGCTTATGGATTGAATTATGTTTAAATCGTTCTTTGGATTATTGATATTATTATGATGATACTAATATTTTAAGAATGATAGGAAGGGAAGAAGAGCTGATTGAACAATTACTGGATAAAGGCAAGGGCAAAGCCAGTTAAACTGCCAAGGTGAGTGTACTTATGATTTGTTTCATATATAAATATGAATATAGCTCTAAGAGCGGATTTGTTTGAATACTTCGGTATTCAGGATTTGTTTGGATATTAAAATATCCAGGATTTGTTTATGTCTCATGATCCAGGATTGGTTTGAATACTTCGGTATTCAGGATTTGTTTGGATATTCAAATATCCAGGATTTGTTATTGCCAACGGGCAGAATTATTTGGATCTTATGATCCATGATTTGTTATTGCCAATGGGCAGGATTGTTCGGATTTTATATCTATATATTCGATATAGAATTGTTATTCTATTGCAGGGAAGGAGTACCTCACTAAGCTTAATGCTTACGGTTTATATTTTAACAATTTCAGGTTCACACGCTGCCAGCTAGGTACCATATGACCGGTAGCTTTGAGAGTTGCACCGTTGGAGAGAGCTGGGATTTAAAAATGGGATTTTATCGTTGTCACACTGAATATTTTAATATACTCACACATTGTATATATTGATTTAGTATGTATTGGGTTGATCATAGTTAATCACGGTATTGCATGTTTGCTTAATTATGACTCTGATATTGAATTTTATGATGTAAGAATAATATTATGTTCATTATGTAGGAAAATATTGATGAATGAATCATATTTCCAATGGGCTCAAGATTATGATCTAATTATTCTAATAATAAATGATTAGTATGGATATTGGGTTTGGGGTGTGACAATTAGTGGTATCAGAGCGTGGTTATTAATTCTGGACGTGTGTGACGATTAGATGGCAGTATTGAGTTAATTTGATATTTTTGAATTGTTTATGTACTAACCAATAGTTTAGTAGTATAAACTATTTATATTAGTTGTTAGAACTTTATTGTATTACAGATAATTCCATATGGAATCTGGGAATGGACAACATAGAGAAGAGGGAGTGGCTTCTCGTGCAGAGAATACTGAAGTAGAGCAACGTGTTGCTGGAAGGGCTAGAGATCAAGAGCAGCCAACAGAGATGCAAATAATGGCATAGGCAATGATGAGGATGGCAGAGCAACAAGAAAGAAATATGGCGCAAATGGCAGAACAACAGGCTAGATATTTAGAATCAAAGACACTGGCCAAGATTGAGAAAGAGGCAAGGAAGGAAATGAAAGATTCCATGCATGAGAAGTTTTTGAAGTTGAATCCCCCAGAATATACAGGGTCAGTTGAACCTACAGAAGCTGAGATGTGGGTCAGGGATCTAGAAACTATCTTTGCAGTTATGAAGGTTCCAGATAACCAGAAAGTGAATCTAGCTGTGTTTAAGCTTAAAGGAGAGGCGAAGTATTGGTGGGAAGACAGCAACCATTTGGTGCCAAGGATGGAAGGTACTGATGTCATTACTTGGGCTGAATTTATTAAAGCTTTGTATGTTAAGTATTTCCCTAAGGTCTATAGGAGGGAGAAGCTAAGGGAGTTTATAAATTTAACCCAAGGGAACATGTCTGTGAGGGAGTATGATGCTAAATTTACTGCTTTGTCTAGATTTGCTACTAAGTATGTGCAGGAGGAAGAAGATAAATGTAGTAAATTTCAAGATGGACTGATTTGGCCTATTCAAAATAGAGTGGCCACTTATGAGTTAGAAGATTATGCTTCTCTGGTAAACAAAGCCACGATAGCAGAAAGGCAAATGAACCAAGGGGTGGCAAGTAGAGAGAGTTTTAAAAAGAGTAGATTCGACGCATCTCACTTTAAGGGAGGTGAGGGTGGAAGTGTTAAGATGGAACCTCATAAATTTCAGAGAGGTGGTGGAGATAGTGGTAGAGGTCTGGGGAGATTTGGCAGAGATACTAGGGGTGGAGAATCTTCTAGTCTAGTTAGGAGGTCAGGAACGGGTGAGGCACCGACAAGAGTGGTTACATGTTTCTTTTGTAAAGAGGAAGGGCATTATAAATCTGAGTGTCCTAAGCTTAAGGGATTGGAATGCTACCATTGTCATCAAGTGGGGCATATTAAGAAGAATTGTCCGCAATTGGCAGAGACTCCAGCAGCACATAGTGAAGTAGCAAGCAGAATGTTATCTCCGGGCAGTGCAGTGAAAAGTATGGGCAGAGGACAAGCTAGTAATTCCAGGCCAGGTGGACGAGTTTTTACAATGAAAGAAGCTCAGATTACTCCAGATGTGGTGACAGGTACACTTTATGTTACTGATAGAAGTGCTTATGTTTTGATTGATCCTGGTTCCACGCATTCTTTTGTGTCCTATGCTTTTGCTGTATACCTGAATAGACCATGTACTCGTTTAGATGTGGGGTTAGGTATTTATATGCCTATGGGGGAAATGGTTGTAGCTGAATATGCTTTTCGTGATTGTGTTTTGACTGTGGGGGCTAGAGATACAGTTATAGATCTACTCCCATTGGATATTTATGATTTTGATATAATTCTGGGAATGGATTGGTTATCTAAATATCATGCATCTATGGATTGTTTCTGTAAGGAAGTTGTTTTTAATATGCCTGGTGAGCCTGAATTTAAATTTGTGGGGGAAAGAAAAATTGTTCCCAGTTGCATCATTTCAGCTATTCAGACGAGGAAATTATTGAGTAAGGGTTGTGAGGGTTTTATTGCATATGTTCTTGACACTGGGAAGGGAGCTTTACAATTAGTTGATGTTCCTATTGTAAGGGATTTTCCTGAAGTGTTTCCTAGTGAGTTGTCAGGGTTACCTCTAGAAAGAGAAGTTGAATTTAGTATTGAATTAGCACCAGGGACAACCCCTATTTCTATGGCACCGTATAGAATGGCACCTGCTGAGTTGAAAGAACTCAAGATTCAGTTGCAAGATTTACTTGATAGGGGGTTCATACAGCCTAGTGTATCTCCATGGGGTGCGCCAGTTTTATTTGTGAAGAAGAAAGATGGTACCATGCGTTTGTGTATTGATTATAGGCAACTGAATAAAGCTACAATTAAGAACAAATACCCTTTACCTCGTATAGATGATTTGTTTGATCAGTTACAGGGTGCTAAATTGTTTTCAAAAATAGACTTGCGATCAGGGTATCATCAGTTGAGGGTGAAGGAGAGTGATATTTCTAAAACTGCTTTTCGCACTCGGTATGGTCATTTTGAGTTTTTGGTGATGCCTTTTGGGGTGACTAATGCTCCAGCTATATTTATGGATCTTATGAACCGGGTACTGCATCCTTTTGTTGATTCATTTGTGATAGTTTTTATTGATGATATTCTGATTTATTCACGTGATATGGTTGAACATGAAAAGCACCTCAGAACTATTTTGAATGTGTTGAAAGATAAGCAATTGTATGCTAAGTTTAGCAAATGTGAATTTTGGCTTTCAAAGGTTGTATTTTTAGGCCATGTTATTTCTGGAGATGGTATATGTGTTGATCCCAAAAAGGTAGAAGCTATTGTAAAATGGGAGAGGCCCAATAATGTGACTGAGGTGAGGAGTTTTCTGGGTTTAGCTGGGTATTATAGGAGGTTTATAAAGGGATTTTCTTCAATTGCCTTGTCGATGACTAAACTAACCCGGAAAGATGTTAAGTTTGAATGGAATTCTGATTGTGAAAATAGTTTTGATGAATTGAAAAAGAGGTTGGTAACTGCACCTGTTCTTACTATTCCGCATGGTGGAGATGGTTTTGTTATTTATACAGATGCTTCACACCAGGGGTTGGGTTGTGTTTTTATGCAGCATGGTAAAGTTATTGCTTATGCTTCTAGGCAGTTGCGTACACATGAACGTAATTATCCTACACACGATTTGGAACTTGCTGCTATTGTCTTTGCTTTGAAATTATGGCGTCATTATCTATATGGTGAGGTATGTGAAATTTTTACTGACCATCAAAGCCTTAAGTATTTATTTACTCAAAAGGAGTTGAATTTGAGGCAGAGGCGGTGGATGGAGTTAATTAAAGATTATGATTGTACAATTCACTACCACCCAGGAAAGGCAAATGTAGTTGCAGATGCTCTGAGTAGAAAGGCTTCGGGCAGGTTATCTTGTATTCGGTGTGCTAGAGTTTCCAAAATCATGGAGTTGAGATTGATGGGAGTAGAATTGAAGCTAGCCGATGGGGACAGGTTCTTTGCTCATGTAAGCGTGAGGCCTTTATTAGCTACCCGTATTCGTGATTTGCAAAGTCAAGATCCTTTTCTTGAGAAGAAACGACAGGATCTCCGAGATGGTAAGTCTAAAGATTTTTGTATTGTGAATGATGGCACTTTATTTTATAAGCAGCGGTTGTGTGTGCCTAATGTGTATGGATTGAAAGAGGAAATTTTAGATGAGGCTCATAATTCCATTTATACTATGCATCCTGGTAGCACTAAAATGTATAGGGATTTAAAGGAACATTATTGGTGGAATAATATGAAGAAGGAAATAGCTGATTTTGTTGCTAGATGCCATATATGTCAGCAAGTGAAAGTGGAGCATCAGAAACCTACTGGTCTGCTTCAGCCATTGCCGATACCGGAATGGAAATGGGATCATGTAACGATGGATTTTGTTGTTGGGCTTCCTCGATCTCAGAAGGGGTCAGATTCGATTTGGGTAGTGGTGGATAGATTGACGAAGTCCGCTCACTTTCTAGCAGTCAAGACTACGTATACAGTTGATAGGTATGCTAGATTGTATGTTAATGAAATTGTTCGATTGCATGGATCACCGGTATCTATTGTTTCAGATAGGGACCCTACTTTTACATCGAGATTTTGGGATAGCTTGCAGTATGCTATGGGTACTAACTTGAAGTTTAGTACGGCTTTTCATCCCCAGACAGATGGGCAGTCTGAAAGGACAATACAGATTTTGGAAGATATGCTTAGAGCCTGTGTGCTTGATTTCAAGGGTAATTGGGATGAATATTTGCCTTTGATAGAATTTACATATAACAATAGTTTTCAGTCTACTATTGGTATGGATCCATATGAAGCATTGTACGGTAGACGATGTCGTACACCAATATGTTGGGGTGAAGTTGGTGAAAGGAAGATAGAGGGTCCAGAATTGATTGAAGTCACCACTGAAAAAGTGAAGATTATTCAAGATAGAATGAGAACAGCTCAAAGCAGACAGAAAAGTTATGCGGATAAACGACGAAAAGATTTGGAATTCCAGAAAGGGGATTATGTGTTTCTTCGGATATCTCCATGGAAAGGAGTTATGAGGTTTGGAAAGAAAGGGAAATTAAGTCCACGCTACATTGGACCTTATGAAATCCTTGAGAAAGTCGGGATGGTTGCCTACAAGTTAGCGTTACCACCAGAATTATCTCGGTTACATGATGTTTTCCATGTTTCTATGTTAAGAAAGAATGTAGCAGACCCTTCACATGTATTGGTGGAACAACCTATTGAGTTGAAGGAAGATTTGAGCTACGTGGAAGAACCGCTTGCTATCGTCGATAGGAAAGAACAAATATTGAGATCAAAGGTGATCCCACTTGTGAAAGTTGTGTGGAGAAGGCATTCCATGGAAGAAGCTACATGGGAGAGTGAGGATAGCATGAAAATGCGTTATCCGTATTTGTTTGATTCGGACAACCAAGGCATGTCAATTTCGAGGACGAAATTTCCTAACAGGGGGAGAATTGTGACAACCCGAATATAATTATGATTAATTATGCTTAAATCATGCCTAGCTTATGTGATATGATTAGTGCGTCATTAATACACATGATGTTAATTTATTATGTTTAGTCTAATCCTACCTTCAAAAAGCATGAAATGTCGAATTAGTTACAAACACAAAATTTTGAAGGTTTCGGTAGGAATGTTCATGTTTAAGGCTAGTTTTGACCTTTATGACATAACAATTGACTTGAGGTGAAAACTACATAGTTGTAGACAAGTGAGTTATGGTTGTAACACAACAAACGGTGTGTGAAACGGAGGTTCGAGTGAGAAGTTATCCCAAAATTACGAAACAAGGGCAAAGTAGTCCATCCGTTAAGTAGTATTTTGTCTTAATATGGCAACAAATGTTTTATTCTCATTGGTTGGGAAGGGTGGTGGATTTGGCCGACCTCAAACCCTTAGAATTACCTCTTTATTCAGCCAAAATGCAGCCATGAGAGATTTTAAGCTTAAGGAAAGAGAGTTTTGAAGTTTAGGAAGAAAGTGTGAGGAGAAAATTGAAGAAAATTCATAGAAAATTACGAAAAAGCCCCTAAGGTAATTCCAACCATGAATCTTGATATTTTTCTTTCATTTACGATTTATATGATATAAATCCTTGATTTTTTATTGAACTTTCATGCTTGGGTGCATATGTATGGATATATGCAAGTTTAAGTTAAGTTGAATGTACAAAACCCTAAAATTGCTTTGTTTAGAAACTCTGTTTATTCAAACTTCCATATATTTTCGTGTACTTACTGGAATTGATTGATTCCAATTGGATATTAACCTGGACTCATATAGGTATGACATATCCGAAAATCATGTGAAAATACCAAGAAATGAGTATTTGGTGAGAGTTTTAAGTTCGGGTATGAAATCTGCCCTAAGGGTGAAAATATGCCCGCCATGTGTTCGGTGTTTTGCTTGACATAGCAAACGAACCTTAAAAATTATGAAACTTTAATTTTGTATTTTTCAGTATGTTTAATGATGTTGGGTGAAATATCACATAAATTTATGATGTAGAAAAATTATGGAAATTCGTGGAAGTTGAATGAACGATAAGAGGGCCTATAGGGCAAATTTGCCATGTGGTAAAGAAATGAGCATATCTTGCTCTACGAGACCTAAAATGATGTACCATCTTTTGTATTGGAATACTAATATGACAAGGATTGAATTTCCAAGAATAAATGAATTTATATTTGGTCTATGATTTGGATATGTTGAATATACTAGCATGGATTTGGATGGAACTTCACTTGTGATAAATGATTTGAATAGAATCATGTGATGCTTATGGATTGAATTATGTTTAAATCGTTCTTTGGATTATTGATATTATTATGATGATACTAATATTTTAAGAATGATAGGAAGGGAAGAAGAGCTGATTGAACAATTACTGGATAAAGGCAAGGGCAAAGCCAGTTAAACTGCCAAGGTGAGTGTACTTATGATTTGTTTCATATATAAATATGAATATAGCTCTAAGAGAGGATTTGTTTGAATACTTCGGTATTCAGGATTTGTTTGGATATTAAAATATCCAGGATTTGTTTATGTCTCATGATCCAGGATTGGTTTGAATACTTCGGTATTCAGGATTTGTTTGGATATTCAAATATCCAGGATTTGTTATTGCCAACGGGCAGAATTATTTGGATCTTATGATCCATGATTTGTTATTGCCAATGGGCAGGATTGTTCGGATTTTATATCTATATATTCGATATAGAATTGTTATTCTATTGCAGGGAAGGAGTACCTCACTAAGCTTAATGCTTACGGTTTATATTTTAACAATTTCAGGTTCACACGCTGCCAGCTAGGTACCATATGACCGGTAGCTTTGAGAGTTGCACCGTTGGAGAGAGCTGGGATTTAAAAATGGGATTTTATCGTTGTCACACTGAATATTTTAATATACTCACACATTGTATATATTGATTTAGTATGTATTGGGTTGATCATAGTTAATCACGGTATTGCATGTTTGCTTAATTATGACTCTGATATTGAATTTTATGATGTAAGAATAATATTATGTTCATTATGTAGGAAAATATTGATGAATGAATCATATTTCCAATGGGCTCAAGATTATGATCTAATTATTCTAATAATAAATGATTAGTATGGATATTGGGTTTGGGGTGTGACAGTAGACGTATCAAAGCCATATCGGTGGACACCGAGACATACGTGGAGTCGTGTGTTATGGATAGGTATCGTAGAAGACTGAATTTCCGCGGGGCACTAATGAAGAACGGTTGAAGATCAGAAGAAGCGTCAAGACCCGTGGGGATCAAGTCTTAGTGTAAGGCTAATATGTCTTTGTAAAATCATTATTCATAGTGATTGTCTGGCTTGGGCCGTCCGAGGATGTTTTCCCGTTTTGGGTTTTTTCCTCGTACATCTGGCGTTGTGAGTATTCTTTAATTTACTTTACTTGCTTTAATCACTAGATGCATGTTTAGGATTAATCAAGATAAAATTGGTTTAAAGGAAGAATTGGGATTTCACAACTTGGTTGGTGCAGAATTAAAAGTTGGATCTTTTTCAAAGAAAAATTGGTTTTGTTTAAAACACACATATCGGGCCACTCACACTTTCAAATTGGTATTAGTGCTAGAAAACATTTTTATTTAGTTTGTGATCCCGTGTGTTTTCAAAGATGAATTCTAGATATAATGAATATTCTTGAACTCCTATTTTTTATGGCACTAATTACACTTATTGGAAGATGAGAATGAGATGTGCTTTAAAATCTGTTGATGAACGTGTTTGGCTTGAAGTTGAAAAATATTGGACACCCCCTGTCACTACTGTAGGTGAGGTCACTAGTTTAAAGCCTGTTGAGTCATGGATCGAAACTGAACAAAGACTTGCACAATATAATTCTAAGGGTCTGCACGTTATTGCTTCACATGTCACACAAGAAGAATATAACATAATTATGACTTGTGAAACATCAAAAGAGGCTTGGGATATTTTGGCACTCACTCACGAGGGCACTAGCACGGTTAGGGCGTCAAAACTTCAAAATCTCACTACACAATTTGATACCATTAGGATGTTAGAAAGTGAGACCTTTGATGAGTTTTATGCTAAGTTGTCCAATATTGTCAACTCATCATTTAACCTGGGTGAAAAAATTCCTGACAACCGTGTCATTAAGAAAATCCTTAGGTCGTTGCCTAGTAGGTTTGATGCGAAAGTGACCATTTTAAACTCCTTGGGTAGGTTAGAATCAACGAAACTAGAAGAGATTGTAGGTGACTTAAAAACCTATGAAATCGACATGATTACCTCCAAGCAAGTGCGTAAGAAAGAAAAGGGTATTTCTTTGAAAACCCGAAAGGAGGAAATTAAAGTTTCGGATTTCGATTTCGATTTTGAGGATGTTGCTTTGTTGGCAAATAAATTTAAAAAATTTATTAAGTTTCAAAAGCAATCGAAAGATGCCAAGAAATTTGAAAAATTCAAGAACAACAAAGTGGATCCCACCTCTAAGGATAAGTTTGAAAAGCCTAAGAGAGATGAGTCGGATAAGTGTTTTGGGTGTGTGGAGTACGGTCACAAGGTTAAGGAGTGTCCCACTAGACTTAAGAAGGAGGGCAAGAAACCCGTTGTCTATAATTCCACCTTAAGTGATAGTGAACCGGAAGAGGAAGAGAGTTCCCCCATTGAGCGTAACTTTGTTGTGTTTATGGCATGTCATGTGAGCGACGACGACAATACTCATGTGAATGACACTTCCGAGGAGGTTTTGAGTGAATCCCATATTAGTGAGGGTGAAGAGAGTGATGAGGAGGAGTTTGATGTGAAAGAATTGCAAAATGCGTTTAATGAGTTGTATGCCGAAACAGTGAAGGTGAAAAAGGCTAACTCAAAATTACAATATAAGTTGAATGAGCGTGCCATAGAAAATAATGATAGTTTGATTGAGGATCTTAGGGCACGAGAGAAGAAGTTTAGGGAGAAACTAGAGTTTGTGGAGAAAGAGAGAGACAATCTTCGTGGTTCGATGGAGTCCTTGAAAAAGGAGATTTGAGAGTTTAAGGAGACTAGGCGTTTACTCGAGTCTAGGATTCTTAAGTTGGAGAAAAGGTTGAAAGACTCGTCTAGAGTCAAGTTTGATTTGGAGGCTAGGTAGGAGAAGTTAGATAAGATCTTAGGCACCGTCCAAATTAAGGGAGATAGGGGAGGTATAGGTTTTGGTGAGAGAGTTGTTCCCCTTCCCCCCGCACGTGTGAGAAACACTAGGATGGTTAGAAAAGGTCCACATAAAGGTAATCATTCCCACCACCGCTACACTTGCTCGTTTTGTGGTAGGAAAGGTCACCTTAGGCGTTATTGTTACGACCTTATACAAGCTCCTAGGAAGTTTAAGAATAAAGTTGCCCCGGTTAACCAAACCCCCATGCGTCGTGTTACACCTACTTGGGTTAGAAAATCGGATTTAGTGGCTTTTGGAATTAAACTTCATGATTCTCATTTGGGTGCACTTGATTCTTCCCATGCTAAATCTAAAGGATGATAATGTTGCCATGTTTGTCATATGCTAGTTTGCTTCACGATTTATTCCTTGCTAGTATTATGACATGTGCATAATTTTGTATTATAGTTTTCATTTATTTGAGTATTATTTGAAATATACAAAAAGATTTTGTTTTTGAGAAAACTTTTGAAAATCCAAAAAGATTTTGCTTTTCTTTGAGTCAAAATATGTTTGAAAAGCCAGAAAGATTTTCAGTTTTTTGTTTTTGAGTTTACATGTTTGATGTGGCATATTGGTGTGCTTGGACCCCCCCATCGTTTCATTATCCATGTGGCTAGGAAATTTGGTCATTATTATCGAAACTTAGAATGATCTTAACCATTGTTTATATGGGGTTGTTTTGAAGTTGATATGCATTTTGATTCGACTTTGTATATATGCCAACATCGCACACATGTTTGACTTCTCTTGCATATTTGAATTTGGTGAGGCGTTCTTATCTCAATCTTGTCATCTATGTGTAAGTAAATTTAAGGAGAAGTGGGCATGTAATAACCGTTTACCCTGAGGATTTAAAATTTATAAAAAGGATGAGTGATTCACGGGAAAGGGCTACGAGAGTTCAAAATTAACTCGTCGTGAAAGCCACCGTTTAAAAGAGCCCAAAAGAAAAGGCAAAATGCTAAGAAAGGGGACAATAAGATTTTCTCTAAGTTGAGAATGCTAGAAACCTCAAAAGAACTTGAAAAAGTATATATTTTTTAGGGAGTTTTGGTTGGAGAAAATTTAAACGGGTTTGCACAACTAATCCTAGTGTTGAAACACTACAATTTGACGCTATTATTTGTAGAATCGTCAAAATTCTTGATTTGTGTGCATGTAGTATGTTTAGTTCATTAAGCTCTCACTTTAATTGTCATTTGTCTATGATAAAGTTTGTTGATTTATCGCTATCAATTAGAGCTTCTTGATCGTTTCGATGTGTTGGAATTGTGACTTATTTGTTGTAGTTTCACGCCCATTCATTCCATGTCCATGTTTGAGCACATCGGTACTATGTTTGCATGTAACTCGCATTGTTAGTTTTAATGAGTTTTTGCGTATTGTGTTAAAAGCCTACTGTTTTAGCACTGTTTTGCTTCTATCAGTCCCTTCCTGGAATTTTTTTATGGAAATTTTTTCACTGGGCAATACTTTATAATATTTCTGGGAAACTGGAAAATTTTGGCAGGTCGCGCGAAGTCGTTCTAACGACATTGCATCTCGCTCGAACGACTTATGTACTTCGTTTGAGCAACTTCCTCATTTCGTTTGAGCGAAGTCCCTGGCTCGTTCAAACGACAGTGTGAAAAATGACTTCTGATTGGTTTGCAGTCCTCTGGTTATTTTGTTATATTTTTTTGGTAGTGCGGGAAGCATTTTTGGACTATCTGGTTTATATGCAGGTTCTTTTATGTTCCAATTTGGTATTTTGGCATATATGTCCGTTTATCACACTAGATTTGATTGGTATACTCTTTGTGTGATTCCTTGATTTACTAGCTACTATTTTGTCATTACATGATCTTATTTAGCTGGTTGTCTCATGTTTATCTAGCGGATTTCATTTTTTTAAAATTGGTATCAACTTGATTCTCATGATAGATATTTCATATTGGTTATCTTTTCACCAGACTGTCTATTCGAGACAAAAAGGGGGAGAGATGTATGTGATGTAGGGGGAGATTTTTTAAGCGCTTCTTTATGATATTTGTTTCAAATACTGCTCACAAGTTTCAAATGATATGTTCATATTGACTATATAAATTGGTTTCATTTGTTCCTCCATACTTCACTTGGTATTTATTTGTCTGTTTCATGTGTGTAGGTATGCTTCAGCGATTCGAGATTTCAAGTCTACATCACATTCAGACAGTTCATGCTTGCCGGTGCTACATATTCTAGTCCGTATCCTGTATTTTTTATTTTGGGTTTATGGGATGGGATTTAGGCGTCATACGGCTTGACGGCCCGGTTAGGCATTTCACTGGTTTAGTTTTGTCCCGGAATAGTCAAAGGGGGAGATTTGTAAGGACATAAATTTCCAATTGAGTCCATGTATTGTTTTGACTTAATTCCGTTAACAAAACTGTGTTTGTAATATGTCATAGGGAGAATTCTATTTTGTCACGATCCCACTTGGTCTATGACGTATTGAAGAAATTGAAGACGTTGCGGCAAAGCTTCAAAGATTTAATCATGCCGATGTTTATTTGGTGCAAGTTTAATCGTCTTCAAAGTTAATTTCATTCTGAGATCACTCAGGTATGAATGGGTATAATTAATGGCGCTCGGAATTATTTTATAAAAGATAAGGATGTAATTTTTATATATAAAAATGATTTTAAATGCTTTAAAAAGTGTTTTTGTGGTTTAAACTTTATTTTATGATGATAAGCTCTAAATAGAGTTTGACTAATTTGAATCTCTTTGTTAAGAGACGTTTTTATCTGAAAGTCAAACTTTTGCAAGGTCGCTCGAACGACATTGGATCTCGTTCGAACGAGATAGAATGTCGCGCGAACGACATGCTTAAGTCGTTCGAACGACACGTTTTTTGAGGCGGCGTTTAAATCCTATTTAAACAGTGTTTGCATCATAATTTCCTAAGTGTGCTTTCTGGAAAACAGTTTTACAAACTAGAACCTTGTTTGCACATGTTTTCTAAGGTTTAAAAGTCCTAAACACATCCTTAGAGTTTGCAAAGATCCGAGTTATCATTCTTATATGTTTAAGTGATTTTGCGGCACCAAAGTTGTTTGTTCTACACATTGAACACAAAGGGTTTTGCGGTGAAGAAGCGACGGACATCGTGTTCGACATCGTAGACGTATCAAAGCCATATCGGTGGACACCGAGACATACGTGGAGTTGTGTGTTGTGGACAGTTATCGTAGAAGAGGGAATTTCTGTGTGGGCAATAATAAAGAACGATTGAAGATCAGAAGGAGCGTCAAGACCCGTGGGGATCGAGTCTTAGTGTAAGGCTAATCTGTCTTTGTAAAACCATTATTCATAGTGATTGTCTGGCTTGGGCCATCCGAGGTTATTTTCCCATTTTGGGTATTTTCCTCGTACATCCGGCGTTGTGAGTATTCTTTGCTTTACTTTACTTACTTTAATCACTAGATGCATGTTTAGGATTAATCATGATAAAATTGGTTTAAAGTAAGAATTGGGATTTCACAACTTGGTTGGTGCATAATTAAAAGTTGGATCTTTTCGAAGAAAAATTGGTTTTGTTTAAAACACACATATCGGGCCACTCACACTTTAAGACCTCGTCAGGGACAACCCCAAAATGGCCGACCCTAACATGGCCGAGATATGGAATAAGAATAGGTAAATAGCCAACGTTGTGCAGCGGTTGGGGAACCCTCAGTTCACCCCTTGGAGGTGGCTGGGGACAACCTCTTCCAGGCCAACGTTGCAAATCCATGGAACGATTTCATTCAACATTTTGAAGAGAAGACAGGGGACCTCATCAAAATCCGAGACCCACTACAAAGAGGGTTCTCAGAGGATTCCCCATTCGTGGCAAGGATAGTGAACTTCCCAACCCCTGCCAAGTTCAAACCACCTACGGTGTCTCCCAAGTATGATGGTAGTACCAACCATGTGCATTATATTGAGATGTATCAGTCCGCGGTAGACATTTATTCGATACCAAATGAGATGAGGTTCTGGGCCTTCTCTGGGACTTTAACGAGATCGGTACATATTTAGTTTACCTCCCTTCCGAAGAACTCTGTTGAGAACTTTAAGGGCATGGCTGAACGATTTATTCATAATTTCTATTTTGGGGTAAGACCTCAGAAGAAGACCACTCATCTGTTGTACGTCAAGCAAGGCAAGAATGAGAGACTAAGAGACTACATTGCTAGATTCAATAAAGAAAAATTGGACGTTGAAGATTACGAAGAGAATATAGTTATGACAGCCCTCATCGGAGGACTCCAGAAGGGGAAGTTACTGTAGAAGCTTGTTGAAGACCCTCCCAAGTCCATGGCAGAGCTGTTAGCAACTTCAGGAAAGGTCATGAACATTGAAGAGGCTATGGATGCAAAGTATGAGGATGAGAACGGAAGTAGCAGTGAGAAATTCCAAAGGAAGAAAGATGGAAAAAAGAGGTCTGCATATGATAAGTTTGCACACTATACTCCTCTGACCGTGAGCTGCGAACACATCCTCAAGGAGATAAAGAATAACAAATCCCTAAGATGGCTGGAGAAGCTAAAAGCTCCTCCACATAAGAGGAACAAGAACCTATGGTGCGAGTTTTATCAGGATCATAGTCATATGATCGATAGGTGCTTTGCCTTGAAGGATGAGATCGAAAAGATGTTGAAGTACGAAAAGCTCAGGAAGTATGTCGTCGACGGTAAAGCTCCTAAGAGGGGAAGAGATGACCCTAAAAAAAAGAGGGGAAGAGATGACCCTAAAAAAAAGAGGAACGGCAGATGTCAAGAATATCCCCCAACAAGAAGAGATGATGACTCAGATGGGGATGATGAGGACGATCCTGACCTCCCACCGAAAGACGAAAATTCCCCTGTAAAGAGGATTGGTATGATCTACTTCGGTGTTAACACCATATGTGGAGGACTAGAAGAGGGTGGATCCGAAGTAGCAGATCGTAAAGCTCATATGGCAGAGGCTAAGTCAGTGACCAAAGTAGAGGTTATGAATCTGGCGTCTTCAAAGGCTAAGCAGAAGAGAAAGAAGGTAGATATGGATACTCTTATAGTAGGATTCTCCCGACTCGAATTTAAAGGTATCTTGGCTCCACATGATGACCCTTTGGTAATAACAACAAGAGTGCATGGATGTGAGGTATAGAGAATCCTCGTAGATGGAGGAAGTTCAACAGATGTAATGTTTTGGACCTGTTTTAAGAGCCTAGGCCTCAGTAGAGCTAGGTTGGTACCCTATCATCATCCGTTGATGGGCTTTAATCATAAAGAGGTCCATCCGTTGGGCATGTATGAGATGGATGTACGAATGGGAGACGAGTGGCCTAAGAGGTTGGCCCGAAATATTATTTTTTTTGTTATGGATAAAAATATATTCTCAACCTATAACCTCATCATAGGATGAGTAACCCTTAAGGAGTTTGATGCCGTGCCATCGATGGTCCACCAAATGCTAAAATTCTCGACCCCCTATGAGGTAGGAGAAGTGCAGGGGGACCAGACGTCGATGCAAGAATGCTACTTTAACTCGATAGAAGAAAGAGAGGCCAATAAGAGGGTAATAACAACATATAACATTGATACACTTGATCCTAGGGATGAAACAAAATTGAAGAAGGGAGAAGCCACGGAAGAGGTAGAATCCATCTTCCTCAATAAGGATGAGCCAGAAAAAACCGTCCAAATCGGCAAAGTCTTAAGACCAGAAATCAAAGAAGAGCTGGTAAAGCTTCTAAAGAAGAGATAGAGTGTCTTCGCCTGGAGCCATGCAGATATGCCAAGAATTGACCCGGAGATTATGTGTCATAAACTTAATATAGCGAAAGATGCTAAACTAATCAAGCAAAGAATAAGAGTTTACTCCAGGGAAAAGTACGATGTCATCAGGGAAGAAGTTAGAAAGCTGGAAGAGGTAAAATTCATCAGGGAGGTCATATACCTTGAGTGGTTATCTAACGACGTCATCGTGCTGAAAGCTAATGAAAAATAGAGGATGTACGTAGACTTCACTGACCCAAACAAGTCTTGCCCAGAAGACAGTTATCCCTTACCTCGAATTGATCAGATGGTAGATGCCATGGCAGGGCATGAACTTATGATCTTCATGGATACGTATTCATGCTACAATTATATCTTCATAGATATTGAAGACTCAGAGAAGACAACATTTATCACAAATAAGGGGACCTATTGCTATAAGGCCATGCCCTTCGGCTTGAAGAATGTAGGGGCCACGTATCAATGTCTTGTAAATAAGATGTTTGAAGATCAAATTGGCAAGACTATGGAGGTATATGTAGATGATATGTTGACAAAAATCTTGAAGGCCTACACTCACATAGCCGACCTGGAAAGGACTTTTGACACCATGGACTTATATAGGATGAAACTCAATCCTACCAAGTGTGTCTTCAGAGTAGGAGCAGGAAAGTTTCTTGGATTCATCATCAATCAAAGGAGAATAAAGGCCAATCCCGAGAATATCAAAGCTCTGCTTGAAATAAAGACACCGAGAACTATAAAAGACGTTCAGAGGCTAACTGGAAGAGTTGCTGCACTCAATAGGTTTATCTCCAGAGCTGCAGACAAGTGTTTTCCTTTTTTCAAAGTGCTTAGAAAGGCCTTCAAATGGGACGAAGAGTGTGGCAAAGCCTTTAAGGATCTTAAATCCTACCTTGGATACCCTCTACTCTTATCTCGGCCCATTCTGGGAGAGAAGCTATATGTTTATCTGGCAGTCTTAGAATCAGCCATCAGTGCGACTATAGTAAGAGAAGACGATGGAGTGTAGAGGTCGGTATATTTCAATAGTAAGGCCCTTCAAGGGTTTGAACATAATTATCCTCGAATGGAAAAGTTGGCATATGCCCTGATACACGCTTCGAGGAAGATGAAGCCATATTTCCAAGCTCACTCTATGGTCATCCTCACTGATTCACCACTAAGACATATCCTCTACAAGCCCGAGAAGTCGGGTAAATTAATGACCTGGGCCATCGAGTTGGGGGAGTATGACATTATTTATCAATCGAGGGTTGCCATCAAGGGGCAGGCTCTTGCAGATTTTATAGCAGAGTTTACCTAGGAAGAGGCTGAGATTGAGAATAGCCCAGAGATTTTAGAGGGATCATACAGTAATGTCTTCCAAAACCCGGAAGAGGTTGTGTCCAGTAGAGCCAGAAAAGGAGTAGCTGAGAATGAGGAAGACAGGTACCTCTTCAAGCAAGGGACCCTGTCAAAGGGGAACTTCTCTTTAAATGAAGATGTTTGGAACCTCTTCGTTGATGGGTCTTCTGGCGAAAGTGGAAGCGACGCAGGGCTGATACTGACAGCTCCGGATGGTACCAACATTGAATATGCGCTAAGGTTTAACTTTAAGGCTTCAAAAAATGAGTCCGAGTATGAGGCACTGATAGCCGAGCTCTCCTTGGCAAAAGCCCTTAGAGTTGACTGACTATTACTACATAGTGACTCAAGGTTAGTTGTCAACCAAGTACTTGGAGTATATGAGGCCAAGGATGAAAGGATGGCCAAATACCTAAAGAGGGTAAGAACGATGCTAGAAGGCTTCGAAGAGGTGAAGATGAAGAGGGTACCTCGGCAAGACAACAGTCGTGAAGATGCACTAGCAAGGTTGGCTTCAGCAATAAGGACAGACATCAGAAGGACAGTACCAGTTGAGATCTTGATCAAACCGACCATTGAGGAAGAAGAGGTTGCCCGCTCTTGCCTCAACTTGAACCTAGGGGACTCATGGATGGACCCCCTTATCAGATATATCAGACAGGGAGAGCTGCCAAAATCGAAGTTAGAAAGGAGGAAATTAAGGTACAGAGCTGCCAAGCTCTCAATAATAGGGGATGTCCTGTATAAAAAAGGATTCCTACTACCTCTCCTCATATGTGTCCATCCTACAAAGGTCCCCCACATCCTGTAAGATGTAAACGAGGGTTCTTTCTCCAGTCACATAGGAGGAAGACCTTTAGCCAAGAGGATAATTACGTAGGGATACTGGTGGCCGACCTTGGCTAAAGATGTTGCTGCCTACGTGAAGAGGTGTGATAAGTGCCAGAGATTCTCCACTATCCCTCATAAATCTCATCAACCTATGACGTCAATCAGTTCTCCTTATCCATTTGCAGTATGGGGGATTGACTTGGTGGGACCATTTCCAAGGCTACTAACAACTATCAATTTCTAATAGTAGCAATTGATTACTTTTCCAAGTGGGTAGAAGCTTAGCCGATGATCACGATTACAGAGAAGAAGACCTTCCAGTTCATCGAGAAGAGAATCATATGCAAACATGGCCTTCCAAATACCCTCATCTCAGATAACGGAACCCAGTTCAAGAATTCTTACTTAGAAAAATATTGTGAAAGGGTGGGGATTAAGCAGTTCTTCTCCTCTCCTGGCTGACCCCAAGAAAATGGGCAGACTGAAGTCATGAACCGAACAATTCTTGATGGGATTAAGAAGAGGTTGGAAGAAGCCAAGGGGAGATGGACAGAAAAGGTTTATGCAGTGTTATGGGCCTACAGAACAACGGCAAGGACACCAACAGAGGAGACCCCATTTATGTTGGTCCATGGCTCAGAAGCCGCCATACCTACAAAAGTAGGACTCCCCACCCACAAAGTTCAAACCTATAACCCTCAGAGGAATGGGGAAAAAAGAAGACTTGATTTTGATCTAATTGAGGAGAGAAGGGAAGATGCTGAGATCAGACAGACATCCTACCAACAGAGAATAACAAAGTTCTACAATCAAAGGATGAAGTCAAGACCTATAACTATAGGAAACCTAGTGCTGAAGAAGACGTTGTAGAAAATAAATAAGCTCCACTCGAACTGGCACGGTCCTTACAAAGTAGTCGATGAGGTTATACCCGGTACCTACCGTCTAGAAAATCTCGAAGGGGAACCTTTCTCCAATCCATGAAACGCTGATCACCTGAAGAAGTATTACATATGATGTTGCAGTTGTTTCTTTGTAATACATGTATCATTTTATGAAGAGGATATTAATTAGAAGAGCAGTTCTTATGTCAATGCTGTTTCATTATGCTTAAACATCATTAATTTGGTGAAATTATGAGGGTGAACATCATGTTTTGGTGACCTCAGACCTTAAACATCATTAATTTAGTGAAATGATGGGGTGAAACATCATCTTTTGATGACCTCAGACCTAAAACATCATTAATTTAGTGATAAAGTCTGAGGTGAAACATCATAATCTGATGACCTCAGACCTTAAACATCATTAGTTGGTGAAATTATGAGGTGAAACATCATATTTTGGTGACCTCAAACCTTAAACATCATAATTTGGTGACAAGGTCTGAGGTGAGACATCATAAATTGATGACCTCGGACCTTAAAACATCATTAGTTAGTGAAATTATGAGGTGAAACATCATATTTTGGTGACCTCGGACCTTAAACATCATAATTTGGTGACAATGTATGAGGTGAGACATTATAAATTGATGAACTCAGACCTTAAACATCATTAATTTGGTGATAAGGTCTGAGGCGAAACATCATAATCTGATGACCTTAGACCTTAAACATCATTAATTTGGTGAAATGATGAGGTGAAACATCATGTTTGGATGACCTCAGACCTTAAACATCATTAATTTGGTGGCAAGGTCTGAGGTGAAATATCATAATCTGATGACCTCAAACCTTAAACATCATTAATTTGGTAAAATTATGAGGTGAAACATCATATTTTGGTGACCTCAGACCTTAAACATCATAATTTGGTGACAAGGTCGGAGGTGAGACATCATAAATTTATGACCTCAGACCTTAAAACATCATAATTTTGTGACAACTTATGAGGGTAGACATCATAAACTGATGACTTTAGACCTTAAACATCATTAATTTGGTGAAATGATGAGGTGAAACATCATGTTTGGATGACCTCATACCTTAAACATTATTAATTTGGTGAAATTTATGAGGTGAAACATCATATTTTTGTGACCTCGAACCTTAAACATCATAATTTGGTGGTAATTTATGAGGTTAACATCATAAATTGATGACCTCGGACCTTAAAACATCATAATTTGGTGACAACTTATGAGGGTAGACATCATATTTTGGTGACCTCAGACCTTAAACATCATAACTTGGTGACAAGGTCGGAGGTGAGACATCATAATTTGATGACCTCAGACCTTAAACATCATTAATTTGGTGAAATTTATGAGGTGAAACATCATATGTTGGTGACCTCAGACTTTAAACATCATAATTTGGTGATAATTTATGAGGTTAACATCATAAATTGATGACCTCAAACCTTAAAACATCATAATTTGGTGATAACTTATGAGGGTAAACATCATGATTTGATGACCTCGGACCTTAAACATAATTAATTTAATGATAAATTATGAGGGTAAACGTCATAAATTGATGACCTCAGACCTTTATGAGAAGTTCATTATATGACTAAAACAACATTCAAGAGAGCATTCATTGAAAGAAGCAAAATCCTCTGGAGAAATGGTATTATATGAAGTAGTCAATTACAAATCAAACATGATCCAAAGTATGTCATCAGAGTTTACAAAAAATTACAGACGAAAAACAAAAAATCACAAGTTAATGCTCAAGGGTCGACAGTCGTAGACGTGTCTACTTGGCCGACATGGGTAGCCTTGGCTTCGTCATCTCGTGGGTTAACATCCTCAGTCTCTGTGGCCTCTAACGTGTGACACCCCGCTCAAAATAATAACGGGTGGTCAGTCCTATACTAAAATAATCAGGAATCTCAAGTGAATCATTCTCAGCATCTACTGACGATTTTAAAATAAACACTGCTAACAACCCATTACTACAAAAAGAGGGTGCCAAAAATTTTTATTTTTAAAAACATTATTAAAACAAACTATGCAACAACTAACCAACAACATAACTTCTAAATATGATAAGAGACACACACATACTCAATTGATATAAAAGAGTTTAATAAAGGAGTACAACACAATGTACAAAAATAAAATACCCGAATATGCTGTCGGGTCACAGACAATACAATAATCAGGGAATGAAAATATTAAAGTGCTACTCTACAACATTTGGGTATAAACCCGATACACAAACTGAATCCTAACCTAGATACACAAAATATAGGAATCGACTATATCAAAATACTGCAACAGTCCAATACTGCCACATCACCACGAATACACTGGATGGATATCATCAATGGTGTCCTTGCGGAGGAACACCTAAAATAATACAATATATACATAGCAAGAGAAAATATAAACGGGTCAGAGCCCGAGGTGTGAAAATATTTTTAGCAAGTGCATTAAAATGCATAATAATTATAAATGCATTATAACATGATTAAGGTGGAGTCGCACTCTCCAGAAAATCCAACTCACCTCTCAACTAAAGCGCGCTCTAATCGTATGCACATGATATCCAAATAATTGCCCAAATCTATCTTGAGGCAAAGTAATACAACCTACTCCCAATTCATACTAATTTAATATTCACACTTAAATCACCACCCTCAACTTTTACTATTCCCAATCTCAAATATTCACCCACTTTCTAAACATATACAATATACATAAACATTCTATTTTACTAGAATTTCTCATATTCTAGTTTTTGACATAAATATAAATATAAATATAAATATAAATATATATGAGTTATTAGCATCTAAGTGCTAAGGACTAAACTTCTCCCAATTCTCAATACTACACTGCGTTTCGTGCGTGGGATGTCTCGCAAGCGAAATCCAAACAAGTAACCCCCCCGATACACTACTCATTTTCAATATTGATTATCAAGATTCATTATGCCCTCAATGCATGACGCATGTAACCCAAATTATTATCACTAATCAATTTATTATTCTCAATTCTCAACAGTGCAAGGCGTTTCGTGCGTGGGACGTCTCGCAAGAGAAATCCAAACAAGGAACCCCCCCGATACACTACTCCTTGGTAATGTTGGTCGTTGAGGTTCATTATGCCCTCGATACCCAAAGTATTCTATATACTCATATAATTTTATTCTCTTCATTTTCACTTCAATATACTTATCACAATTTAGTCCGGATTTAATCTCCCGGGATGAGATTCAATCAATCTTTCTATGTCTCTTTACTCTAGAGACAAATATATGACACATATATGTTAATCACAATACATATATTCATATCCGGCACCCATAGGCTTAACAGCGGTGCACACATACTCCGATATCCAATCCAAGTACATCTCGTACTAAAGGATTACATGTTCCACATCACTCAGTAACTGTATCAATATAAATCACACATATTGGAGGTGAACATAGTTCACATATCCATGGGTCACGCACATACCTACGCTCCCACAGTCAGCAGACTTATCGACTCATAAATAATCCCTTCACAGTCCTATGTTCTTGAGGTACCAAATCTAAAATCCCCCCGAAGGCAACACAGGATAAGATTGTCCTCTTTCGAACGCCAACCTCCCATGATAGCAAGTATGGTAGGTATTATACACATAATAAACAATAATATATGTACACATTCCACCTATATAAATATATCATCAATTAGGTATTCACACAACCATATTATAATGATAGGTATTTATCTCACCTATACATAATTCCCCATAGGTAATTGTTTAACCCATGTATATATTAACATCCGGGCATACGCACAACCCGTATAATAAATCCCCTACGTAGTATATTTATATCTCGAATATCCTACGCATTTATGAATTTTTTACTAATTCTGAATATTTTATTTTCTGAGCTTTTCTCACTGCACAATGAAAATATAAACAACCCCAATATATTCATTCGTCTCATAATATATTTTTTAACGACTCTGTATATATTATTCATATCTCTTCTCAATATTTTATGGCTATAATCTCCAAACTCTTATAGCGATAGCCAATAGCCTCTAATATTCTCATTCGCAATAATATAATCCGTCACACAATTAAAACACTACTCCAATACGTATTCCCTTATTTAATATCCAAATCACACCTAAATATCTCTTTAAGTATTATTCCCCATGAACACCCCTATTTGGGTAAATCTTGGATTTTACTTTCAACTAGCCCAAGGTACACACCTTATAAAAATTTATTTAGAAGTCCCCGCACTATTTTAATGAACCCCAAATATTTATCTCCAAACAATTCTAGCCTTTATTTTTTTCAATTTTCGGTTTGATTTCCGAGTTAATCATCAACCCCGGAACTACTTTCTTAGAAAAATCATATCAAATCGAAAAAAAATCAGAAAAATATGTGGTTGGTGCCCACGCGACCGTATCGAAAATATCTACAAATTTTATGTTTTGACCAAGAACTGAATCAGTTCTCTTCCTATCCTAATTTACCCCGAAATCTACAGTATTACTATTCATCATCTTTAACCCGAGAACTGTTATCTTATAAAAATCATAACAAATAAAAAAAAAATCATAAAAATATGAGGTCAGCGCCCCCGCTACCATATCGAAAATATCTACGACTTTCGTGTTTTGATCGAGATCTGAATCGACTGTCTTCCGGTCCGAATTTGTCCAGCAAGCTATGGTATTACTATTCATCATCTTCCCCAAAAATCCAAAATTCATTTTTATCATCCTCCAACCATTTCTCTTCAACCCAAACGTATATATAACATCAAAATTTATTATATAACTCAACCCAACTAATTTCCAACCTCAAATTCATCATCTACACATCAATAATAAGATTTACCCAAAATCTAAGTTTTTGACATAATAACCCAAAATCCATAATTTTATCCACAAATCATGAAATAAATGATACACAATAATTATTTAGCAAGTTTAATCACTTGCCTCGAGTTTGTAGAGTATGATTTGTCCTCCCAATCACGGATTGCCGGAAGTCCCAAGTTTTCTCCTCTTTCTCTCCTATTTTCTTCTTCTTTTCTTCCTCTCTCTCTCTCTCTCTCTCTTTATTTCTCTTTCTCTTAAGTGAGAATGGCTTCTCACGTAAGCTTTAAGCCTTAAATCCCAAAATACACAACTTTAAATGATAATACACACTTTAAATGACTCGGTCACTTTAATTCGAGCCAAACGGACTTAAAATATTTTGGAACCCAATTAAACCCCATGTATAGTCATTTCGACTATCTCGACCCTTCCGGAAACAATCGCACCCTCAGAATTGTCATTCGAATCACTTTCTAACATCTTCAAATTTTGACCTCAAAAGACATTTTAATAAATCTCCAATTAAAATAATATTTATTTCTCCCAAAAATAAATAAATTGTTGTTCCAAAAATCTCGGGGTATTACAGACTTCCTCACTTACAGGAATTTCGGCCTCGAAATTTAGCTAAGCCTAATACTCCAAAGCTCAACTAGTTCCTACTACACTTAACCTCGTTAACACTATACCCAATCCTCTAATTTCCCACGACGAATTATTTTAATTTTATAAAACCAATTATAACAACTAGGGCGCCCATACACCCTTAATTCGAGCTCTACTCGTATAAACAAAATTTAGGCTTCTCTTGCCTTCAACGGTACAATTACTCAAAATATATTAAATTATACTAACACACTAATAATATAACAATTTTGAAAGGTCTAAGGGTTTAACTCCTCTCAATTCCTGACATTTGCTACTTTCATGCGGGGGAGGTCTCGCAAGCGAAATCCAAACAAGGAACCCTCCCAATACACTAATATGTAGCTACGTCGGGGATTGAGGGTTTGTTATATCGGGACTAGAGTTTTAAAAAAATAATGTTTGTGTAAATCATTTTTTGATAATGCGCAAAGGCCTATAAAAAATTTCATTTTGAAAACAGTTTATTATAAAACAGCTTATGTCTTTTGACATTTAAATAATATACCTTATGCCCAAGACACAAGGTTTTAATATTTATCATACTCATAATAATATATAGCTCTCAATATTAACATAATTATGAGCTAAAATCTCTCGCTCAACAATAATCCACTAAATTCTGAATCATTTCAGTAATAATCTCTCACATCATAATAATATGTTTCCATTCACTAGTCTTTTCCATAGCTGGAATATAACAATTATATAAGTCTAGCACGACTATAAAATAAGTAGCTTTATCATTACTACTCAACACATTTCAACAATTCTTACGTTCACAACAAAGTTATAGCTCTCTATTAGCAAATAATAAAATAATTTATTATCTCAAGAGACAAATAATATAAGAGCCTCACTTGCTCAATATTCCCTTCCGGGTCTTTCCATACATAATAGGGTTATAGCACTACCCTCTCATATTAATCTCACATACAATACTCTCAAAGCTTCATATATCATACTCCTATTCACAAAGGAATATAACCTATACCATACCTCTCTAGTCCGATTTCATCTCTTCATCAATGGGTTCCCACACAAAGTTTCCTAGCCTAAAACGGCCTCGAGTTTGCTGTAAGGGTTTCACATC
This sequence comes from Sambucus nigra, assembly GCA_949130495.1. Taxonomy (NCBI): domain Eukaryota; kingdom Viridiplantae; phylum Streptophyta; class Magnoliopsida; order Dipsacales; family Adoxaceae; genus Sambucus; species Sambucus nigra. Next base: position 577,783,161 of record OX422210.1, on the reverse strand, counting down.
CAAAATTTCCTCAAAACGTGGTCCTTTACCTCTTTTAGGATAATCTCTCTTCCTATGACCAAATTCTTTACACAAGAAACATCTACCCATAAATCCTCTCTGCCCACCTTGAGGAACATAACGCTGTTGCGATCCTCTAAAATTTTGCTTATACTCTCTGGAATTACTGGCATTCTCACTACCAGACCTACTTGATGAACCCGAATCTCTAAAGTTGTTACCCCCTTGCGAACGAAGACGATATTCATGGCACTGCAACAGTGCCGCATTCACTACCTTGGCGAAAGTCACTAACTTTGGGTTCCCTAACAAATGCTACCGAATTCTCCAATCTAAACCTTTCCTGAACTTCGATATACGTTTCTCTTCTATATTTACCTCATCGGGCACTAAATTTGCCAATCGAGTAAATTCCTCTTCATACTCGACCACCGTTCAATTACCTTGAAACACGCCCATTAGTTTCCTCCTCGCCTCCTTCTAAATCGCGGAAGGAAAATACCTTCGGTCAAAGAGTTCCCAAAAATCTGTTATGGGTAACGTATCTCTCTGTTCTGATGTGGTAACAGACTCCCACCATTGGACAGTTACTCCCGTTAAGTTAAAGGTGGCGAGAAATTACTTTTGTACCTCACTATATTCGACCATACGAAGGTGACTTTGCATACTATTATTCCATCGACTTGCAGCCATCGCATCAACTTCCCCTGAAAACTCTGGAGGATGCCCCTTATTAAAATATTCCCTCACTCTTTCCCACAAAGATGGTCCTGGATAGGGTTGGGCTGCTTACACTGCTGGTTGATGCGCCATCGCGAAAATGGAAGCAGTTACTCCTTATGCCACAATACTGGAAACTTCATCTGTAGTCATAGTCCTTTGAGGCATTTGGGGTTCTAGACTCTCAGCCCCTTTATTCACACTTCTTGTACGGCCTCTCTTCGGTGGCATCTGAAAGAAGAACAATTTTATCAGAACGCCTTTCAAATATTTTCTTATCACAGAAGAAAATATGAACGTATGAACACAACAGTCCTAATAATAGGGTTCTACATCAAGAACGCTTACGGAAGATCACAGTAAATCCACATAGATCCGAAAGACACTAGAACCTGATGCTCTGATACCACCTGTGACACCCCGCTCAAAATAATAATGGGTGGCCAGCCCTATACTAAAATAATCACGAATCTCAAGTGGATCATTCTCAGCATCTAGTGACGATTTTAAAATAAACACGGCTAACAACCCATTACTATAAAAAGAGGGTGCCAAAATTTTTTATTTTTAAAAACATTATTAAAACAAACTATGCAACAACTAACCAACAACATAACTTCTAAATATGATAAGAGACACACACATACTCAATTGATATAAAAGAGTTTAATACAGGAGTACAACACAATGTACAAAAATAAAATACCCGAATATGTTGTCGGGTCACAGACAATACAATAATCAGGGAATGAAAATATTAAAGTGCTACTCTACAACATTTGGGTATAAACCCGATACACAAACTGAATCCTAATCTAGATACACAAAATATAGGAATCGATTATATCAAAATACTGCAACAGTCCAATACTGTCACATCCCCACGAATACACTGGATGGATATCATCAATGGTGTCCTTGCGGAGGAACACCTAAAATAATACAATATATACATAGCAAGAGAAAATATAAACGGGTCAGAGCCCAAGGTGTGAAAATATTTTTAGCAAGTGCATTAAATTGCATAATAATTATAAATGCATTATAACATGATTAAGGTGGAGTCGCACTCTCCAGAAAATCCAACTCACCTCTCAACTAAAGCGCGCTCTAATCGTATGCACATGATCTCCAAATAATTGCCCAAATCTATCTTGAGGCAAAGTAATACAACTTACTCCCAATTCATACTAATTTAATATTCACACTTAAATCATCACCCTCAACTTCTACTATTCCCAATCTCAAATATTCACCCACTTTCTAAACATATACAATATACATAAACATTCTCTTTTACTAGAATTTCTCATATTCTAGTTTTTGACATAAATATAAATATAAATATAAATATATATGAGTTATTAGCATCTAAGTGCTAAGGACTAAACTTCTCCCAATTCTCAATACTACACTGCGTTTCGTGCGTGGGATGTCTCGCAAGCGAAATCCAAAAAAGTAACCCCCCCGATACACTACTCATTTTCAATATTAATTATCAAGATTCATTGTGCCCTCAATGCATGACGCATGTAACCCAAATTATTATCACTAATCAATTTATTATTCTCAATTCTCAACAGTGCAAGGCGTTTCGTGCGTGGGACGTCTCGCAAGAGAAATCCAAACAAGGAACCCCCCGATACACTACTCCTTGGCAATGTTGGCCGTTGAGGTCCATTATGCCCTCGATACCCAAAGTATTCTATATACTCATGTAATTTTATTCTCTTCATTTTCACTTCAATATACTTATCACAATTTAGTCCGAATTTAATCTCCCGGGATGAGATTCAATCAATCTTTCTATGTCTCTTTACTCTAGAGACAAATATATGACACATATATGTTAATCACAATACATATATCCATATCCGGCACCCATAGGCTTAACAGCGGTGCACACATACTCTGCTATCCAATCCAAGTACATCTCGTACTAAAGGATTACATGTTCCACATCACTCAGGAACTGTATCAATATAAATCACCCATATTGGAGGCGAACATAGTTCACATATCCATGGGTCACGCACATACCTACTCTCCCACAGTCAGCAGACTTATCGACTCACAAATAAGCCCTTCACAGTCCTATGTTCTTGAGGTACCAAATCTAAAATCCCCCCGAAAGCAACACAGGACAAGATTGTCCTCTTTCGAACGCCAACCTCCCGTGATAGCAAGTATAGTAGGTATGTCATACACATAATAAACAATAATATATGTACACATTCCACCTATATAAATATATCATCAATTAGGTATTCACACAACCATATTATAATGATAGGTATTTATCTCACCTATACATAATTCCCCATAGGTAATTGTTTAACCCATGTATATATTAACATCCGGGCATACGCACAACCCGTATAATAAATCCCCTACGTAGTATATTTATATCTCGAATATCCGACGCATTTATAAATTTTTGACTAATTCTCAATATTTTGTTTTCTGAGCTTTTCTCACCGCACAATGAAAATATCAACAACCCCAATATATTCATTCGTCTCATAATATATTTTTCTACGACTCTGTATATATTATTCATATCTCTTCTCAATATCTTATGGCTATAATCTCCAAACTCTTATAGCGATAGCCAATAGCCTCTAATATTCTCATTCGCAATAATATAATCTGTCACACAATTAAAACACTACTCCAATACGTATTCCCTTATTTAATATCCAAATCACACCTAAATATCTCTTTAAGTATTATTCCCCATGAACACCCCTATTTGGATAAATCTTTGATTTTACTTTCAACTAGCCCAAGGTACACACCTTATAAAAATTTATTTAGAAGTCCCCACACTATTTTTATGAACCCCAAATATTTATCTCCAAACAATTCTAGCCTTTATTTTTTTCAATTTTCGGTTTGATTTCCGAGTTAATCATCAACCCCGGAACTCCTTTCTTAGAAAAATCATATCAAATCGAAAAAAATTAGAAAAATACGTGGTCGGTGCCCACGCGACCTATCGAAAAGATCTACAACTTTTATGTTTTGACCAAGAACTGAATCAGTTCTATTCCAGTCCGAATTTACCCCGAAAACTACAGTATTACTATTCATCATCTTCAACCCCGGAACTGTTATCTTATAAAAATCATAACAAATCAAAAAAAAATCAGAAAAATATGAGGTCGGTGCCCACGCGACCATATCGAAAAGATCTACAACTTTTGTGTTTTGACTGAGATCTGAATCGACTGCCTTCTGGTCCGAATTTTCCCATCAAGTTACGGTATTACTATTCATCATCTTCCCCAAAAATCCAAAATTCATTTTTATCATCCTCCAACCATTTCTCTTCAACCCAAACATATATATAACATCAAAATTTATTATATAACTCAACCCAACTAATTTCCAACCTCAAATTCATCATCTACACATCAATAATAAGATTTACCCAAAATCTAAGTTTTTGACATAATAACCCAAAATCCATAATTTTGTCCACAAATCATGAAACAAATGATACACAACAATTATTTAGCAAGTTTAATCACTTGCCTCGAGTTTGTAGAGTATGATTTGTCCTCCCAATCACGGATTGCCGGAAATCCCAAGTTTTCTCCTCTTTCTCTCCTATTTTCTTCTTCTTTTCTTCCTCTCTCTCTCTCTCTCTCTTTATTTCTCTTTCTCTTAAGTGAGAATGGCTTCTCACGTAAGCTTTGAGCCTTAAATCCCAAAATACACAACTTTAAATGATAATACACACTTTAAATGACTCGGTCACTTTAATTCGAGCCAAACGGACTTAAAATATTTTGGAACCCAATTAAACCCTATGTATAGTCATTTCGACTATCTCGACCCTTCCGGAAACAATCGCACCCTCAGAATTGTCATTCGAATCACTTTCTAACATCTTCAAATTTTGACCTCAAAAGCCATTTTAATAAATCTCCAATTAAAATAATATTTATTTCTCCCAAAAATAAATAAATTATTGTCCCAAAAATCTCGGGGTATTACATAACGGTGCCGTCTTTACAGGAGCAGCGCCTTCCTCCTCAACCTCTTGCAAGGCCGGAGCAAAGTGAGGATCACCAAAGCCTAGACCGATAAAGTCTGAGGTAGATAAGCTCCCTGACTCCTGTTCCTTTGAAGCTGTCAACTTCCCAGTTGCTTTAATACCTCTTTAAAGTTATTCAAAGCCAAAACTGATGAACTCATCAGAGACCTTGTGGTTAGTAAGGATCTTCTCTGAGGCATCCTCCAGTGAGGCTTTGACTGCAGCATCAACTTTGAACTGAAGGGCTTCATCTTTGGCCTTCAGGGCCACTTCATGGTCCTTCTTGAGGTCGGCGATATCCCTATCCCTCTGCTTGGTTAGCTTGTCGGCCTCTTTGAGTTCCTCCTTCAGATGCTCAACTTCAGCATTTAACGAGTCTTGGACCTTCAGGGCTTCTTTTCCCTTCTCAATAAGGGGTATCTTCCTCAGAGTCCAATCAACGAATTGATGCATAAACAGAATACCCTACAATGGAAAGTTAGATGTATGAGTTCAAGTTTTAACCTACTTAGGCCGAGGTTACACTTGGAGGAGCAAAAAAGCAGAAGTTGGTACCTGAATTGACCTATGAAGGCCAAACTCAACCAGCAAGGGAGTATCTAGGGAGCGTAGGAAATGCTTATATGCGTCGATCATTATAGAGCCAATGGCATCCATTGCCTTCAGACCATGGCTTATCAAATTGTCGTTGATCTTCAGCTAAGCCAGACGAGCAGCTAAAGTATCATCCATTTTGATAGGGATGGCACGATTTCCCTTTTAGTTTTTACTCAGCCTCTGATCCTCTAAGTCAGTGGTTCTCTTCCTCTTCTTTGTAACGTCGGCCTTGTACGTGCCGACGTTCTGCTTGGGTGGAGGAGGGGATATATTATTCCATGCTTTCTTCATCAGCTTAACAAGGCTTGGGGCTGACATCTCCCAGATCTCGTCAGATATACCTTCTGGGTGTTTTGTAAAAAGAAATATCCGAGTTAGTAAAGAAGAGGTATGAAAACTCAGAGGTACAACTTATAAAAAATAATACTTATGAAGCTCGGTTAAAGGACTTCCCCCCAGGCCAGTCTCAGAGAGGTGATATGGGGTCATCAGATGTTCATACTTGACTAGCCAACCGTGCTCCCCCTGATCTTGAAGATCCTTAACCTTTTATAAGTTATCCTGGCTAAGCCCAGGGTCGGCCTTGGCAGTAAGTGACACCTTCCCCCACCTCATAGGTGTCCTCGACTCCAACGATGAAGAGGTGGCACAAGGACCAAATTCCCATGCCCCTGAGGCAAAGAAATACCGTGGTTTCCAGTTGTGATTTGAAGTCTGGGTTACCAATAGCATCTTCTCGTTTGACTTCCTAGCTAGGAAGTGGTAGTATCTGGGGTGGTTTTTGGCAGAGGATGGGACATAGCATCCTGTGAAGACCTTAACTGAAAGGTCTGAATGATGCACTGCCCTCTAAAGGACGATATCCCCAATCATCATCCTCTAGGCATTTGGGGATAATTGTGAAGGGGCTAGTTTGATATGGAACAGTATTGATCTAATTGAAGAATGGATGGGGAGACGGAAGCCCAACTTGAACATTTGCTCATAGACACAGATCTCCCCATCTCGGCCATCAAAGGCCCTTTCACACCTTAGATGTCTCCTAAGCTTGACGGAAGGACCTATAGAATAGAGGTGCCTAAAGTCTAAAAGGTCATACTCGGTGACAGATCTCTCTATCTCGGCCGCCTCTGAGGTGTCAATATCACTTTCATGACCACCATCCTCATCCCTGGTAACGTCGGCCTGGGTAGATGAAGGGACACCATCGAGAAATCTTTGAATGAACTCAGCCCTGGTGATGTCTGATAGAGGGATATCATCAATGGGTGGGGGAATATCCACACTCGGCCCCACAACCTCAACATCAGAAGAAGTCTGTGAGGTTCTAGCACTATTATGGGAAGAGGCACGACTTTGGACCTCATCCTGATCAAGGACCTGATCTTGCCTAATAGAGAAGTCCATATCCTCTTGTAACGAGTCTACAGACATAGGGTCTGAGGTAGATGACTTAGACTCAGACATGGGAGAAGGGTCAATTGGATCCTTTGTTGGCTCAGCTGACTCAGGGTAAATCACCTTCAGAGGTGGAGGGAAGATAGGTCTGAGGGGGAAGTCCTCAGCCCTACGAGATTCCTCTTGGGCAAGCTCTATCTGCCTAATTTTTTCAAAGGTCTTCTCTCTAAGAGAAGGGAAATCTTCTATAATCTTGTATAGAGGTCTGAGCATAAGTCAGACGACCTTACACTTAAGACTCTAAACCATAAATAAACAACTGGGAAAAACTTAAACTAAAGATCAAACTTGGATTTTTAAAGACTTCAAACCAAGAACAAGCTCACCAGAAACTTCAAAGAGTCACCGAAAAAGCCTTAAACTACCACCAGAAAACCTAAACTACCACCGAAAAATTCAAGAAACGAAATAAAGGGCTGAAAATGGAAAGTCAAGGTGAAAATAATACTAGAGGGAGTATGAGATGAGGAATAAGAGGATGGAGCAAAGAAATCCACAAACACAGCCTCGATTAAGTTCTTAAAGAGAAAGAGAAAATGTAGAAGGCACAGGCAGGAAATGAGTAAGAAGTGAAAAAGGAGGAGAAGAAAAGGGTTTTAACCCCTCAAAACATCATGCACGCATCCCAAGGCCCATCATTGCTTTGGGATCCCAAAATATAATCAATATCATAAGGAAATACAGCCTCAGACATACATACCCCTTAGTCACCTACTTACATAGGTAACTAAGGGCTAGGGGTGATTGATATGCCTAAAGCGCACCTGCCAGCTCAGAGACATTAACCTCGCCCTGTATGACGACCGAGGTAATAATAGTTCAGGATTACCCATCAGCGATGTCGTCCTTCACCAGGTCGGCCACAACTGACGTTGCAAGTACCACCATGATTGGGCATCAGCCGAGGTCTTCATGACTCATGGGGCCAGTTATCCATCAGGTCAACCACAGCCGACGTTAGAAGTATCACCTCAGTGAGGGCATCATCCGAGGTAAGTATAGACAAGGGTTATCCACCAGCATCACCATCAACATCGGCCATAGCCGACGTTATAAGTTTCACCTAAAATCAGCAAAGCCTTGCAGGCTCAGCATTAAGTGTCAAGACAGCATCGGCCCTGGCCGACGTTCCAGATATCTAACCTTGGCTGGCATCCCAGCCAAGGTCATCATATAATCCCCATTCAAGGCAGGGGTCGTATTCACCAACCTCGTACTCATCCAGGCCGAGGTTGGTACCAAGTAAAGACAGTTTCTACGCGTACATGTATGGCTTGGAACACATGGACAAATCTGTTATAACTGAATCATTCCCTCCATGTGAGGGAATATTGAGGTCATCATTACTTAGTTGAGATTAGTCAGGTGTCATCCTTGCACTGGATGGATCTCCATGCACATGAACATCACTATATGTTAAGGTCATCCGCAACATTGTAAAGGATCCATATTTTACAACTCTAGCTAAAACTCTGTCAATTTACACAGTAGAGAGAGAAAGCTTGAGAGATTGTATCCATGGTCGTTAGTGCCTTATTTCAGTGACATTACTCACTCACTTGCACAGTGGACGTAGGCCTAATTGGCTGAACCACCTACATATTGGTGTTCATCCTCTTCTCCTCGCCTCTTTCTACATATACACTTGTATTCTCCTGTGTTGCCATTGTTATCACTTGCTTGAGCTTGTCAACACCTTATCTAGTGGTGCTGTTTCCAGCATCATCAATTGTCATCCCAGAGTTTAGTCTAAATAATATTTCTCATAACTCATGGCAATATCTCACAACGTCAATAGTTTATTCACTTAATTATTCTACGCGTATACATTTTCAATTACCATCTAAATGGTGCCAATTTATTATTACCAAGCCATACAAGTAATAATTAATTTCATTTATTAATTTATTAATCACTTAATAAATATTAATTACAATTCGTGAAAATATGAGGTATTACATTATTTCATATAATAATGAAATTTTGTCCTCGAAATTCACTGAAGCATAACATCAAAGTGTAACCTGCATAAATATTCCCAAGAGGTAAAAGAAAAGGAAGGCTCGCATATGCCTACCATAGTGTTGTGACACCCCGTTTAATTAAATACCGAGTAACTACTCCTTTATTTAAATTAATACAGAATATCAAGTTGGTTCAGTCTTAGCATCACTGTCGAAAACATTTTATTAATTACTAGCCACCTAATACTTAAAAAGTGAGATGTCAAATTTTATTAATTAAATTAACTTACAACCAAGTAATTAATAACCAACCATTCAACATTCACATAAACAATCTCATAGGAATAATTAATAGAAAGAAATAACAGGGTCTGGAGTAACACTCCAAATAGTCTCAATGCCAAATAAGCCCAATAGAAAAGTCTGAATATCTAAATAAATCCAATAACTGAAATGAATATGGAAGTCTGAAACTGCTATCTCTAAATGAAAAGGTGCGATATGCCCTGACTGATGTAGATACCTTTGTTAGAATCAAAGATAGACAGTGGAGGCGTCTAATACATAGATCCTGCAATTTTCACAGCAACTATAGCACGTCAAGAAAATGGAACTCCTATGCTTGGCGTCCCTGTGGCTGGGCACTTAAAAGATTTTTTACGAAATAAAATAGATTTGGAAGCAAACGGGTCAGAGCCCGATGTGAAAATAGTTTAAAAACAGCAAGTGTTTAAATTGCATTAAACAATGTATATCATATACATGTTAGTCACGTGCTCTCACTTGAGATTCTCACCCATCAACTATTGTGCATGCCTAACACATATTTACTACCCATACTAGCTACGTTACCCACCATATTTACTACCCATACTAGCTACGCTACCCACCTATCTTGTCGGTACCAAATCTTTTTCTATAGGGATTACTATATTGAGACACCCATATTACTCAAATACCATGAAATTCCATTACCATTATTTGTTAATCATTTTCAAGTAACTTAATACACATTATGAATTTCCACAAGTTTACATTATTATATAGGTCTCATCCTAACTCATCTACCAAGAAACGGAGTAAAATAATCCCAAGTATCTATTTATATCACTCTCAGTACATATATACACATATGGCACCCCTAGACTGAGTTATGATGTATGCATACTCTGCTATCGAATCCTGGTACATCACGTACGTAAGGATCACGAGTTCTGAATTACTCAGGAACCGTATTAATACAAATCACACATATTGGAGGCGAACATAGTTCACATACCTATGGGTCACGCACATACCTACGCTCCCATAGTCAGCTGACTTATCAACTCACAAATAAGCCTTCACATTCCTATGTTCTTGAGGTACCAAATCTAAATTCCCTCGAAGGCACACAAGATAAGATTGTTTTCTTCCTACAACCTCCCGTGATAGCAAGTATGATAGGTATGTCATACACATAATAATCCATATACTAGGTAATCACACAACCTAAGTAATCATATTTCAATAAAGGTATACTCTTGTCCTATATTACAAGTCTCATATGTAGTATAGTTTCATCCCGATTATTCTACGTAATATGTTTAGCGCAATAACTCTCGTCATATAAATTCGAGTACTTAAACCTATCCCAAAAGGTTACTAAGTCTCCCACTTATCTCTAAGGTCATTTCAGTAATTTAAAGTCCCCCTACTACTCTCTCTAACCCCAAGTTATTATTTATCCGGATTAAATTCAAGTTCCCAAAATTTCCAACCATAACTCACTCATCGGACACTCATAAGTTTATCACTTAATCCCAAACCAAACTAATATTTCCCGGGCCTTAAATACACTGACCTTCCCTAAGTCCCAATATGTTCAAATAATACACACCAATAATTCTTAAAAGTCAGGATTGGTTAAACCTTAAAAGAAAATTTTATCACAAATACAGGGGTAGTCGATCGATCGAAGGGAAGGGTCGACCGATCGACATTTATGGTCGATCGATCGATCCATCAGGTATGGCTGTGATTCTGCATAATCTAACCTTAGGGTTTCTTGAATTTCATACCTCCAATCCTCTATTTTAATGTTCCAAACTCCCAAATACTTATACTAAAGGTTACATCAATATAAATACATAATTTCTAACATCTCAGAATCATTAAATCATCATGGGGCAGAATTATCTTGGATCAAAACATGTGTTTTTCATAGAAACCCTTGTTCATCAATTTTTCTTCAAGAACATCAAATATATCAACATTAATTCGTGAATTTCTATACATGAATCATGGTTTTGTGGTCTCGACATATCAGAAGTTCAACTACATGCAAAACCTACCCATATTCTAGATTAAATTCTCCCAATTCATGAAATTATCAATATTTCAAGTTTAGTTTCCAATTCTAAACTACCATGGATAATATATTTGTTGAATCATAACAAGTTAAATCACTTGCCTCAAATGGAAGTTCTGATGCCTTGGAGAAGATGATATAGGGGCGATTTTCTCTTTCCGATCACATATCCGGCGGTGGTGGTGGTGTAAGGTGGTTGTTTGACCCTAGCAACCTTTGAAACCCTTCCTTTCTCTCTATTTCTCTCTCTCAAGTTTGTAGCATCAAATAACCCTAATGATCCCAAGGGTTGGGTGATAAATTTAACTTAAATTTCGTAGGTCACTATTTATCAAATAGTAAAATGACTAAAATACCCTCTTAGGTTGCTGGTTTGGCCTAAAAATGCCCCGGGACCAAAACTAAACCCCCAAGTAGTCTTTTCTGAATATCTTGACTTTTTCGGCCACATTGGCACACTCAAAATGGCCATAAGGATGACATAAAAATAAACTACTTTATAATCCATTAAATTGGTCCCGACACGACTGACAAGCGCGTCTCAATTTTACCGAAACTGCCGTATATTCCACTCGTGACAATTCTAATAAGTTCATAATCATATATTACTATACTCGCTCAGTAATATTCAACATAATTATCATAATCAAATACTAACTCTCATCTCGCTATTATTTAAATCCAAATTAATTACTAATTAATTTTCCATTTTTAATTCAATTAATCTTATAATTAAAATCAGTACAAAGACGGGGATGACTAGGGTACCCATACACCCTATACCATGTGTACACACGCATAAACATCACGTATGTAACACACATATAAATATCCAAGAATCAACCACACATATCATGTATGACCATACAGTAAAGGTATACTCAATTATCCTACCAAGTTGGATCACCACAACCGCAAGTTTGACCGACTAGTCCTATTAACCTGTTTGTATAATAATAATATCTGGGGGGGGGGGATTTTATAATTTGGGTCGGCGCCCTAAATGCAAGAATTAACTTTCAAAACCAATAAATAATAACGCATTCAATTCGCAATACATGCCACCTATCGGCTCTCACATGCAAAATATCTCACCTATGTGCAATACAACGCGCATGTCCCAACCCAAGACCTAGCTATGCTAAAATTATCTATATCTAGACTATTAAGCACTATCACGTAACAGACAACTACCATGGAGCACTATCAATAACCTATACATGATTTCACCTCAATATCCACACATATATTTCTATTATGTATTCTTATCCTCATAAACGTAATGTTAGGCATGTTTAAAAATTATTATCCAACTACCAAAGGAAAGTAACTGGCCACATATGTAAATATACAACCCAAATACCTACTCCCGCAATGTCACTCACAAGGTACATACAAGTACACCACATAAAGTACCTAACATTCCATAGGTTCATTATTAAAGTTTATCCTTAGACTACTTAAATTATATATATATATATATATATATATATATATTACACGAAGGCATCAACCCTCAGTGTTCGTCTCGTGCCTCTATCGGCAAGTCCAAAGGAGTCCCTCATCTAGCGGACTTAAATAAAAAACACATAAGTGCGACGATCACTACGCAGTACACCATTTCCTCACCCATACCTAGGCTAGGAAGATGGATCTGTCTACCCTACTTCTCTCATCACGAAGCGGTGACACTAAACGTATGATCTAAAATTACAGTCTCCACTATGATAACACATCTCGGTCGACGTATGGTACACGGTCCAATGTTGAACGCAACCCTCAACCGATAGATTCACGAGTACGGGTATGCCCACATAATCACACATAAACAACAAAGCAATAAATAAAGAAATGGAAGCTTGGATTAAAGAGGAAGAAGATGAATAGTGTTCTTACACAACCTATATGGGTAACCCCTATAAGGAAGAAATGGAACACCCAAAGTCTTCTCCAAACCCTAACCTCCCTAAACTAACTAAGAGACAATAAAATATAAAACTAGATATCTTAAAAAATAAACAAGAGTTTGCTTATATAGTAAGTGGAAATAAAAATTAAAGAAAAGGAAATTATAAGGAAAAAAGTGTCGGACTTCTGCTATTACCGATCGACCGCGGCCAGGGGGCCGATCGACCGGGTCTAAGGTTTGAGACCTCTTATTTGCTTTGACGGCTTCATTTCAATTTACCGGTCGACTGATCCCCTGTTTTCTGGTGACTTTTGGTCATAATATGGGAGGAAAAGTCCATAACAGAATTGGCCATAACTTCTTCGTCTGAACTCGAAATGACGTGTTGTTTGTGGCCACATGAAGCTAACTCAGCGAACTACATTTCCATGGAAATCCACTAAGCCGTATATGAAGTTTAAAATGCCCTTAAAGTTGAGTTCGACGATGGAACTTCTCCGAAATGCAACTAATCCTCACTTTAAGCGTTCCAATACCTATAAAATCTCAATTAAGCCCTGCAAAGCATATATATAAAAACCGAGGTTATCTGGTTAACGAGCATAAATATAGGAATAAGGAACATAAAAAGTGATAGAATGCATAAAGATAACGGGCGCGAATATGCAATATTTATTACTAATCACCCACATCATTAGATCCTTATTTAAAATTAGGTTTACAATCTCTAAAACCAGGTTAAACATATATAAATAAGTAGGATATCGCATATACTCCGGCGTACCCCAAATGAATTAAATCCCTAAATATCAAATTATTCTTCTGTTCTTAGGATCATCAACTCTAATCCTTATTAAATTCAACTCTTAGTTTATTGCGTCTCTAAACTATGAATACATATATCTCTCTCTATATACATACCCTCTCGTAACGTACGTGTGTGTGTGTGTGTGTATATTCTTATTTAATTTCTAAAAAAATTTTATGGTCGCAAATCTCTCAAGACATGAACTAAGCATATTTCGTACACACGACTATAGGATATCGCTCTCTCCCGTCCACCTAGTCTAATCGAATCCTCAAAGTCAGATAGTATAATTAATAAAATCATAACCGTTCTTCAACCTTAATCAAAATACTATACTTTGTCTTACTTTTTACACACTAATAAACTTAACTTCCCAATTATACTAACCATCACTCACTTGGATAACCTCCCACATACTTGGATGAGTTCATAAAAATTCCACGACATTTCCACCGGTCTAACCAGACACAACTCCAGGTCTCGAATCGATTCTCCCTTGAAGCCAAATCGATTCGCGCCGGGCAATGACCCCAAAATTTCCTATAATTAAAATGGGTCATCTTCTTTAACATCTACTAATGACTTATAAGCTTTATAAACCTCAATTTTATCAACTATGAATTCATAATAACTAAGAAAATGCACCCACGTGGTTTTATAATTATTCTAAACATAATCCTGCCTATAATAAAATTTATATAAAATTACCAACTAAAGATTTCGGTCTGGCGCACCTTTTCGTAGAAAATTCATAACTAATTTAAATGAAATCCAAAAAATACGAAACTGACGGCCAAGCGTAACAAAAAGATTTATAATTTCATGACCCAAATCAATTCGCCACTCGAACGAATTGATTCGGTTCTGGACAGAATCCAAAACGGGCTAAAGACGAAGATGAAGCCTCCAAAACCCCTCGGGACCAATTTAAAGCGATAAAAACACATAAACAGGCATCATTGTCATCCTAGAGTCTAGTCTAAACAATATTTTCCATAACTCACAATAATATCTCACAATGTCAATAGTTTATTCACTTAATTCTTCTACGCGCACACTTTTTCAATAGTTTATAACATTTTTTTCTTCTAATTTTTTGTATAATTTTTTTTCGTCCGATTTTTTTGTATATTAATTTTTTTTAAATACGATTTTTTTTACATTTGATTTTTTATATCAGGGCCTTCCATTAAGTCCTACACCATATAAAATACTTTCAAACACTTTTTATTCTTTATCTTAATTTATAAAAAAATTATCAAAAAATAATTTACTAAAAATTAAGGCCATCAAACTATGAAAAATAATGAGTAAATTACACATTTAGAGCTTGAACTATATTATAGGTTTTTGAATAATCCCTATACTTTTATTTGTCTCAATTTAGTCCTCCAATTTATCAATTTGGTTCAATTTGCTCCCTTCATTAATATAGCCCATTAAATCTAATAGAATAAAGGGGTAAATTTGTTAAATCAACCTAATAAACTTAAATCTATAATTAATCCCAAAATTAAACATTAAATCAATTTTTTTTACTTTAAAAGGTGAGTTAATATTTAAACTTGTCAAATCACCAACTATCGATTCCGGTAACAAAATATAAATCCCCCACCACCTTTACCACCACAACACTCCCTGTATTCCATCAGCCCCCACCGATGTTGCCTTTAATACAACACCACTCCCTATACTCACAACCACCAACCCAAACTAAATAAGAATAATTTTTAACTCGAATCTGAAATCGAAACTAAACCCAAATCAAAGTCAATTTTTGCAGATTTTCACAAATTTACAATGCCTATTTAATTTGGACAAATTAAATTTCGATCTGATTTTAAATCAGACTTGATGTGTTTGTTATATTTGTTTATAAACTGGGTTTGATTTCGGCAGGATTTGATTTTTAGAAGGGTTTTATTTTCCATGTTGGGTTTGGGTTTGGGTTTTGGTAAAGTGGGTTTACAGTTTTCAGGAATGATCAGCGATGGAGTTCTTATCGTGGAATGTTTTTCTGTAGTAAAGCGGGTCCTTGGTTAGTGAAGGGGAGATAAAGAGAGTTGGTGGTGGAGGTGGCGGTGGGGGAGGAAGGAGATAGTAGTGATGGATGGGGTGTCCAAATTGCCAAAGGGAGAGGAGGCTTAATTCTTATCAGTTTTTTCCTTCCTTTTATACCTATTTAAGTAAAAAAAAAATGAGTTAATGTTTAAATTTGGGATTAATTAAAGATTTCAATTTATTAGGTTAAATTAACAATTTTACCCTTCTATTATTTTAGATTTAATGAGTTATATCAATATAAGAATCAAATTAATAAATTGAAGGACTAAATTGAGATAAAATAAAATTTAGAAATCTAATATATAAATATAAAAATGGTGTCTCTTAAAATAATTTCATCACAAGGATCATCCAATTTACTCCCTTATACTAGTATGCAGGCCACACGATGTGTGGTCCACGATTTATAAATTATCATTTACTGTATTTCAATGTTGTAAGACAATATATATGGTGATTTAAAATAGAATGCATAGAAAAAATGTAAAATTACATCCCAAAGATTTGAAGAATTTAAGTGATAATGTATAACAAACATTTATTAATTGCAACAATTTTCCAAAAATTGAAAATCCTTAAACTATGTTATAACTCTTTAGAAGCATTTGTCTCTTTGTTGCATCTGGATCTTTTACGAACTAACGATGTAGAGAAGAAAATTTTATTTATTCATGCAAGATTTGAAGAAATATGTCAATACTTTATAAATTTGGTTTTATATATGACATATTGGTATAAATTTATTTGTCAATTCTTACCTGATTCATTCGTTTTCTTCAATTGTATCAATGTATTTTCTCTTTTTTTAATAACTGATATAATAAAATTATGTATTAGTATAGACAATTGTTATATAACTTGAACCAATATATAAAGTTTATCACCTTTGATGAGCTTTCACAGTCTTTAGCGGTGGCATTGTCAGAAGGAGTGTTCTCGAATTTTGTTAGAGTGTAGTACTCCTTTCCCATTACCAAATGAAATTTATTGAGTCTCGGAAAGAATTTGTATTTTGTTCCAATGATGTTTTTTAATATAAGGTTGGCATCTTTTAGATTTCCCTGTATGAGTTATATATATATATTAATTTTAAGTTGTGATACAAATAGGAACAAATTGAGTGAAATCACTATGTTTATGCACCTTATCCTGAGATGTGCCAATTTGAGATTGTGGGAATCCAACCAATTTTTCAGCCACCTTGTCGAAGAGAACGAATGTTGTATCTCCACTATAGTCTTCAACATCCACTTGAAGTTTATATCTATGAAATAAAATGAATTGAATAAATTTATATTAGCGACGTGTTAATAGATATGCTTTATTAAAAATTATGTATTGTATCTTACTTTGGAACAAGAAAGGCATTGTCTATATTGCAAAATTTGCAGTTGTATGACTCTGCTAGCTTTGTTAAGCTCTTGTTACAAAATTTGCAAGAGACGTTAGACCAACCGAACTTATCATTCACACGAACGATTGATGCTTAAACTGACACCATCTTCACCTTTAAAATAAATCTAAGTTAAAAAAGATATTATTGGAATTAATACTAAAGAAATATTGAATATTAACCAACAATACCTCGTCCTCTAATGTTGAGCGCAATTTTTTAATAGCTGAAATATTATCCATAGTCAGTGTGTCTGAACTTGATGTCAAATTTTGAGTTGACCTTAGATGCTCAATTGATTGATATTGCGAAGGATTTGAGCTTCTGATAAGAATGTTATAGAGAATAAATATATTTACGAAATAAAGCTATATTTTGATTTAATATTTTCATTATTTACCTGTTTATTAATGCCTGAACCTCTGGTATTGTGATATTTGTATAGGTCTTTGTTGCATTTGTGGATGACAAATACATATCTGTCATAACAAAGAAAATTTGAAGTTGATATATAAATAATTTATTTGAGTTAAAAAAAATTACCTCCGAAGAATTTGACATTTAGTTACGTAATGACGATTGTTATTGAAAATTTACCAACATTACAGATCATCATTGAGCTTGAATGCTGAATATCCCCAGAAAGTTATTTTGAGCTTGTTATCGTTGTATTGTATATAATTTCAACTGCATGTATATCGTAGAAATTTAGACTGTATACAATAAGGAATTAAACGTAATAATTTAACTTACTAATTTATTACCTTGGATTTGAAATTTAAAAGTCTAATTTTTCGACATTATTTCCTTTGAGATTCATATGTTCGAGTTCGCCTCTTCCGCTCAGAACGCCACATACATTTGGATGTAAAATATATTTAATTTTATGTGATGTATGTTTTTTAATTAATAGTAAGTTTATAAAAGATATGATTATGGCTAATAATTTACCTGTTAGCTTGTCCTTGTTAGCGACTGTCTTTCATTGTGTTGTAGTCAACGAATTCAAATTTATGTAATGAAATATTATGTATGTCGTCCTTTAATTCTTGTACAGATGTTCCGCTCTTGAAATTTATTACACGTGAATGCGTAACAGGTTTGTATCCTCTATTGTTAGCAGCCACCTTAAAATTTAATATTTTATATATCTTTCCTTCCTCGATCAAAGGAGCATATTCGACAACTTCGTCTTTCCAAATAATTGCATGAGTGTGAACGTCCTATTAAGATTATAGAAATATATCAAAGTAAAATCGAAGGACAGTCGTTAAATATTGCATAAGAAAGAAATGTGTGAATAAGAATTTCATGTGTTTGTAGAGTAAAAGCATTATCTACTTGTATTAACCATAAAAAATTTCATATACGCACATATTCATAAACTGAATTCATTATCCAGTTATAAATAATGTCCCTTCAATTGATGCATGTTTAAAGTTAAAACATATTCAGAATAGTTAATTGGAAAAAGGGTTGACGTAAGATAGATCCCAACAGCCCTAGCAGATGCAAGGATAACGCTTCATATTAATACAAACAATGTAGATATATCTGATTGTGTATTTTTATGATATATATTTAACTGTTTTCTAATCTAATTTATTCAACGCAATGGTAGCATGTTAGGTTGAATAATATTTTGAATATTTTTTAGATCGAAAATATCTATGTATATAAAAAAGAGCCTTGATTTCCGACAAACTATTCGACAGTGCAATGTTATATACTTAATGTCTCCTTTAATTGATGCACTATGAAAGTAGAAATCTGATTAAGAATCGTCAATTGCCAAAGAAGCTACGTTCAAATCGAAAATTTATATGTTTCTTTACTTTTGAATTAAATATATATTTCAACATGTTTTCCCCCTGTTTTTTCGTATCATGACTTATAAATCCATATGAACATATTTATTTGATTTTTTAATATCATAAGTATAAGAATTTTTTCTTAACATTTTTTACTTCAATACTTGAATAATTCCACAGCATCCCAATGTGTTATTCAAGGTCTCCCCAAATTCTCAATAAAGCTCCCAGTTAATATTTCAAAGCATATTTGAAATCAAATAAAAAAAGAAAAAAAATCATCAGTAGTAATGAATGATGAAAACAATGACCTCATTTAATTTTTTTTGTTTGTAGTCCAACAGTTTATAAATGTTATTGTGCATTCCCCATACGCAACAATGATTGTGTGATAATATAATTGTTTTTAACGGTTATGTTTCATAATATGGGCCTCTCACATTATGATACAACCCTTTTACATTTTACGACCTTCAATAATGTTTTTTTCCTTTTTATATAGTCTCCTTACTTATATATGAATTTAATTGCACCCAAATTACTCTCAAATTTATTAGTTTACAATATATATGGTAATATACTATCGAGAGACACACGTGAGTATAATTTCCAACAAAAGTCATTTGAAATTAAATAATGAGAAACGTTTGGCCTTTATATACCGTCACGACCTATTGTTGTTTATAAAAAATACTTCCTCCCGAATTTATTAATCGAAAATGTATTTCTGTTAAGTGATTAAGAATCGTCATTGAAGGATGAGTTCCGATTTGCTTCACCACGGGGGTCGTGCATCATATATCGTGAGACAACTTTGAAGCCAATAGGATCGTCTTGTTCATTTGGGAGTTCAACTAAAACAATTGCATCTATTTGGGTCGATGTTCGAGGTTTATTGTCATCATGTAGGAATAATATGATATGAAAATGGGGCAATTTTCTTTTTTGGAATTCAATTGTGTAAATAACTTTGAGCAAAACAAAATAAATATAGTTAAATTATGTTGTAATTGTGTTAGTAAAAAATGAAAAAATAAATGTAGTTAGCCGCTGAAACAATGCCAAATCTCTTTCCTTCTTTTATATCGTTCATGAAATTATCAAGCTTTATTTTGAATGATCTTACGACAATGTTCGACCGTTCATCAGGTTGTTGTCCAGGAATTAGTGAAAGAAAATTGTTAATTTCTGACCACTTAGGGTTCGCTGTGAAGGTGATGAATAGGTCTCGGTTACCAAACCATCTACAAATTGCCATAGCATCCTGAAAGCTCTAAGCCATCCAGAAAAGAGAG
Organism: Sambucus nigra; assembly: GCA_949130495.1. Lineage (NCBI taxonomy): Eukaryota > Viridiplantae > Streptophyta > Magnoliopsida > Dipsacales > Adoxaceae > Sambucus > Sambucus nigra. The sequence continues at coordinate 577,762,750 of OX422210.1, read as the reverse complement.
AGAGAGTGTGTCTATAATTTAGGCGATAATTTTTAGGCGCACCGTTAGGTGACATATGTTCGGTCCGCACTCTTAAAATGCGGACTAGTCCGCACAAGAGTATATATATATATATATATATATATATATATATATATATATATATATATATATATATATATATAGAGAGAGAGAGAGAGAGAGAGAGAGACTCATACACACCACCCACATACCACCTGTGTGGATTAACTATATTTTTGTATTTGTTTGACTACAAGGTTTGATCACTTTGTAATTAAAAATGTATTTTTTAATTTTTTGCTTAAATAAAAGAAACTCTTCTGCTAAACTATATATATAAGAGAGAGAGAGAGAGAGAGAGAGAGAGAGAGAGAGAGCCATACACACCACCTGTGTGGATTACCTATATTTTTGTATTTGTTTGACTACAAGGTTTGATCACTTTGTAATTAAAAATGTATTTCAATTTTTTGTTTAAATAAAAGAAACTCTCCCGCTAAACTAAATTGATGATTTGATTATTTTATTTTAAAATAAGAATAAAAAGATCTAAGGATAAAAAAATTGTTTTATGTTATATCTCATTTCGTTACCATTAAGAATTAGGTTGATTGAGGCTATTGCCAAATTCCAAAATATTCAACATTAGATAGCTTCCAATATTAAGTTAAAGCATTGTGCGAGAAAATGTCTTATTATAATTATATCAAATTTATAAAAGGTTGAATAATATTTACTAGATATGAGTGGACTTCATATCAATTAGTTTTTTTTAACTAAAAATTAACTTCAATTTTTATATAATTATTAATTAATAATAAAAAAATTTGTTGATAAAAAATATTTGAATATGTATATCTATAATATTTGTATAATATGTTACTTTTAGTCACGCTTATTGAGTCAAAAATACTTTTAGCCTTAACGATAAAGAAAGTACAGTCCAGTCCCAGAGGTGTGAAATATAGGTGACAAATTGGTAAAAAATGTTATTGACAATAGCATTAGTAAGGAAACGTAAGAGGCAGCAACCGGAGCTCCGCACGACCCAGTCTCCTTCCATATATCACGTCCAAGCTGCTGCTGCTTTTTTAACATCTCAAATTCATTTTCCAGAAAGAAGGAGAGAAAAATATGTGGGTATTCTATCTGATCTCGTTGCCTCTCACAATGGGCATGGTGTTGCTAACTCTCAGGTACTTCGCGGGACCCGATGTGCCTCGTTATGTCCTCTTCACCGTCGGTTACACCTGGTTTTGTTCTCTCTCCATTATCATCCTTGTTCCCGCTGACATTTGGACGGTACTTTATATTTCTTCATCATTAAGATCAATTCATCGCAATCATAATTCCTACGGATTCCATGCTTAATTTGGCTAAATAATAATCCTCGATCCTTTGCAATGGTGACTCGTTCTTGATCCCGCGTGTTTAGGTTTAACCCCTTTGTGAACATAAATCTAGCTCATATTTGTTATTGATTTGATCCAAAATTGTTAAGTTTGTGCTTTTGGTTGAATTTTTTGTGGTGTCATATTTAAAATTGATAAAATTGTCTAGGTGTGTTCAGTGGCGGAGCCACGAATTGAGCGCCGGTGGGGCACAATCCATTGCCGGGGGTTCGGGGTCGGTAGCCCCCGAAAAAAAAATTTAGGCTTATTTTTACATTTTTACAAATATTTAATCAATAATTTATATTTGTAGACAATTAAAACTCAAATAAAACGAAATAAAACGAAATCGAGTACATAACGATTCATTACTAAAAAAGAGAGAACATATCTTGAAATTCTCATACAAAAGTAGGAAGTGTTCAAAATACACGATACTAGATTTAAAACATTCTACAACACCAAGCATTAAATTATAAAAAAAATTGCAAGTTTAAATCATAACCAATCATGAAATCAAACAAGATTAAGTCATAAAAAAAATGGGGCAACAAATCTTAACAGAAAAAATTGCAAGTTTAAGTCTAAACAACAAATCTAAACAAACAACAATGGTTGGATGGAGGGGAGGGGATCCTTACAGTTACAGTGGTAATGGAGGAAAAGGCAGTGGCCGGAGACGGAGGTGTTGAGCAGGTCAGCGGCAGAGCAGGGCAGTGTCCGGAGCCGGCGCTGGCGCCGGAGGTGTTCGGTTGAGGAGGTTGACACGGAGGGAAGATTGCAAGACGTTTTCTTTTGTAACGAGGCAGTGGAGAGGAGACTAGAGTGGGCACTCTGTTTTTTGTTCTAACTAAGAGAGAGACGGTATTTAGGTTAATTTTTTTTAATATTTCAATTTAGACCCTTAATTTTATTATAATTAAATTTTATCCCAAATTTAGTACTAATTTTTTTTTTCAAAATTGCTGTGTGAGGCAAGTGCCCTCCCACCCTACAAAGTGGATCCGCCACTGGGCGCGTTGTCCATTTTATGCCTAGCGCCGTTTACAACATTGGCCGCGAACAAGTCAAGACCACGGGCAAGTCATGAGAAACTACATTTAACAACAGTAAGTAAATCAGCTATGTAATAAAAATAAGAAAATAAGGAGTATTTTGGCCAGAGAAGTAAATCAGAGAAGTCAAACGAGTTAGTAATTACAGGACATGCAAGTTGGGCCAACTCTTAACTTGAGTTAGGCAAGACTTGAGAAGGCACATGGGGCCTAAATGAGTAGCCTATTTTAATTTTAGATTGTCAAGGGTTTTAGTTTGGAGACTAGAGAGTAGGGAGACTTTGGGTAAAGTCTAATCAATTCCAATTCCCTTCTTGGATGAAACACTGGTCACATCATTGACAATTGCATAACTTGTCTGACTTTACAAAAGTACTTGGATGCAATTTCTTACACACCAGAACGTTAAATTAGGCCGTGAATCCCTGTGAGTAAATCTTATGTTTTGTAAATATTAAGGAGCATACTAGATCCAACCCTCAGGTTTCAGCCACCTCTTTTCACATCATCCCTTCGAGCTGACTATGTACATGGTTAGCTGACCTAGTTAGGCCTGTTCCACACTCCACATCATATACTAATCTTTTTACATCATGCCTTTCGGAGATTAGTCGACTTAGCATTTAATGCCCAGTCTAGTTTGCATTAAATGCAGCAAAAACCCTAGGCTAGTGTAAGACCAACTCTTTAACTTCTGGGCATTTGCTCGGACAAATGCCAAAACTCCATCTTTGCCATCTACCAAAATGCCATAACTTCGAATTCTAGGCGTTTGACTATATTTTGACATTGGACAACTATGGTTTTGCAGTCCGACATCGAAAAGTGAAAAATGAAGAAGTCGGGGGGGGGGGGGGACCCAATTGCCTCCCAAACATTGAAAAAAGAAACAAGAAAAGGCTGGGGCGGCAAGGTATTTGCCGTTGGAGTTCAGATTTGACAGCACACTGAGTGAAATTTCAATCAAAATGACTCAATAAATGGGGTTGACATTGGCTCAAAACTATTTTTGCTGCCAGGTTGGAAGGCGTTTGGTCGCAAAAATAATTTAAAACCCATTTTGTTTGGAGAAGGTCTAAATATCACACATCTACTGTCATTATTAAGGATACTTCAACAACCCGAGCTTGCTACACTTATTGTTTTGTGCTCTTCAAGAACACTTGACCACTTCACGAAAACATTCCCGTTTATTCTTTCAACTTGGAGAGATCTCCCATAAAGAGCCTGATGCCTTAGGCTACCTCCTAAACCATTTTTTTGAATACCTATTCTCTCACCTGCTTAACTGAAAATCTTGAGTAGGTGACGGGTTATATCTCACATCACTGATGTGTACAACCAAGGAGTACGTGCATGTAATTGGCACCAAGGGAGAAATCACTTTGATTGTATTTTGTGTAATATGATAAATTAGGAATTATCTTTTATTTAATAGCTATTCTAATTTGAAACAAAGATGAATAAAGATTGAGATATTTGAGTCTTGGCTACGACTTCTGCTTTTGTGCTTTGCACCACACTTACATATCACTATACTTTAGAGCTCATTACACCACCCTTTTACAATCTACAAGTTAAAGAACTCCCTGTTCTCTAAGAACAGATCCTTATCAATTGATATTTCATTTTCTCGATAACATTTTTAACACATTTTTTTAATTTCCATTTTTATCAGCTCAAGATTTAAAAGAGGATATTCAATATTCCCTCGCATTCTTTCTCCCAGTTCCAGTCTTCCACCCATTTTTATCAGCTCAAGATTTAAAAGAGGATATTCAATATTCCCTCGCATTCTTTCTCCCAGTTCCAGTCTTCCACCCATTGACAACAACTCTATAACTAATCCTACCCTATTTGCAACTAATTAGAAATGGAAAAAAACACCCCTTAGCTTTAACTAACACAGTAACTGATAACAACCAATTCAATTTCTCAGAGTTTGTCTTTCCTCTACGTATTTTTTTCAAATCATGACATCATAAAATATGTAGCTTCGAGGGTTGCCCTTTTTCCTTTGGTTACCTCATACTATGCTTCAGGTTTCCCTAGAAGGAATTTCTTTCTTGATGTGTTGAGCTTAATATGATTGTAATATTATAATAATGCTTAAGCCATAAGCGGGCGGCGGTAAACCTTCTTGTAACGCCTAGGCAGCACCTAGTTTGTTATTTGTCTATTATTTTTTAACATAATAATATAAGAGCTCTTTGAAAAATTTCACATTGTTAACAAAAGGTGCCAAACTTGTATTCTCATACTTTTTTCAATAGAAAACAAAATAAAGAAAAGGGTAAATAACACCACCCCCTTGAAGTATTTCGGATTTATGGGTCACCCTCCTCAATTAAAATACCCGCCAAACTCATCCCATAAACTATCAACTTGTTTCAAATAAATCCCAAAGTTGGGTTTTTAGGATTTGGGGGTTGAAAATGACTAAAATATCCTTTCACAAACACATTTCAAAATCAAAACTCATCAAAATCAAACCACCAAAATACTTTTCTCCCTTAATAGCACTCGTTGCAATAGAAGACAACCCCTTCAATTCTTGAACACTCGCATAGCCCTTTCTCTCCATTAACCTTTTATCCCCGAAATTCACTGATTTACTCAACTCAACTCAACTCAACTCAACAAAGCCTTTTCCCAATTATTTGGGGTCGGCTACATGAATCCTATTTTTCCATTCCATTCTGTCCAGTGCAATATCTAATTCAGTGATTTACTACCTCCCAATTTTGCATTGTACAATTTCGAACTCTTTGAACTAGCTGGCGGGGTCACAGGCTTTTCATTCACTGGTGGCAACATGTTTACGAGTTTTCGATTTTCTTTTCGCATTGCCGATGAGAAATCAAGAATTGACTCGGTTCTAATTCTTGTTCAATTGCAAAACAATACATAATCCCCAATATATACACACAAACATACATTTTTATACTAAAAATTAGTATTCAGATCTTCCTTACCCTTTAAATACGCTTTTAATTCTCATTTCTATCGTACAATTTGTACCGTGACACATTTAATGCCTTTATGCATGGGTACAACCGCCTGGGCGGGGTCAGGTCAAACGACGTTAACTCCATTACCTTTGTCATCTCCTCGTTTCCGTCGGCGGATGAGAAGAACGAGTTAAAAATATAGGTTGGTTTATGGAGTTGTAACGACGGTCTAGAAACGACGAGTTGTGTTAATATTTGTGCCATTGTTGTATATTTCGGGGATGTTGTATAACTTAACATCATAACCTCATGTCATCGCCAGAACCACCCACCTCAACCACCACCATTAGAAAAAACTGCAAGTGGACACCATCACTGCCGAGAAAAAAAACACACCAACACCTATCATCCAAATTTGAACCAATCACCAAACCAATAAAAACGACCCAAATATATCCATGAGAAAGGGCCCATCTCAAAAACCGAATCAAGAGAGAGAGCCCGAGAGGAGAGAGAGAACCATTGTCGACAACCCATCGGTGAAATAGTCGAAGGAGAACAAATTGAAATGTGTTTTGGTTTTGGTGGGTTTTGGTTTTGAAATCCTAAAATCGTCGGAGGAGAATAAATTGATTTCGGTGGGTTTTGGTTTTGAAATGTGTTTATGGAAGGGTGTTTTAGTCATTTCCTACCCCCAAATCCTAAAAACCCGACTTTTGGGTTTATTTGAAACGATTTGATAGTTTAGGGGGTGAGTTTGTCGAGTATTTTAGTTGAGAGGTTGACCCATAAATCCGAGATAGTTTAGGGGGTTTGGTGTAATTTACCGTAAAAAATGAATCAAATTAGACCAAGTAGTATATTATTAAAATCATTAGTTTCATAAGGTATCAAGGTTCCAATCTTTCAACAACCGCCTAGCGCCTGAGCAACCACCTATGCCAATTTTATATTTATTTTTAAATATAATACTACAAAATCCAACTACTAGCACAAACTTGATAATTGAACACGATGTCTAAGTAGCCAAATCAATATAGCAAAACTAATACATGCGCCAATATAATATATATTTGGGTTTACGACAGGGCTCTTAGTGCCTAGGTGGAATTTTTAGAACATTGATTTTACATTTTTTTTCTTTCTTTTTTATGGTTGGTGGGGGTGGGGGGGGGCATGGGATCATAAATTATTGAAGGCTGACATTGGACCTTTAAGAAGATAAAATGATAATAAATATATATTAATTATTAGGTTCATAATTATGGGTAATGAGGTGGTCTCGTTTAGTTTTAGATGAAACCTTTTTTGTGTGTGAGAGTAAATTTGTTAGTTAAGTTATATTGGAGTTTCCAGGTAAACCTTTGTGATTGAAGATCAATATGTCAAAAAAAAGTGTAGTGGTGCGTGTTTAATTTCACCCCTAACATTGAAATATAGAGCGTTTGATGAGTTAGTTTCCTTGCTTGGTCTTGTAATGATTTCTTCTTGAATTCCAAGTTGTTGAATGTGTGTTGAAAATTGTACTAAGAGTCTTCTCATGCAAATCTTTGTTTTGAATCTTTGGTTGATTTCCCCTTGTGTCAAATTTTGAACTTTACAAGATGATTTTAAAATCCAATGCTTTACTTGCTTGATTATCAAATAGGTGAACACGTGATTTGTTAACAAATAAGTTGCTTAATATTTTCTTATCTCACTCATGGTTCATTTTATATTAAAAAAGTTGAAAAGTTGCAAACACTTGTTCTTACACTGTGAGTTCATTTTATTTTAGTGGCATAAAATCTTGTGAAATTTTGGGGTGGTGAGGGGTTTTCCCCAACTTGTGAAGCAAGCTATTGTATGGGGCTTGTTGATAATTTCTCTAGAAAGAAAACTATATGTCTTTGGAGAAGTGTCATGTTAGCTCTTGTTTGAAAGGAATGGGAAGAGAGAAATAGGAGGATCCGTAGACAAGTTTGGGGCAAAGATGTTATGATGGGAATTAGGGTTTATTTTAGTATTTTCTTGCATTTTATTGTAATTTTCTTTTTATTTTTAGAGCTTTATTAGTTTCCAAGGATGTTTGGGACTAATATGTCATTATTAGATATTAGTTACATTTTTTAGTCTTTTTGTGTATTAGCTTGATTAGCAAGCTAACTCTTCCTATTAATAGGCCCTTTGACCCTCATTTGTACTTAACCTGGAATATTGAGAATGGAGAAGAGAGAGAAAAAAACCCATTTCATTTCTTTAGTTTAGTTGTTGTTGTTGTTGTTGTTGTTGTTCTCTGTTCTAAAAGGCCCGCCTAGGCTTGAGGCTTGAGAGAAACGCATCGCCTACGCCTTATTCTTGGTAAAAGGCTTAAGGCACACTTTTTTTTTTTAAAACAAATGATTAGTTGACAAATATTGGTTATGGAGCATAAATACGAGAAAGATGGCTACCAAACATATGGATATATTTTCAAAATTCAAGGTGTGTACTATTTTATTATATTACTAGCCTTGGAATAATTAAAATAATAAAAAAAGGAAAAACACCTTTTTATGCCTAGGCTTAGCCTAGGCGATCCTAGGCTCCTAAGGCTTGAGGCTCGACCACGCCTCGCGCCTTTTAGAACCTTTCTTTTGCGTAGTGTAGATGTTGTGTAGCTAATTGTTGTGCATAAAACTTCTTATTTTTACGCTTCCGCTCCCAAATTCACATCAAATTGGTATCAGAGCCGCGTTTGTTCTTGGCGCGAGGATGATTATCAAATACGAGTCAAATTCAGGATGAGATCACTCCAACTTCATTCTATGTACAACATGTCCCACCATCAAAACCCTAGAAAACTCTCTTGCCATTACTGCTGCTCCAGAAACCTTCGATAAGCCCCAAGCCACCATCGGTTATAACGTCCGCAGCAGGCTAGCCCTGAACTAAGGCCAGACAACCCTAATTCAGTTGTCCATTGCTCTGAGCACATTCCCCACCCTCGGACGAGCCCCTCCAGGGTCCAGCACCCCTCTATTCCCCTGCCGACCAATCCAAGTGACCGGATCTGCCCCAAAAAGGGCTGAAACCCACTCCGCGACAGCCGCCTACACATATAAAGACCAACCCACCCATTTTTCCTCCAACCGACCATTACCCACCTTTGTTGAACCCACCTCCCACCTATACCATACCCCAACCCCGTTTCCCTACCCGGATTTTCAAGATTGTATTACCCATGTCCAAGAACCAAATTTTTTTGCCCTAAATCCACCCAAGATCCAACCGGAACTATCCAAAAATCATTCCCCCACAAACCCCAAACTCTACCTTCCCCATCCTCAAGAAACCCTAACACCCACTCCATCTAAAAACCCTAACCCTAACCCTAATAAACATTCATATTCAACCTCGGCAACCTCCCACCACATCACAAACCCTAATCAAACTTTTTTTCTAAAAATCACAAATCTGCCCCAAATCTATCAAGGTCCTATGATTTAATCCCTCCCCACCCGAAGAATACCTTTCTTCCAAATTCTCGTGGGATGGTACCAAATACGGTCTCGATATGAATGCATGTGCCGATTTTGACAAGGTTAGTTGTGCCATCATCAAGGAACTCCAAAGTCTTCACGATTCTTGGGTCGAGACGGATTCATATCTATCTCAAAAGCTTCACACATTAGCGTATAGTGCTTATTCCACCGGGGAGTATGAGATGTACTGTCAACACCTAAATAGATGTCGAACCGAGTATTTTGAGATGGAGATGGCACGGGAACAATGGGTACGTGCACGAGCGAGGTATATGATCCCATATTTGGAGTACTTGTCTACCGGTGCTCCTCCCACTACATCCGATGTCATTTTGGTGCACACCAATGATACTATCTCTTCGGATATGCTTCACGAGAATGTCTCCAAGGTTGTTGAGACCCAGACGATGCTTATTAGTGACTCCGAGTTCCTTCCTTGTGACTTTTTTTCCATATTCGAGGAGGATGGTTGATATAGGGATTTGGAGGCATTTGCGATTGTGGACTTCATTCCTATCTTTGGGGTAGAAGATGATAGGTACTTTCTATGTGCTTTTTTCGATTTATTTGTTGAAGACGGTTGGGAGACTCGCACTCATTATCGCAAGGTGGAAATATTTGATTTGATGGATTTTTTTCTCATTTTTGGTCACGATGATGAGTTTTGTGATGATGGTTCGGTGGTTGTTTCCTTTGAGGAGTATATGTTGCGTGGGGTGATTACGATTGATATGGGATTTGTTGATCCTTTTTGGGTTCCTTATGAGGAGTGCTCCACAACTGATTTACATGATTTGATGCTATGGAGGCTCATCACGAGGAATTTGGATGAAATATGGCATCAATGGCCCTCTCCGTGTCAATCTTGTGTTCGCTCTTCATTTGGACGGATTAGAGGCCGTCTTCCAATTCATCGGTCATGGTGTAAATTTGCGATTTCTCTTCGAGGCTATTTTGCGGGTCGTTATGCGGGACACTTTAAAGGACGACTTCCGTTTCAAGTTGGGGAGCCCCCGGATGTTGCCCTCACACATTTTTCTCGCTTGGGACGAGCTTTCTCCAGTAGGGGAGAATGATGGGAATTAGGGTTTATTTTAGTACATTTTATTGTAATTTTCCTTTTATTTTTAGAGCTGTATTAGTTTCCAAGTATGTTTGGGACTAATATGTCATTTTTAGATATTAGTTACCTTTTTTTAGTCTTTTTGGGTATTAGCTTGATTAGCAAGCTAACTCTTCCTATAAATAGGCCCCTTGGCCCTCATTTGTACTTAACCTTGAATATTGAGAATAGAGAAGAGAGAGAGAGAAAAAAACCCATTTTATTTCTTTAGTTTAGTTGTTGTTATTGTTGTGTAGCTAATTGTTGTGTAGATGACTTCTTCTTTTTACGCTTCCGCACCCAAATTCACATCATGTTAAATCACCATCTCACCTAAAAGCTTAAGCTAATAGGTAGTGGCCAACAAATATATCATGCTCTTACACTTTACCTAACATACGAGCCTCACTTGCACGTGGAGAGATTAACCAAGGTGCAACAAGCACACACCATAACAGCAACAAGAGGGAGCAAATGCATTTATGAGACTTCGAAGACCTGGGGACCTCCCCAAATTCCAGTTGCCATGTTAAATCACCATCTCACCTAAAAAATTAATTTGTGTGGTAGTGAGCCAATAAATAAATCAAGCTATGCCTGCTTAAGAAATAGTAAAATTCAATGCATTATTTTGGGCTTTCTTCATCATAAAAAAATTCAAGAAAATATGAGCCCTTGTAATTGCGTTCATAGAACAGTGGTGGTGGTAAAATTTGCTGTTTTTGTTGAATAAATTTGAATGGTTTATTGACTATCATTTTTCTTGTTGCCTTGTTGATGGAACTCCTTGCCCATCTCCTCCTCTTACGTTTTAGTTTCACAACGAGAAGTCTAGCCCCCTAACCCCCCCCCCCCCCCCCCTCCCCAACACTCGGACGTGCAAGAAAATGTGGATGGGGAGAAGATGGAGAGGTTTGTTAGGGAGGCGGTATATGGATTAAGAGGTTAGTCTTTAACTATTGAGGGATACCTTTGGGGACAATCTTTGTAGTATGGTATTTGTGAACGTATGGAAAGAAGTTATCTAAAAGATTAGATTGGTGGAGAAAGGGTGCTTGCCGAGGGTAGGTAGTTCCAATTAGTTGTGAGTAATATTCCTATTTATTGTTTTTGTGAATTTTCAGTATCCCCGTGAGTGTCTTGGAGAAAAGAAAAATTAATGAGAATAGTTTTGGAGACCCCCTTATGCTAGGGGCTCTCTGGTGTGCATTTATGAAGAATAAGTATGGAATCAAGATGATTTGTGGAATTCTTGTGTGGTAAAGCATGACATTTCGTACTTCATGGAAGTCTATTTCTCAAGGGTTGGTGTCTTTCCCCAGGTTGAAGGTTAAGGGGTGAAGTAGTTTGTTTTTGGGAAGACGCGTTGGTTGAAGGCTCGTGCATATCTTTATTTCAGTGTCTTTATCATTTATCATTAAATTAAGTTTCTAATCTTCCCCGTCTTCTTGGGATTCCTTTCAAAACTACTATTGTAATTTGTGCTTAATTTTTTTTGAGGAGAATTGATTCATTGCCTTTGTTTATTTGGTATACCTTGTTGACGTTATCTTTTGTCCCATAGGAGCCTTCACAAAAGAGCTTGGTTGGGTACTTCTTCCAGTGTGTTTTCTTCCAAATTCTTTTTGTGACATTCTCTATGATTCAACCTTGGTTGTAGTTTAAGCCTAATAATCTGATTTTGAAGGTATTCTTTCAAAACTTTAAATTTTGGCTTGGTTGGTCCTAATAGGAAGGTTATACTCGTGACTTGATCCACTAAAAGAGGCCTGGATCTCTCTTGTGAATGATTTCTTCTATGTTAGGAGTTGGGTTCTGGATTATATATTTTGCAATATTCCTTCTTGAACTTTTAGAGTAAAATGGTTATTGACTTTAATGTGGTGGGGGCCGACGATGAAAAGAGGATCAAATTAATGAGGTGTATTGTAATGGCTTTTTCATGTCTTGTATGGTTGGGAAGTAATGGTCGAATTTTCTAAGATAAATTAATGCGGATAAGCAGTTTGAGATATAATCAAGTTTCTTTAATGTACATAGGTCTCAAAAGAATTATTTGTAGTTTTGTTTATTTTTATTTTCATGTCTACTTTAGTAATTTTCCTTCTTTTAGTTAATATAGGTAGTTGGGGGTAATATTCCCTTGAGTTGTTTTAGTGTGCCCTCTTTAATCATTTTACCTTTTAAGGTTATCATGGCTAGTAAGAAAAAATAAGACCATTGGCCTTCTTTTGCACTCACTATAATTACTTTGAGATGAATTCGAGAGAGAAATTGGGCTATTGGCCTCTAAACTTGTTGATTTGTGCAGTGTAGATTAAATAGCTTCCACTCCCAACTACACATCAAATTGGTATTTTCACTCGATGTGCTTGCGAATGTGGAGCCATGGGTAGGCCGGTCACTCTTCCAAAACACCCCCCCGTCTCCGGTCATCATGCGGCACCACCCCTATCTTCACCTCCAAACCCTTGATTTGGATCCCTTTCGGTCATCTGCCCACGGCTCAGGTCTAGAACCCACTGAAGACCACCCCAAATGGCTACTGGACTGTAGATTGGATCTTCCAGTAGCTTCCTCGGAGCTGAGGGACGGCCTCCGGCCATCAATGACCCCATTCGAAGGTCGTCTCCAAGCTGTTACTCCCGATTTGCAGACGCAATATCTTAAAGACGCAGCAAACCCTAGTTTCGAACTAGGTCCGACTGAGATCTGCAGCAAATTACCCCTTGCTACCAATCGAAGCTTCCCTCCTACTCACTGGCCTTTTTCTAGTGAGCTACAGTCGTAGGTGGGAATCCACCACTACTTTGCTTAAAGCAAGCCTCCTCGGCCCGTCTTCAGACCACCTTCGCTGGATAGAATCAACCACCACTGGAGCTCTGATGGGTCCATTAGAAGCAAAAGCTGCTGCTACCAAAGGCTTTTCAACTAGGATTTACAAACGATCTGCTTATCCAGCCTCTAGTTGTGAATGTAATACCCATATTACCCCTCCCTGTGATTTGCAAAAGATTACGCAAACAACCCCTGCAAATTTCAGCTCTACCCCTACAAATTCTGTCCCCTACTCCGTCACACTAAACTCGGAATCAGTTGCAAAGCCAGCCCCCTCTAGTTTGGAAAATTATTCGAAACCCATCTCCACTCATGAAATTTAAATTCCAGCGGAGCTTCCTGAACTTCTTAGATCTCCCCCAGAAATTTTTGGAAATAATATTTTAGCCCCTTACTTTTCAAAAATCACAATTTAGCCCCTGCATTTTCCTAAGCCCCCAATTCAAGCCCAACTTCATTTCCTGACACCTATTCTCCATTTGATATGTTGTGGAACGAAGGTGGTGATATTGATTATAGGATTGATATGGAGACTTGTGCTGAATTTGAGCTGCTGAGTTGTACCATTATTAAAGAGCTCCAAGAAACTTGATTCTATCTCAAACTCACCCATTCTCGCCCTTTTGATAGCTGACACGTCGGACGTTTCTGAGGATGACCTCCCTCTCTAGTTGGGGAGTCCACTATTGGTTGCTTTGCTCCCTTATCGCCGACCTACTACACTCGAACAAACTTTTTCAAGTGGGTTAGAATGATGTACACGGGCTTCACAGGAATTATTTGTAGTTTTGTTTATTTTTATTTTCATGCCTACTTTAGCAATTGCCCCCCTTTTGGTTAGTACAAATAGTTGAGGGTAATATTCCCTTGGAATGTTGAATTGTGCCCCCTCTAGTCATTTTACCTTTTAGGGTTAGCTTGGCTCGCACGATAACTTAGCCTATAATTAAGGCCATTGGCCTCCTTTTGTACTCACTACTATTACTTTTAGATAGGGCTGTAAATCGGGTTGGGTGAGCCGGACATGGGGTTGCTGAGACTCGACCCGAAATATCTTACTCACACTCAAGCTCGAGCTCTGCTCGAACTAAAATTTCCCACCTAAGCCCGAACTCGGCTCATAAATATTACAGGCAGGCCTGATTTCAATTTTTTTGTTAAAAAAGTTTGTATTAGTATTTTTTTCCTTGTATTTCCATCATGGAGAAAATGTACACACTAAAATCTAATTGATATTTCATAAAATAAATTGTATGATTATGAAATGTATTAAATTCAAATAAGAGAAATAAGGGTGAAAACCGACAAAGGCCAATTAAATTTCATACATATAGCATTATTGGATCACTAACAAAGGCCTATTATGACATGAGCAATGAATAAATCAAATTCCCACAATGAGATTAACAATAAATTCACAAAATTGAAAACCACTTGTAATATGACATTGGCAAGGTTTGGCTCAAGCTCGGCTCGAAATTCATTTGGGGTTGAAATTTTGGCTCAGGCTCAGCTCAAACTCAAATAAAGCTCGGCCCGAAAATATCTAACCAAACGGGCAGGCTTCGGGCCTGTTTATCTCAATTTACAGTCCTACTTTTAGATGAATTAGAGAGAGAAATTGGGCCATTGGCCTCTAAACATGTTGTTGTGTAGTGTAGATTAAATCGCATTCGCTCCCAACAACACGTAATTCTTTCTTCATTTTGGCCACATCTTTTAAGATCTTCAAGGACTTTTAACATTTGTTCTATTGCGTGTCATTGGAATAAGATTACTATGCAGATTGGTGCAGTTAACAAATCGGGGACGATTCAGCATTTCAACCCAAAATCACCTGTTTCTTTTCCATTTTCTTTTGTGGCTTATTACCATGAGGCATGCAGTAGGTTTCATCATATTTATTGTTATGATTAAAATGTTAAGGAAAACTTGAAATGTGCAATATGCATTTAATATGTATTTTTGATAGGGTTCTTTTCTTGTCTGTGCATTCTAACTTAATTTGTTCTATGGATGTAGCTGAACCTCTGTCTTTTGTGCAGGCTATAATTGATCATGAGAAGGGAGGAATCTCTTTCTTTTGGAGTTGGTCATATTGGAGTACATTTTTACTTACTTGGTATGCTGTTTATTTGCGTGTTTGTTCAATTATTCATCTTAAGTTATATTTTATAAATTTCCTTTAAGATGTAGCTGTGGGCCTTATTTTCTTTTTGGTATATATCTTTGAAATGTGCATTTTAGACCATTTGGCCTTTCTCATCCCTAATGATAAATTTTGATGATGAAAAGCAGGTATATTGTTAAATAAAACTGTTTGTTATAAAAAAGAATGTACAAGTAGATGTTGAGAAAATAAGAATAAAAACTTTTTGTGTCAACATATCATTTTTTACGTATGACTTGATATGTCCCTGTACAACTGTCAGAAACCTTGATGCCTTGCTTCTTATCCAGTTTTTTAACAGCTTTTCTTGAAGATGCATATTCTCATAGATTTGTATGAAACTATTGCTCTAAGCAGGGCTGTGGTGCCTATAATTCAGGGTTATGAAGATGCAGGGGACTTCACAGTGACAGAAAGATTAAAGACTAGTGTACATGTAAACTTAGTATTCTACCTGTGTGTTGGTTCTATTGGACTTTGTGGACTTATACTGCTCATTATTTTGCGCAAAGACTGGTACATTTCTTATACTTCTATATTTTATACTGTATGTCCAATTATATCTGACAAAATCCTGGTTTGTGTGAAAAATACGGTGTATTATTGTATTTTTCCGCTTTTGTTACCCCTGTCCTATTTTTAGTGCTTTATATAGTAGTAATAGGTTAGTGGATTCTAGAAGGTACTAATAGTGTTGTCATGATAATGTCTCCATTTTTAATGCATACCGTACAAGTTTGGAATCCCACAAACAATTCCCATTAATAATGTCTCCATTTTTTAAGGGGGTGAAGTGGAGGAAGTTGCCTCGAGATTGGGAATAATGTATTCTTAAAATGTGCACCAATTATGCTTACCTGAGTTTATTAGATAAATAATGAAGAGAATTTGAGTAAATTGGTCAAGAATAAGAGAATGACACTTAGAGTATTATCAACAGTTTTGTGGACACAAAGGACTTTGAGATGGTCTTGACTCTTGAGCTGTGGTGACACCTTATATGCTATTATGCATGGGCATGAAGCATGATGCTGATTTGTCAGGCCAAGATAAATATCTTGAGGGATATGGCTAAAAATAAAGTCAACTATAGGATATTATTAACACGTAATGACGATGGAGCTAGAAGATATTGATGAAGAATTGATAAGAGCCCTGAACAACATTTTGGTACAAAAGAAGAAAGTAGCTCGAAGTTGCAATAAGAAAGTCAAGGACCTTTGACAAAGGGGAATTGGTTTAGGATTTTCCCAATCGTAACAAAGGATCCCAGGTTTGGGAAATGGTCACTAAAATGGGAAGACCCATTTCAAATTCACAAGGTCTTCAAGGGAAACGAGAGGGTGGGGGGGATTACTCCCTCATAAAACTAGATGAGTATGTGCATTTAAGGAAAACAAATGGTACCATTTTAAGCCTTATAATCCCACTTTTTGTGAGGCTATAAATACTCATGGATTATGCAATTGGGTTAGGGGTAAGATGATGGTCGAACAATATGGGCGACTGACTTAACCACAATAATAGGATTTTATGTCGTAAAAAAATCATATATACACAGTGGCACTTAGGGAGACAAATCCATATATAGTCAATAAAGATATACTTCATTCTCACTTGTGAGAAGTTTTGAATAATATTGCATGTTTTTCAGTTAACCAAATTTCGTCCATTTAGGTTCGGAAAAGACAAGTGGACATTTGACCCGTCAAAAATAAGATATGGGAAGAACTTTTTTGTCTCAATTATCAAGACGTGTGACAGAAGATCAAGACACAGATTTCAATTATGTTTCAAAGATAAAGAACTGATAATGAGAAACACTTTGACTGTTATAACGATGATCCAACCGTTGAGATTGAGGGACACAACCTTTGGGTTGATGCAAATGTAAGATACATGGTGGGACCTCCATTTGTCATCAATAGTATCTGTTACTGTGAAATTATATTCTCTCTACTCGTATGTTCGCTCCTGGCGTTTCCTTTTCTCGACCTCTATGAAATTTTGCTAGATAAATAAAGAAAGAAATATTATCTTTATGACGTGTCACCTAGAGATTGATGGAACTTTCTTATGCGGCACCATGGTGTACCAACTCATTGCGGTGGCATAACGACGGTGATGGCTTATGTGTGCGTCACGTTCGTTTGTGTGGCACCATGGGGTACTAACTCATGGCGGTGGTTTGGCGACGGTTATGGTTTATGTGTGCGTCACGTCCGTTTCTGTGACATCGCAAGGTACTTTAACTCGTGTCGGTGGTCTTGGTGACGATGATGAATTTATGTGCATGTCATGCAACTCAGCCTGTCTATGCAGCATCTAGGGGTACTAACACTTGATGGTGGACGGGAGATGGTGACAGGTTTTATATTGTGCGTCACGTCTGTCTGTGCGGCACCGAGGGTTACTAATATGACGATGGGCTCTTGGCAACAGTGACGGGATATATTACTACATATTTAAAGATAAGACATATATATATATATATATATATATATATATATATATATATATATATATATATATATATATATAGATATAGATAGATAGATAGATAGAGAGAGAGAGAGCGAGAGTGACGGAAAGTTTGTTGACAAATATTAACCGCTATAATTCTCTACTGTAGTATCGATGCATATAATAGAATTAGTGGATTACCTTAACTTTATCAGTGTCCAAGGAGTTCTAGAATTTGGTATATCGCAAAGGAGATCGGAAGGGGAACATTTATATTGAGGTGAATGTAAAGAGAGGTGGTACTTTCGTATGGATAATATTTACAATGAGGAGGTTTTATTGTTATGGCCAAAGTTTTCATGAGCGCAAAAGATTTTGTTTCTCAGTTTTTTTGAGTACAAGTGGCATGGTTCAAAGTCTTGGTCTCGGTCCCCGTATCAGACGCCTGATTTTCAACTCGGTTGCGGTATGGGGCGATACGCAAAGATAAGCTATTTAGAGAGCTCTAAAAGTTTCGAAAAAATTATAAAAAATTTAGAAAAATAGAATTAATAATGTGGACCAATTATATAAGTTCAAAATCATTCTTATTTATGCATAGCATTGTCTAATTGATTATACTTACTCGGGTCGAACTTGTCAGATTTAATATCCATAATAAATCAATATTAAATTAGAAAAATAATGAAATGACACGTAGAACTTGCTAAAGAGGTTGCATAGAAATAATCACATTGTTTTCATCATTTCAACGCCGTATTCTTGTGGCAATATCGGTCATGGTAAGGATACAAATACAAATAATTTTCCCCAGTAGGCTAAGGATAAAAATATGAATCATATGGTTGGGACGACTTGCTAGATGACCCATAATTTGGAAACCATGGTTCTACAAAATAAAGAGATTTTATTAAGAAAAATTAATGATTTTTTCAGGGATACTACTAATTTTTAAGAAATAGTAATAGTTTATTAAAAATGTACAACAATTTTTAATCAAAGTCATGACCCCAATTTTAAAAATGTACAATAAATCATTTTAATTTATATGAATATGCACAACAAATTTAAAAAATGTTGACTTCTGATTATTTTTTTGTACAAAACAGGAAAAAAAAATGAACTTTTACAAAAGTAAAACACATATGTAGAAACAGTTAACTTTTAGTTATTATGATTTTATACAAAAATGTTATCTTTTCATTTGTACGTAAAATGAACTTTTATCGATGTAGAACAAAAATGTAAAAAGACTTCTTTTAATTATTTTTATTTTTACAAAAAAATTATATTTTATTTTGCACAAAAAATCAATCTTTTATAAATGTAAATGCATTTAACTGTTTTTTTTGTACAAAACAGTTTTATTATTTTATTTTATTTTGAGATATACAAAACCGTTTTTAGCAAATGAAAAATGAAAAAAAATAAAAACAATCTTACAAAAAGACGTAAAGAAATAATTACGTTAAGAAAATTGGGGTAAAAAAATGTTCAGCTAAAAAAAGACCAAAAAAAAAGGCAAAAGCTTGTTCGCTCTGAAATAAGGTAAAAGGTTTAGTAAAAAAAAGGCAAAATGTTGTAAAGAGACTTAAGTCTTCACATAACTCTTTACGAAACAGCAGTAGCTCTTTACGAAACCCTAAAAGGCTGAGATTGAAATATGTCTATGCGACTTCTACAAACACAAAGGCGGCCAGAAAATTGGTAGGAAGAGGTGAAAAGGTGAGACTCTTACTTTGTATTAGCTTTCTATCTTGATTTGGCTTCTTCTTCTCCATTGTTCGACTCGGACGATTTCTACTTGTGTCATTCCTTTCGGCCGAGACATCGACGTTACATCTCGGAATCACCGATATCTCAGCGATATACTACGATCCTTTTTTTTATTCGCCTCTCGGAATTGAAGCAGTGCCTTGCGATACCGAGTCAACTCGGCCAATACCGAGATGACTCGGCCGAGACTTTGAACCATGACAAGTGGTGACTCTCAAGCATTGCTCGAAGTGGAAGGGGGCATCCGATGCTGAATTCCTCAATGGTCTCTTCAACATACACTTTGAAAGAAAATATTCTTACACCACAAGGGCCCTAGTTGTATTCCGCAATGGGCTCTTCAACAAACACTTCGAAAGAAAATTCTTAAGCCACAAGGGTCCTAATGGTTTAGGAGAAGGCTCTCTTGCTCAAGCTTATCCTCTCGCACAATACTCCTTAGTCAGGTGCTTTTTGAGCTGTTGAAATTCTTATGGCATTTCCAGGAATAGACAATTGGGGGGAAAGGACCTATCTTATTAGGGACCTTGGCCGGGTTGCACCCATCACGACGTGTACCCGCCAACAATCCATGGTCGAACGCAATGGTTTTAGGAGGTAGGTACCGCCTCCTGGACTATAAGCTATATTAGAAAAGGGGTAGTTAAGACAGATAAGGGTGTGTTGGTTTTATGTTTCCTTAGGGCCTTATATTGATTGTGGACTTTTGTAAAAAAGAAAGAATATACGTGGAAGTAATTATTATAATGAAAATTTTCTAGTTGTCCTCTTGATTAAATTACTGCTATGGTTTAAATAGCCAATCCAGAAAATGCATTATGAATGTAGTTTGTAAATAAGAAATGTGATTTTGAGGTTGTTAACTGATAGAAAAGATTCTAATCTCGAATTTGCAACCAAAACAATCTGATCTAATTATGATCTTCGATAAAATGATTCGAGTATAACGAAGTAAGGTGTTCGGAGAAAATGATTTTGAAGGAAAAAAAAGAGACTTGTTGATTACTTGAGACAGTCACCAAAGGGTGTTCTTGCATAAACCCACATTTCCTATTTACAACCCCCATTTTTATAAAGCCCATGCTAATGGGTTTAAATCCATTTATCACACCTAATTGAAGGGGATTATTGAATAGAAATGAGAAATTTGACATTTTAAAAACCCAGCTTTACAGCCCTATTTCTTCTTCCAAAATAGGGAATACTTTGTTGCCATTACTCTTTTGAAATAGCCCACCTGATATCAGAACATACTGAATAACTTGCAGACAATGGTTGCTTCATTGATTTTGAAGTAGATCTTATAATTGCTACAGTGATGACATTAACAAAAGCAATGAAGGCAGCAAAAAAACGAAGATGTCATTTGTATTTGTTCTTTTTATATAAATTAACTGGGATTAATCTAGTTTGTATCCATTCACTGGGGTGCTGTGTTTCAACTTTAGAAACAATTATGTCAAAACTGCATAAAGTTCCTGTGGGGGTTGTTAATAAGGGTATGGAAGTCTTTTGCCATTTTAAAAGTTAAACACTCTTCTAAATGATTTGTGGGGCTATATATAGAAAATATTTGTTTATATAAAATACCCTTATTAAATAAACCCCTTCACTTTAGGTGTGATAAATGGATTTAAACCCATTTATGTGGTCTTAAAAATATGCGGGCTGCAGACAAATAGTTGGGTTTATATAAAAATACCCTTACCAAAACACGAACAGTGAGTCCCGTGAGTTTTGGGTCCGCAAAGCAGGTGGTGTCATGACCCAATATCACTTGAGCGCAAAGTTTAAAGAAAAACTGGTTGGTTATCCACCGGTTCAAGTGTAAAACTCAACTGTGTGGGGGGTGGGTGGGGGTGGGGGATAGTAATCTCTACACCATATAAAGTCAGGCAATGTGGCATTTTGCCAGGTGCGGAGATTACTTTTATAACTTATCTCTTAAAACTCCTTTTAATTTACCGCGCAGTTTTAGTTTAGTTTTTACTTTTAAGTCTATTCTTGCTATCTTGACTTTTGACAAAAAAACCTTCTTGATTGAGGTAATTGAACATTTTCAAACTCACAAAAAATAGTCAGAATAAGGTTTGCATATGCAGAAGATTACAAAAGTATCTAATAGCTCAATATTAATACTGTTTAATGTTCTTTTGACACAAAGGTGGCTTATTCTCTGACTAGAACCTTTTTACCACCATAGGTGAAGGAAAGTTTTATAGCTTAGTTCCACCTCATTATTTTGAATATGTGTCTTCTTAACGTTTCTCAAATGATATTGTATGTGCAGGGGTGGTGGTATTCTTGGTTTTGCTATGGCTTGCTCGAATACTTTTGGACTCGTGACTGGTGCATTTCTTATTGGCTTTGGGTTAAGTGAAATTCCAAAAAGCATGTGGAGAAATTCTGATTGGACCACTCGCCAAAAGGTTCTTTCTCATAAAGTGGCTAAAATGGCCGTGAAACTTGACGAGGCCCATCAAGAATTTTCAAATGCTATTGTTGTAAGTGTCACTCCCTTGGCAACTCGAAATTATTGTTTTGTTAAATTAGTTTTGGCAAATTACTATCATTTGGACTTGTTCAAATGACACCTTTTCAATCTCTGTGTGCGTATGTGTTTTATTTTTTTTTGGGTGGCGGTGGTGGTGGTGTGTGTGTGTGGGGGGGGGGGGGGGGGGGGGGGGGGCGCTTTGCCCTGTCAAATATGTTATTGGAATCTTCAAAACCATTCAACTTCACCACAAAATTGGAGAAAGGAACCAGATTTTTTTATGAGGTTTATTTGACAGCAAGGCAAGTATCAAAATTTTGTAATTACAATTGGCCTGTAACAACCAATAATGAATTTGAAGCTTCCCATACCTTCCAAAAGGGCTCTCTATTTGCAGTTATGAAATATTTGCCATTCGGTTCATTGTCTTTGCATAGGTAATGTATATTTAGTCTTATTACAATGACTTATGTTCAATTTGTGATCCTCTTGTTATATTTTTGGCTTAATGGGTGTCATTACTTAGTAAGCTTCACGGGTTTGTATCGATTAATGATTATGTTTTGATTCATTGGAATAGAGAGAGATAGAGGAAGACTGAGAGAGGAAAAAAAAAGAGTGAGAGCTTAGGGATAGTTTGTTGCAAAATGGCTAGTTATATTGCCGAAGTAGCTCATAACTGGTATTACATGTACCCCCACCCCCACCCCCCACCCCAACCACGCACCCTCGCAAGAAAATGAGGTAAACCCTTTTCATTTAATAGATGAAATCAAACTGTCCCATTTCCCCTTCTTTTATCCAATGGATCGAATAGCTGGTTGAAAGTAATTCTTGGACGGTGTTAGTCCTAGACTCCACAGCCCTGCAAATATAAAAGATATATGCAGTAGTTTGTTATTTCTTTTTTAGCATAGTACAGCTAACTTTGCCTTGCCAATTTTTTTCGTGAGCTCTTCATTTACATGAATTGCCACTTGTTTTGACTTTTTTTTAATTGTATCTTTATGTGGCATATTGTGATGTTTTATTGCATTAGGTTGCTCAAGCAACGTCGAAGCAAATGTCCAAACGCGATCCTTTGAGACCCTACATGAATATTATTGATAAAATGTTGCTTCAAATGGTAAATATGCTTCTTTTGCATGTGTTAGGTGCTTTCTGCCTCATTCTTATGTATATAATAATATTCATTTGCAATCCAACTTAAACATATGTATATATATATATGTATTTCATATCTCCAGCTTAGCGAAGATCCCTCTTTCAAACCTCAAGGTGGAAGATTTGGAGAAAATGATATGGATTATGACACTGATGAAAAATCTATGGCAACATTAAGACGTCAACTTAAGATAGCTCGAGGGGAGTACTATCGGTATAAAAGGTATGTACGAACTGAAGTATCACAATACCTCTGAGGTTCAGTATTTACCTAATCCTTTTTAAGTCTCAAAGGTTCTACCCCATGAGTGATAAGTACATATTTATTTGTCTGCATTAGTCTTTTAGACCTCAGTGAACTCTTTCTTGTTAGATTGAATGTTATAGTGATGAGCACTATTGTAAAAATAATTTTTGGATGTATGGGAGAAACTGACTTTGATATTTGCTTAATTTATTTAGAACACTTCCTTATCTATGAGATATATGTTATGATTGATCTATCGTAGCTCCATTCTTATTTCTTTATTCATCTCGTTTCAATAGAATTTTAATGAGGTAAATTTATTTTATTATTTTTTTTTTCATTTTTCACAGTGAATATATGAATTATGTGAAGGAAGCCCTTGAATTGGAAGATACTATAAAGAATTATGAGCATCGTAGCGCCACAGGATGGTTTGCTCTTAATCCAGGCTTGTTTTTTCTTTCACTAAGGCTCTACATATATTTTGATTGCGCATGCATATTATAACTTTAATATGTCCATAATTACACTTGTTGAGTTTAGTGCCTTTACTAATTTTATTTTACTTTAGTACCTGCTCCGTTAAGGGTCTGTTATAATAATTAACGGTCATGTGTTGCACATGACCTATTGAGAGTGAAAATAATTAAAAATAAGGAAAATGAGGAAAATTAATTAAAAAAGAGTTAAAATCTATAAAAAAAATAGTAAGAAAAAGGTAAAAGAAAAAATAGGGTCCTCAACGCACCTCCCCTCCCCAACCCACCACCTCTCCTCCTCTGCGCGTGCGCGCGCGCGCGAGAGAGAGAGAGAGAGAATCAGATCTGGGTTTTACCGTTGTCGGGTTTGTCGGAAGGGGGACAACTGCAGTGGATTTCACAATTGTTGGGTATGTTGGTGTGGGGAGGACAGCAGGAGTGGATTTTGAGAGAGAGAGAGAGAGAGAGAGAGATGTGGTTGGAAATATACCTGCGAACCCAAATCAGATCTGGATTTTACCATTGTCGGGTTTGTCGGAGGGGGACAA
Source organism: Sambucus nigra (assembly GCA_949130495.1). Lineage (NCBI taxonomy): Eukaryota > Viridiplantae > Streptophyta > Magnoliopsida > Dipsacales > Adoxaceae > Sambucus > Sambucus nigra. The sequence goes on along the minus strand of OX422210.1, from coordinate 577,738,569 downwards.
CAGGAATGGATTTCACCGTTGTTGGGTTTGTTGGTGTGGGGAGGACAGCAGGAGTGGATTTTACCATTGTTGGGTTTGTTGGTGTGGGGAGGACAGCAGGGGTGGATTTTACCATTGTGGGGGAGTTTTGACGATGGGTGTTGGCGGTGGGTGGGGGGGAGTTGTGGCAGGGTTTGGGCGGTGGTGAAGGGGGGTTGGGTTGTGTTGTGGCGGGCGTGATGGGGGAGTTACTGGGGAGGATGATTGGGGTAGGAATGCTTACTGTTTTTCCTTTTCTTTTTTCTTTTATTATCTTTAGATTTTAACTTTTTTTTATTAATTTTCCTTATGTTATTTTTTAATGGCACATGACCCTTAACAGAAAAGGTACTAAACTCAAATAAAGTTAGTTTATGGACTTAGAATAGTAAAAAAAACAGAAAAAAATATAAACATACCTGTGATTCACCTTTTAGAAAAAAACAATTCTAAAAATAATGATCCTTGCACATTTCTTACTCCTATAGCATCCGTTTGCCTGTTTCTTGATGTAACTATTCTTCAAGATTTCTTTAATATATGCTTTCAATCACTCTTGCCATGTATGTTCTTTTGTGAGTTTTTTTAAAGGATGGGAAAACTGATTCATAAGGACACCCAAACATTAAAATGGAGGTTCCATGATCCTGAGTATCTTATCTAACTTCAATAAGCTCCTGAATCTTGCAGTTTATTATAATCCATTTTATATTGGTTAAAGTTACATGTACATGTTTTTTGGGGGTGGGGGGTGGGGTGCAAATTTCTAGGCAATAATACTCCTATTCTAGTGTTATCTGTTATGTAATATAATATGATTAGAGGCATGAGGAAACAAGAGGAATGCCCCTGATGTGAACCTGATCCGATCTTGAGTCCGAAGCTTGTTATGTAGTAATTTCCACACTAAGAAGTAAGAATGGAACCTAGGAGGCATAAACTTAGCTCATAAGCTGTCGGTCAAGTAAAAACAGGAGGTCTCTGCATAACAAAATTATAGCTCTCAGAGAAGGTAAGATGCCAAGAACAGGGCTTCTCCCAGTCCCAGTTAAACTTATCTTTCTTTAGGAGATAGCGGAAAAATAGTGTCATGACTAGCTTCCATAATGTCTGGAAAGGAAAAAACTGATTTGGAGAGGAAGATTCCATTTGCCGACAATGAGCCACCTTTGTCTGATAAACATCCAAAACAGAGGAATTTAGAATGTCCAACATAGAGTTTCCATGCCAATTGCCCATCCAAAATTTTACACTATTCCCTCTGCCCACCTGCAATTAAGCGGAATGGAAGGGATTGATCTCATTATATGTATAGCTCGGAGTAAAAATTAACGATAACAATTTCAATTCCATTAAGATCAGTAAGAAGGTCATGACCAACCTAAACTTTTTAAATCGTGGACTTGAACCTCCTGATCTTATCATAGGCATGGGAAAAAAGGTGCATCTGCCCCCTTCAAGAAGCCACTTTACATTGATGTGTCACTCACTCGAGCAACACTCCTGACATTTACTTGTATGTTTAACTGGAGTCCTCGCATATATCTTGTTTCTGGAAATAAGAGGAAGGTCTTTTTTGAGACAAATAGGCACATGTTTGAGATACAAGGGGATTTGTTACACATATCAAGGAATTGTTGAATAAAGGATAATTAATAATCGTACATTACCATTGGCACAGCAACACATGAACATTCGGATGTTGAGAGAAGCAAATATGATACTTCTCTTCTGGTGTCTTTACCAACACCTGAAGCATTCCAAAAAACATTTATCCTTTGTAAAGAACTTTCCCACTGCTTCAGTTCCTAACATGTTCTTCATCTTATCTTAATGAAGTGGTTAGCATATAATGTACTTTGGTGATTGACTTTCGGCATTGCCACTTTTTCCGCGGAACGATCATATTCCTATTTTCATTTGATTCAGAATATGATATAAATGAGCAGTTGAAATGAGGAGGTTTTTTATGAGTGGCACACAAAAGGGGTCAAATCAGAAATGGATGTCTTAGTGCAATATAGAACTGGTAGAGATTGGTAACAAGATGGAGTTAGAGAAGATGATTTCTTGTAACAAGGCTAGCACTGGGCATAATGGTTATAGGCAAAGATTTTTAAGGACAAAGAATGCCACATGGGGTGTTATCGTTTATCATTAAAAATTGTTTATTAGAAAAAAAAACTCGTTAACTTTCCTCTAGTTAAAGCTAACCTGGAAGAAGCTGAACATACCCACCCACCCACTCACATCATTTTTCTGTTTTGCATTTTGTATGATGATGCTTGCTGATGATCAGTTTGAGTTAATTTGTTCCAAACTTGAGAGATCTTGTTAACTTTAAAAACTACTCACTTATAAAATTCTTGACCATGTCAACTTCATGCGTGTTTCACTTGACTAAAGATATCAATTTTCTTATAAATTTATGCAGGAAATATATTTCAAGCTTCAGGCCCGAGCGAACTGGGAAACCAGGGTCCCTTCTTGATATAACTGGTAACTTTGAGATTCCTCGTTATTTAACATGTTCATGCTACCTTTTGTGAAGTGACCTTTTATTTGGGATTGCAAGTTAAATTCATTTTCTTAAAATATACCACCTTTGATCGAGTGTGACCTTTCATTTAGGGTTGCAACTTAAATGCATTTCCTCCAGACTCCCTAATTTGAAACTTTTTCTCTAAGAAGCAACTATGAAATTATTTTCAAAAAGTCAGACGCTAATAGATAAAACAACCCCCTATATACTTCCTGCTCCCTTAGGTGGCTCAATCTTCTAGTATATTTATCCCCAAAACATCTGTGTATATAAATAGAAAATAAACGCAACATAAAAATGAAGGGAGTTGGGTACTTCTTATAGCAACAACAGAAAAATAATTGTAAAGAACATCAAACTTGAAAGAATTGAATCAATCAAACCCTCGAAGCAAAATCAAACACGATCAGCACACTCTCAAAGCTAAACAAACCCTAGAAGTGAATCCTTTATCTAATGGCTCCCTTGCCCAAAACCTTGGATGTTAATCACATCCTGAACCCTCTTGAACCTCTTATTGTGGAATTCAATCATCACTCCTCTCGAAATCAGTTGTCCCCTAGTCTCTCTGCTCTGCGAATTCAATGGACTGCCTTTCGAATTTTGAAATTCCTTATGTTGTTTTTATTTGTTTACCTTTTTGAAATTACAAAAACAAAATTGCGATTACATTTTAGCTCCAGCATTTAGTAACCCTTAACATGATGCTGGAGCATGAACATGACAGCTTGGAGGGCATAATTGTCTTTAGTGCTTGAGATATTATTTGGCTGTTAGGAATGTAGAAGCTTCTCTTGTGACTAGTGATATCACCTATGACCTCACAGCATTCTAGAACATTCCTTTGTCAGAATGTGAGGAATATTCCCTTATCTCACTCTCCGCTTGGTAATTCATCACTACTACTTTTTATATAAAGATGAAATATTGAGAGTTTAGAATGTGGATATTATTTCCTTTTATGGGCTGTTCTTGTCGGCAATATTCTTCCGCCCGCATAGAGCAATGGTGCTATCGGGTGCATTAATGATTTCCGACAGCGATGATTGGGACTCGAGTTAGTGTTGCCCAAGACTAGATGACGAAATCCACCTCCGCTACCATCCCGCTTCTTGTTGTGACAGAAGCCAATCAGAGCCAACTCCTTCCAGTCACAAGCACCCGACGTGACCCAAATGTCTTCCACCTGCCCAACTTACCTTGGCGTCCTGCCCCCGGGGTCACTGAACTTAGGAATCTCCCTTCCTCCCCACCTCCCGAGTTACCACCCAAGACTTCAGAAGACGAGGCCTGCGCCATTTGTCGATGAAGAGCCTCTCACTCTCAGCTGCAGGTTCAATTCGTTTCCTCTCCAACTCTGGTGATAACTGCAATTACCCCACGTAATGGAATCAACCCTCTCATATATGACCTTGAAACCACAAACTTCCTATACCGAAGTTGTTCACCGAACACCCTTCCATTTTCCCCACCACAATGTGGCACCTGATTTACTCCTAACCTATCGTTCTTACCCATCCATGCTATCTCTTTAGGCCCTGGCCTAATTGCAAATCTCGCCACACAACCCAGCCTATAACTTCACCATTAACTAATCACCGACCCACCTCAGACAACCCCCGATGTACAGTCACTGTCAGCGAGCGTGACCTCACTACTACGCTAGCCATGAGCAGCACTTGGCCACTCTCTCATCCCCACCCTCGGATGTCCTAGTCCGAACTGGCTGCAACACATTTTACACTGCGTAATGAAGGGACAATAATGTACTGTTTGCATTTACTGAGGGTCAAAAGACAATCTAGTTTCCTAAGAGATGGTTGATAAGCTACAAGTGCCCTAGGAATCGCTCCAAGTTTCTTATTGTAATGTTTAGTTAAGTGGAGGGGCACCTTTAGTTCTCCAAGGGCACTATCACGTATCATTCACCATTACTCAATATTCTGATGAGGTTTTGTGCACTCTCGTCGATGTGACCATTTCATTTGCCACCTATTACTAGGGCCTGAGTGGCAATTTGAGAAGGATAACGTGCACCTCAAGTCCAGCACCTATACCTTCGTCAACAGGGGAGAGGAAAGTCCAGCTTCAACCAATGCACGAGTTGTGTTCCAGTTCGCCATCCGCTGCCCTTGTTTACAGTGCATCCTCTCTTTATGGATTAGTGAGTACCATATTAACCCAGAGATCGGTGTTCCAAAAACCCTCTTCCATTCTCTCTTAGAGTCACTAACGTTTGTACCTGTGTGACATGTGCAACTCAATTGCCCCACCCTTCTCCACTACCAAATGGCACCACTTGAGCCTGCATAGCTCCGGAGCCAGAGAGGCTTGTTAGAGTAGAATGTCTTCCCTTGGTCTTGCCCTCTTTGCCCAACAATAGTATGGTAATTGTCGAATGTGCATAAACTCGATCTCTAAACTTGATCTCAAAAGTACATATTCCCTATTCTCCACTTACCTGCTGCATAGCGCGTGCATTTTCTCTAACTTTGGATCTGCAAAGCAGCTACCTTCAGATTTGGACATGCCTCAGAAAGCCGACCTTTAAACCAAATGCAGGTTGTATGTGTGGACAGTGATGGCCTCTGATTTGTCTAATACCTCTCCACCTTTTTTGCCATTCTTAGGATGACATGTCGTGGATATGAGCAAATCAAGTAATGCGTTTGCAGGTACTTGAGGTTTCAGAGGTTCTGAGAGCCAAAGATTTTATCTCCCTTTTGTCTCCTTTTTGGGCTAAGCTGTTTTCGGCAAGGGCCTCCGCACTGACGATTCAAGGTTTAGACTATCGTCCATTGGCCGACTCGAGCATTCTCACAGGTGCAGAGTATTCTGGGGTTGGCTAGTTCTTGCTATCGCTTCATCGTTGGGCTTAGCTTTATCATGGCCCCATTCCTAACCTCGTGGGCCCACTGTCACTGAATTCTAGTGGACTGATGCTACTAAGGCGGCTTTCTGGAGAATCAAGGACTTCATCACAATGGCTCATGTGCTTGCCTTTTCAGATTTCTTGCAGCTATTTGAGCTCTCTTGCGATGCATGCAAGACCGGCATCGGGGTCGTATCGAGTCGAAGGTCAACCTATTGCATTTTTCATTGAGAATGTAACCAGAGTTGTACTCCCAAGTGTTTACCATCGTTTGAGCCGTCAAATATTAGAGTGAATACTTGTTCCTGTGAGCATTTGTCATCAAGTCAGATCATGAAGCATTGAAATACCTCAACAACCAAAAGAAGGTGATTGATCGACATTTCAAGCGGGTTAATTTCATGCAAAAATACACCTTCTATCTTCGATACACACCGGGGAAAGAGAACTGCGGGTTATGTATTGCGCCATCATATGCATCCGTTAGTGATAGTTCACAGCTCCGTCTTTGTTTTTTATGTGAACCATGTGGTACGGGATCTGTTTGCACACTCAGTTTGTCCATATAGGAGTGTGACAATTGACACGGAATCTCTGAGCTATTTCGTTATTGTGGGTTTCTCTTCCGAGCACAGGTCTTTGTATCCTTTGCTTCTTCCCTTCGGAGAAAATCATCAATGAGATTCATTCTGCTGGTTAGCTGTCCAAATGGGGTCAGATATGAGAATGATTCTATTGTCTAACCATGCGACTTGACACTAATGCTTTTATCTGCCGTTCTTGCACATTTTGTCGGAATGCTGAACTCTATACCCCTTTGTCTATTCTTGAGAGGCCTTGAGAAGATGTTTCTATGGATTTCATTGTCAGGGTGACCTCGTCCTAGTGGTTGTTGGCATATTTTCTAAGGCCCACTTCATTCCCTGCAGCCATACGCCTGACACTTGTCATATGGACGCTCTATTTTTGTAAGATTGTCTGTCTTCATGGCGTGCACCCCTGTTTGTGACCAATATTTTAAAATCACTCGAGACTTGAGCCTTAGGGTTGAATTTGGGCTGTACGCCGCCCTGAGGCGTGAAAAAAAAAAACCGTCGGTTCTTCCATCAAGAACTCTATTTTTTTGTTATTTTTATATATGTTGACAATTGGTATATATATACATACTTCGAAGATGGTGAAACAATTTTGTTATAATTCTACTAAATTCCCTACTCTGTTGTAGGATAAATGATATGTTTTTTTCTTCAAATTCACTGTTCTTTTTATAGGTTAAGTTCTTCATTTTTCTAAAATTGTACATAACTTAAAAAATTGTTGTTCTAATACACTAACTCTTATTCTTTTTTCCTTTTTTTGTTTTAAAATTGCACTTAACTTATACTATTTACTATTTACTATTTTAACTTAAAAGGAATTTAAAAAAAAAGAACAATATGTCATATTATAAAATAGCCAATATCCGAGTGAAACTAAAAAAATGCTTTTGTCAATTTGATTTTGCATTGATTAATTTATTGTCATATTATAGAATAACCAATACATGAATGAAATTAAAAAAATGATTTTTTCAATTTGATTTGCATTGATTAATTTATTATCATATTATAAAATTAACAATATATAAATGAAAAAAAAATGATTTTGCATCGACTAATTTATTTTCACATTGTAAAATAACCAATATGTTAAAATTGATTTTATCAAATTATTTTTTTAAAAACAAGTCATCTCAAGCAGTGTTTTTAAATAGCGCGCTATTGCGTTTTGCGGTGGAAAAAAGCAAGGCAAACAAGGCTGCTATTTGGGATGCTCAAAAAACGTGCGCTATTTGGCGCTATTTTGCGCTATTGTGCGCTATTTGGCGCAACAGGAACGCTATTCATGTTTTTTTTAGAAATCACAGTTTAGTTAAGGAGCGGGAAAAGTGTTACCTTATTTCACGTACGAACTTTGTTTGGGTGAGGTATTCTTTGTTCCAAACCCTCAATTTACATATTTACGAAGGTCTCAATGATGTTATTTGCTTTTTTTAAAAAGTTTAGCTTAAAAGGTTACTTTTCTTTAATATTTTCTATTCCAAACTCTCGGTTTACTTAAACGTTTACTTATTTTACATTTTTAAGTAAATAATGTTTTTTATTTTATAATTTCCAGTTTTAAATGTTACTAATTTTTCAAATCTCAGTTCAAAATGTTTTTTTTTAATAATTGTCAGTTTAAAATGCTACATGTGTCATAAATATCTGTTTAAATTGTTATTTATTTTATGATTTTCAGCTTTAAATGTTACTTATTTTTCAGATTTCTGTTTAAAATGTTGTTGTTGTTGTTGTTGTTGTTGTTGTTGTTGTTGTTGTTATTATTTGTCAATTTAAAATACTACTTGTTTTATAAATTTATGTTTAAAATGTTATTATATTATAATTTTAAGTTTAAACTTGACTTATTTTACAAATTTCATATTAAAATTTTATTTATGTTATTATTTTTAGCTTTGAATGTTACTTATTTTCAGAATTCTGTTTAAAATGTTATTATTATTATTATTTTTTTAATTGGCAATTAAAAAAGTAACTTTAGAAAAAAAAATTATTTATTTTATTATTTTTAGCTTTGAATGTTACTTATTTTCAGAATTCTGTTTAAAATGTTATTATTATTATTTTTTTAATTGCCAATTTAAAAAGTAGATTTAGAAAAAAATAAAAAAAATCAATTTCAATTATAACTTTTTTTACCAATTTCAGTTTAAAATGTTACTTTCTTACAAATTTCATTTTAAAATGTTATTTTTTTATTTATATTTTTTTTTATAAGTTTTTTAATTAAAAAGCGGGAATGCATGAATTGCTTGCGCGATGCGCGACGCGATTAGCGCGACGCTACTTATGAGCCAGAACGCGACACCCTGCGCGACCGCGATTTAAAACATTGATCTCTAGGGAACAAAAAAATATTAAACTATGTGAGAAAGTCCTCGTTTTTTTTTTGCAGTTTTATTTTATATTTATTTGTTACTTTTTATGGTTTTATTAGTATTTTTTTAATATTATTTCGCTCTTTTTTTTGTGAGGCTTATGCCTTGCCAGAGCCTCGCCTCGCGCCTTTTTAAATATTGCTTGTGACATTTCTGAAGCGCTCAAGCACATAGTGGCGTCTCCTTCATTGTTCCCTCTATCAGTATTCCATCCCCAAACACACTGTTGGAACGTAAGGTTATTAGTTGCAGGTTATTAAATGCAGTGTGGATGATTGATTCAATGCTCAGTCATGGATAATCCCAAAACATGGGGCACCATTATGATAGCGACGACCGAGTTGCCTTCAACAAAACTGTCAACCCTTAACCAATCCACGCCTTCCTGATTATCCTTGCCCCCTCTCTTCTGATGCCCATTGATTACTTGAGCTCCCAACGACAGTATGGTTTTCCCCTTGGTTTCCGACATTCCCACCAGATTGATCCCCATCCATGCCGATGTACGCACTTGCCTTCAACGCATGTATGCTGCCCGTGAGGACGTTGTGAATCCACATTGTTGCCCTCTCATTTTTCAGCATCGTTATTTAGTCATGATTTATTTATGGAAGGAGTGACGTCACACCCACAAGCTACATATGCACTGGGTTGGTCCCTACCCCAGTGTCCGTGCATCATAACAATGTGTCTTAAACATGATGAGCTTCTGATAAAAAAAATAAAAAATTCAGATATTAAATTTTATGTCTTAGACAGACTAGAGAACCTGAGATAAGTATCCATGCTTCATAGATTTTGCTCGTTCTCTGGTTTTATTTTCATGAATGGGATTTTAGTCTTGGTTGTTAGAGCAATAAATTTTCTGTTGTGAATGGGTTTTTAGCGGCACATAAAGGTTACTTCTTGCAACTTGCAATAAGAGCGATAGTTTTTCCTTCCCAAAAAAACAGGATAAATAATCTTATCAAATGATGTTATCTTGAATATTAACAGATTTTACTCATTATAAAGCAATCAATAAAATGGAATTTTTCTAAAATCCTTGAGAAATAAAATGAAATGATATGTTTTGGTAGATAAAACAGAGGCAGACATTATTATTTCCATCTTGTTTGTACAGCATTATAAAAACTTATTGATAATTCTTCGCAGAGTTGGTTTGGCGATGTATAGTGAGGAAGCAACTTGAGATACTTTTGGCTATCATATTGGGTTGCATGTCAGTTGCAATTCTTCTAGCTGAGGCCACCATACTGCCTAGCGGGGTTGACTTATCTCTTTTCTCTATTCTGATAAACGCTGTAAAAATGCAGGAGGTGCTTGTGCAGGTAATTTTGTAATAAATTTATATTTAGTTTTGCTAGTTGCATGAAATATACGTTTTGGTGGTAAACAAATCTTCAATCTATTTAAAAATGAAATGTCTCACTTGTTGAGAACTAAAGATTATGGTTCTAAGTGCAACCAGTAGAAGCTACAACTTCAATGCCTTTTATGAGATACATACAATTTGAAATGAATATTTATGACCCATCTTCATGGATCAAGCTTCTATGTAATCTGACAGAAATGCTTTTCGAACTGATTGTCCTTTTACATGTCATGCATAATTTTCAAGGAAGCAAAACAATTTAATTGAATTTTTGGGAAACGTGTCAGCACCATCATTAAAAGGAAAAGTTTGTACTTTCCATACATAAAACATAATATTGAAGGCAGTAGAATTTTTTTGATGAATATCTTGGGAAGGGAGCCAACACCATCATTAGAAAGGAAAATTATGGGCTTTTACTTTTTCGTCTTTTTAAAAAAAATTATTTATTTTAAACTTCAATACGTTCATAATTCTTTTTAAATAACTTTACTACATAGGTCTAATTTACTTAAACTGTCCCCATATTCCGTCATTTGGCTGTTACGCTTAACGACCACATGGTCACTTTAGTGGACCGTTTGACACTGAAAGCCCAGACCGGCAGTTATTAGAAATTCCCAAATCCATCAACCCTCATTGTCATAGACTCCATGGTTTCTTAGGGGTCCATTTTCTAGCCCCAGGGGATTATTTGGGGCAAAGTGTAGAAGCTCGTCTTCATTCAAAGCACACGCTTTTGTTTGTGAACTTTGGATGATGATGATGATGATGATCCACATTCATCACTTTGATTACTATTAGGATGGGATTGAGAAGTGAAATCCATCCCCTCAGCTATATTGACATTCCAAATATCTTCTCCCACCAGCTGTTGTGTCTATTGGATGGAGTGGCACTTTGCATGGAGTGTAAATCCATGGGCAAGATACTGCGTTATGTCTGCCTGAACATATTTGACAATATTCCTGATACAAATGTAATTAGCATTTAGTACTTTCTGTTAATATTACAATTGACTGTTGACTCGTACTGTTAAGTCTTTGGTACTTCCTCAACCTTTAAATATGCTAACAAGAAGGTAAACGTGCATTCTTATCTCAACATGACTTGTGTAAATCATCCTAACTTGTGTTATATCCTGCCGCCTTAATTATCTAATGCAAATCTGGAAGGAGAATGAGATGAGGCTATATATTGTGTGTTAAAGTCGTCTTACAACGGCTAGTTGGTAGAATTTTGCCATGTGTCCTCACTTCTCTCTGTTTCCTTAACGTCTAAATTTTCAACCAAACGGCCTTCTAACTGTTAAATGATCCAGTTAAATGACCACATGCCAGTCAGATTTTAGTCAAATGATGATATACAAGGAGTTATGACGTATTAAAGTAGAAAAAACAATTCATAATTCCTCCCCCTCTCAAAGGGCGCCGAAAGGGCACAACCTATATGAAGAACGCGTATTTGGTTGCAAGTCTTTTCATCCCTTCTGATGCCCAATTCTTTAATATAATATTCCTTTATTCTATATTTCAAATGACAAATGTTGTCTTTCATGGATTATCTTACAATGATATAAACCTTTATTTGATATATCTTTGGAATTGTACTTTATGTTTAGGCTAAAATAAATTTATATTGTGATGCACGAGTGTTTTCTAAGAAATGTTAGGAGCGTGTCCGTAATTGTGAGTTTCTTTTGTTTCGTTTTCCCAACGACAAACTAACCTGCAGGCAGGGCATTTTAAATAGAAAGATAATTGTTATTATGAACTCGTCAAACAAGTTCCACGCACATTGCGTTCCCTTGAAGTGTCGGTATTTCTGACATGGAGATCGCTCCTGTTTAGAATTGTTTGTGCCTCAAAAGAAGCTTGCAATTGTTAAGCACCTCTTTGAAAACTATTAGCCTTGCACTAACTCCAAGTGCGTTAAATCTAATTGTACAGTTTTCTCCCTCTGCCTTTAAGTAATGATTTGTTAATCATTTTCTATTTGTTTGCAGGTAGCCGCTTTCATTCCTCTAATGTATATGTGTGTGTGCACGTATTATTCCTTGTTCAAAATTGGAATGCTGACATTTTACTCACTCACTCCAAGACAAACTAGTTCAGTCAGCTTGCTTATGATATGCTCGTAGGTGCTTTCTTTTTTTTATTAAAATGATCTGTAATTTATTTATACTTTTTGTGATGAGACTGGTAATACAATTGTATCTTCAATCCTCTTCCAGGATGGTTGCACGATATGCACCTCCGATTTCATACAACTTTCTCAATCTTATTCGTCTTCCCAGAAAGGCCAAGACAATCTTTGAACAGGTCAACTTGTTTTCTTTTACCTGTCAGCATTTTTAATGTTTTGATTGTAAATATTGCTGATCGTATTATTCTGTATCTCTAATTGTGCAAAATGCATCGATATTGTACAGCTCATTTATATTGAAACTGTGATGAACAATGGGGCTATAAAATTTTGCAAAATGTGATGAACCTTGAGACTGAGATTGAAGTTCTTTGTTGAGACTGCTATTTAGTTACAAGCATAAGAACCTAACCGAAGTTAAGATCCACATCTCATCAATATAAAGCTTTGATATTGGGGCTATAATGATGATCACAATCAATGGCGAACCCGGGGTTTTGGTCAGGGGGTGCAGAATTTTTTGACAAAGGCCGGGGTTTCAGGGGGGAAGCCCCCGAGGCAAATATTTTTGGTTTTATTTTTATTTTTTTGCAATATTTTAATTCAAAAAATCTCGAGGTTAATATTCACCAATTTTTGGCTCCTACTTTGTCCGCGGATTTTTTTCAAGTACTTTAACATAATATAGCCCTAAATATAAAATAACAATTAAAATAATTCAACGTAATTACCCTAAATTTGAAAAAATATTCCAAATTAAATGATAACAATTTGTAAGAGGGTAGTTTAGATAAGATGGAGGCGTAACCCCTTTTGAGTATGGTAATGATAAGTTAATTAGCCCAAGACCTTGGATTAATGATAGGACATACAAACACAAACCTAGTGAAGATGAATTCAGTTTAAACTCTCAAATCTCTCATGTATAACTCGGAAAGTAGTAATGAAACTTAGAAGTAACTTAGCTAGAGGGAGAGAGAAGTAAGCACCCTAGATACACCTTAGTAGGTAGGTAGAATCACCCCAAACACCCTCAAGAATCTCTGTCAAGTATTAAAAGCTTCATAATAAATAACAATGGTGGGTGAGTAAACCCTCTGGTTTGCAATAACTCCCTCTGATGTGTACTCTCTCTAGCAATAACTCCTGAACTCTTAAAAGATCATCCTCTCCTCAAAGGTGGTTGGGGTCCTTAAATAGCCCGCCACACCACCCCCGATGTAACTCAGTCATTAATGCCTGTGAAAGACATCCCTCATACTTTATGTCACCAACATTATATACCTGATGCCCTAGTTATCTCCACGTCATAGACATTAAATGCCAAGATATGCCTTTTTGCCTAACCACTGTGTGTCAGGGGCTGTTGCCGCAGAGGTTGCTTACCAACTGTCTGACAGCCCCAAATACCACGGTGGTTTACTCAAGTGCAGATTTGACATTGTCTAACTGGCCTAGTGACATCACCTACAGTAGATGGGACATTAAGTAGATGGTTATTTGGTTCACAGCTAAACACACGATGAAACTCGAGGTTGCTCCGCTCGAGGTTCCATGGTGAGGATCCTTCGGTGTTTTACCAGGTGTATCTAAGACGGTCAGGACAAGCCCCAACGATGCCCCACTTCTCAATCCTGCAAACCAGGTCCCTCTAAAGTTCCCACGGTGAGGTCGTTCGATAGAGCATGAAAGCTCTCCTAGGCCCTGCCAAGCCTGGTCTCTCGCGAGTACCGTTCGACCTCACACAGATTCATTATTCTCATTACATCATTACGATCGTTATAGCTCATAGCCAATATAAACAAGGATACAATATGACTAAGTAATCAACAAGCTAAAGTATGAGTTTCCACGCCAAACTGCCACGCTTGAGCTGCCTCACTGTCTTCATTGGGGTGGCAATTCGGGTTAGTCGTGTCATTTCGGGTCGCGTTGATTTTTATTTTAGTATAAGTTTTAGGTACTCGTAAATCTATACAAGCTAAACGGGTCATGTTCGGGTCATTTCGGGTTATTATCGTAAACGGGTTATCGGGTCAAAAATTGTCAGCTCCCAAACACTGTTGCTAATGGGTGGATTATCCCTAATCTCAGGATTACCTCCAAGCCCCCTATACACAGTTAAAAATAACAAACAATGAGCAAACTAATACATTTAGCCAACAAACCAACGTTTTTAACAACCTAACAAACCAATAGACAAATATTTTCAACAACCCAACAAACAAATATATTTCAGAAATTCAACTTTTAAGGTTTAAACTAATTTAACAATATTTTTCATAAATTACATTTAAAGTTTTAAGCATTTAGAATATTTAAACTTTTTAAACAAAACATTTAACATTTAAAGTTTTAAACATTTACCACGGGCTGTTGGCTGTCGGAGGGAGAGAGAGCCGGGCGCTTGCTGTGAGTCTTGTGACAGGAAGTAGAGGGGAGGAGCGGAGGCCGGGTGGACTGCCGGAGGGTGGGGCGGGCGGTGTGGAAGGAGAGCCGGAGAGGGGAGGGGAGCTTGAGATAGTTGGAAGAGAGAGAAAAGGAAGGTCTGCTGCTGAGTGAAAGAGGGAGGAAATGGCAGGTATTTTTTATTTTTTTAAAGAAGCTCGTGTTTTAGTTTTGGATTTGGAATACTACGTTTTTTGCCCCTGAGCTTTAAAAATAACAGAAAATCACACTTCGGTCGATTTTTTTTTTTTAGCATATGTCGAAAAAAATCCCAAAAACTCAGGCAGGGTGGCTGCCCACCCTCGGGACACTGTAGGTCCGCCTCTGATCACAATAATGCCACTTAGAAATAGGTTTCAAGGGGGATAAAAAAAGAAAAAGAAATCTAAAGAATTTTTTTTTCTCCACTTGTTACTTATTTTGATAGAAAATATTTATATTTTCAGCTGTCCCCAAAGGTCTGGGATGGCAGGATTAATGCACTTCACAATTTGAGTTCACTTTTGCACAAATGAGTTTTAAATGTCTTTGTGTGCACATACAGACGCGCGCGCGCACACACACACACACACACACACACACATATATATATATATATATATATATATATATATATATATATATATATATATATATAGAGAGAGAGAGAGAGAGAGAGAGAGAGAGAAGAATGAATTTTGGAGACAGGGAATGGTGGGGGATATTACGAAGGGGGGAGGAAGAGGGATGAGGATTGGGGAGGTGGTGGCTGTGTAGAGCAGAGATGGTTGTGGCGGGGCTGGGGAAAGAGATTGTAGGTCACTGGAGGTGGTAGGATTGGGCTATTGTTGATATGTGTGGTGCCTCTTGAAAAAGAGAATTTTATTTATTATGGTCTTAGTGAATTAGTTTTTTGGGTGTCCTTAGCGACAGTAAATGTTTTTGTAGAAAATAAGGGTAATAATGTAAAATCCTTCTCCTTTTTTCTCCAAATATTTTCTGAACAGCAAATAGATGTAAGCAAATAGATGTATAGGAATTTTTTTTAAACCTAATAGAATGAAAAAGTGGGGTGAGATACTATTCTAAGCTTTGTGAACTATGCAGTATTTGCCTGATCTTACTCTTTATCGTTGATTAGACAACTGTGTTAACACGTTTCTATTACATGTACAGAGGATGGGGAATATTGATGACGCTGTCCCTTTTTTTGGGAAAGGATTCAATAAAATATATCCGCTTATTATGGTTATATACACCATACTGATAGCAAGCAATTTTTTTGATCGCATCCTTAGTTATTTTGGAAACTGGAAGATCTTCAGATTCCAAAGCGAAGCTGATGATCTAGATGGTTTTGATCCATCAGGGTTAATTATTTTGAAGAAAGGTGAGCAAATTATGGCATTGAAGAGTTCATGTCTCTTGTTTTTTTCGTTCTTTTTCTCCTCCAGAAGAGTATAATTTAATTCTGTTTCCCTGTCAATGACCACAAATTTTGTCCATGTTGCTAAAGTAATACTCCCTCTGTCCCTAATTAAGTCTTGCTTTTCGCTTTGGGACGTCCCAAATTAATAGTCGCTTTCCTTTTTTAGACCTAATCGATGGACCAAATTTCACAATAGTGAGCAAGACTTTATCTTGGCCATTGATTTAGTGGATCCTTAAAAATCGTCATTTTCAAATAGCAAAATTTGGAATGGAGGTAGTATTATATATATAACACATTTATAAACTTCCCCTGTTTTTTTTTTCTTTTCAGAACGGTATTGGCTTGAACAAGGACATAAAGTTGGTGAACTTGTTATTCCACTGGCAAGAAATTTTAACAACGCGGATATGGATCCCGAGTCTGGCGGCAATAGCACGGTATGTGAGTTCCACTAATACCTGAAATACTTTTGTATATATATTTGGTTATTAACCAAGTATATCTATCACGAGCCTATTTTATATTTTGGAATTGAAATGTCCCCAGGGAATTACATTGTCCAAAAGGGAGGAGCAAAAAACAAATTTTAACGGGGGGGAAAAAGAATTTTGCTGTACATCCCTTCAGGAAACTTTTTGGCAAGAAAAAAATCATGTTTTTTTAACGACAATAGGAAGGTCTTCGCAACAAAATGAACAATTCCTGGATTTTTTTTTTTTTTTTTTTTGCATTTGAAATAGTCTAGGATTTCTGTCGTGCATAGTTCAAGGTTTCCTTTTTTCACTTTTACCTTTGTAACAAATCGTGATACTTGTAAGACTTTCCATCTTTGCTTCTCTAGTTTTCCTTTCTATATTATTACACAACTAGCTATCTTGAATGTGTGTGTGTGTGTAGTGTGTGTGTACATTTAGCCCACCCCAAATAACTGGTAAAAGACTTTATTGAGTGTGTACATTTAGGCCACCCCAAATAATTGGTAAAAGACTTTATTCAGTTGAGTTGAGTATATATGTATTTGTATATTCTTTTTAAACTTTATTTCGGTTTGTTGTAGACTTCGGTTGGAACGAAAGCAACAACCAGTTTGATTAAGGATGGAGAGAGAGGTTATTCAAAGCCTCTGCACATAGAAGCCAAGCATGATACCAGCAGAGAAGGAATAGCCAGAAAGTATGCAGCCATAAGGTCACAACAAGAAACCAACGTAAATCCCACAGAGAGCAGCGGCAATACTACCGCGTCTGTAGACAATTCCACCAGGCCACCGTCATCTGGTGTAGCCTTGACGTGGGAATCTATGAAGACGGGTTTTCAAAACTTCAAGTCCAACGTAGGTGCCAAGAGATTCCTCCCTTTACGCCAAATTCAAGAAGATTCCAAACACTCGCGAGTTTCCTCATCTGAATCTCTCGATGAAATATTCGAGAAATTAAAACGGCCTAATTTAGACCATAGGAACCGTGGCGGTGATGATGATGATGATTTTGATGATTATGCAATAGGCATCAGGAAACCAGGGCCCAGCAGATGATACCCTAGATTTGGGGGAATCAAATTGTTGTGAAAATTTGGGATCCGGCTGTAGATTTTGTTCAGTAACACATTCAACAAAGATATTCGTGGATGACATGCAGCAACAGTGATCCATCCACATTTACTACTAGTATACAAGATGTGACAACCCAAATTAAATCAAACTAATAGAGTTGGAGAACTTTTTGAGCTTGTAATTCTTTGTTGCCAATGAAGCAACTTAGTATGTGGTTGTAATTCAACACCGTGATATAAGAAGTATAGTTATTTTTCCCTCACTGGAAATAAAGTCTTCATCGTATCTGTGGCTCCATAAAAGAAAAGATATTGAAAACGTTGAATTGTTCCCTGCATTGTGTATTTCAAATTGAAATTGGAATTGGAATGAATTTATTCTAGTTCCAATCACAAGGCGTGGAGTTTGGGTTCCCACATCCCCTAATTCAGAATTTTAAAAACATGCCTAAGATGGGAGACAATAAAAATCGTGATTTGTACAAAGAGACGGTACAAGAACTGATATATATTCTCATCGGTAAAGCAATTCAAACTGAATTTCAGAAGCAGGCTCAAGGAGTTGTAGGGGACACCAACGTTCAGTCTTTTTGAAGGTGCATTGATTATATATATATATATATCACACTATGTATATATATACTACTACGGCGTCCCCGGAACAGCCATCGCGATGCATGCATACTCTGATATCAAGTCCATGTACTTCTTGTACTATATCAAGGACTATCGGTTCAGAATGTCACCTCGAACCCTAAATCAAACAACATACAATGAAGACGAATGTAGTTCTAAGCCTTTGTGATACGAACATACTTATTGTACCCAAATGACCTGTTAGTCCCACTAATATACAACACATGTGGGCCGCCTTAAGTTCTAGGTCCCGGGGCACCAATCCAGACCTCGCTAGAATTGCTAAGGTGGGATCGTCCTTTGCGCGAAACCTCACTTGATAACAGGCAACATAGGTATGGTCACACATAACCAATCACATAATATGTATTCACACAACCTATATATACCTATGTTCAGTACGATATACACACAACCCATCATATAAACTTGTACATAGTATTTATCTATCTTGAATACTCCACATACTAATAATTTTCACACAATGTTTTATCCGTATTTTTCGAGTATCACTCACTACCCGAAGGGTCCCAACTATTCCTTAAAGTATTTCACTAGTTCATACATCCCTGTACTACTGGTCCAAGTCTTGGGTTCACTCATGCTCTCCGTGACCCGTTCTTAATTCTCGTAATTTATTAAGTTTCATATTATACCCAATCGGCCCTAGTCTTGATCCCCTCGTTTTGGCCCAAGCCCTAGTCCCTACCGTAGTCTACTGGATCTCACTAAGTCCTTACCTATACTTTAAAAGTCATTCAAAAGTTTTCCGTTTATTTATTTATGAAAATAGGGCATAAATAAGGAAAGTGACAAAAATCTAGCCAGTCGTATCAATTCAGCCTTGACCCGAATCGATTCGCCAAACTAAATCAATTCGGTCAAGGAACCGAATCGATTCGCGACGAGCAAGTCGTCTTCCTCGTTGCACTGTTACGAGTTTCTTACATTATTATTAAACCCAATCTTCATGGATCGTACCCAAACTCCCATATAATTTAACCCATCATCAAATATAAGTATATTAACAGTTTCTAACGAATTTCCATTACTAAAGCATTATTAAATTCCATTTTTAACAAGATTTGATCATGATTTATCTATACAAACCCTAGTTTCACTTTTTCATGCATGTTCTTAAAAAAAACCCAGAACTTAATCCCTCATAACATCTCAAAAGTCAGATTTCCTATCATCAGACCCAAAAATCAAGTCTCTAATATGAATCCCAATTGTTAACATGAATTAAGCCCATTATTTTATCTTAAAATCATGTATTCATGTTAGATTAAATCTAATTCATGTTAGATTAAATCTAATTATACCATATTATAACTATTCAAGAACTTGCAAGATTAACACTTGCCTCTTATGAAAGTTGTCTGATTTCATTTTCAGATGATGAAGGTGTCTTCCTCCTCTTTCGATCCACACTCAGATGGTAATGAAGGTGCATAAATGGTGTTGAATGCTCCAAGAATCCTCTTTTCTTCCTCTCTTATGGCCTCTATTGGTTTTCTTTGGTTCTAACCCCAGCCTCCTCAAACTATATGCTGATATAACACTTAAAAATTCGTAGCTCCTCTAACCCTAATCTCCCAAATGACCGAAACTCCCTTACGGGGGTGTCAGGTTGGTTTAAAATCGCTCTGAAACCCAATCAGAATACCTGGGCACACCATTCTGACTATTTCAATCCATCTGGAATTAATCGTGACCTCGAAATCACTATTCGAGGCACTCTACACACATTTTCTATCTCGAGCTCATATAGTCTACACTCGACTCCCGATTGAGATATAACACTATTACGTCACTCTCACTCGTTATGACGTAAAATAATTATTTACTATTTGCTTAGTAATTATATTTCATAAATATTAATCTCTATCCCTCCCGATTAATATTTTAATAAACACATAATATTTAATTAAATTAAATTACGTCACGCATATAATTTAAAATAACCAAATTAATTCAATTTTAAATACTCTGAAATACGGGGTGTTACATACTTCCCCCCTTATAAAAAATATTCGCCCTAAAAATTGGAACATACCCGCGGTGAATAACTCTGGATACTGCTCACGCATGTCATCCTCCCGCTCCCACGTCGACTCATCAACATTGTGGTGCCCCACTGAACTCGAACTAAGGGTACCATCTTAGACCAAAAGTTACGCACACTACGATCAAGTATCTCCATCGGTCTCTCCCCGTAAGAGATATTTGGCTGCAAGTCTATCTCCTCTAATGGAATGTGCCAAAAAGCCCTCTTGCTCCTCTGGCACCTCTTCAGCGATGACGCGTGAAATATGTCAAGAATTCGTTGCTTTCGTAGTCCCAGCATATATGCCACTGGTCCCACCCTCTCGATAGTCGAGAACAATCCCACATATCTCGGTGCTAGATCCCCCTTCTTGCCAAATATCATAACTCCCTTCATAGGAGACACTCGTACCAAAACCTGATCTCCAACCTCTAGCTCTGTGTGCCTCCTGTCTGCATCGGTGTAACTTTTATGCCTGTCCTGAGCTATATGGATGCGCCCTCGAATCAGCTCAATCTTGACAGTGGTGTCCTGAATTATCTCCGGCCCCAATAGCTTCCCACCTCTAACCAGTAAGCGGGCGAATGGAAAGGACGACCATACAGTGCCTTAAATGGTGCTATGCCAATGGTGAATTGGTAGGAGTTGTTATACGCAAACTCCACCAATGGAAGATACTACTCCCATCCTCCCCTGAAGTCAAGTATGCACATCATTAGCATATCCTCAAGCATCATATTAACTCGCTCTGTCTGCCTATCTGTTTGTGGGTGATATGTTGTACTCAACCGTAAATCTGTGTCCGTGGCCTCCTGAAAGCTCTGTCAGAAGTGGGACACAAAATCTTGTTCCGGCCTGACACAATATTAATCGGGACACCATAAAGCCGTACTATCTCAGCAATAAACAACAGTGCATACTACTTCGTCTCAAAATATGTATGAACTAGTAGGAAATGGGCCACCTTAGTCAACCGATCCACTATCACCCAAATGGAGTCGTGACCTCGCTGCGATGTCGGTAACCCGGTAATGATATCCATGGAGATACTCTCCCACTTTCATATTGGAATCTCGAGTGGCTATAACATCCCCTTCGGTCTCTGGTGGTCTACCTTCATTAGCTGGCAGGTAGCACACTTCGAGATAAACTCTGCTATGTCCCGCTTCATCCCCGACCACCAATACCGCATTCGCATATCCTGATACATTTTATCCCCACCGAAATATACTACAAACCTCAATCCGTGAGACTCTGACATCATTGCATGTCTCAAATCCTCATCCTCTAGATCCACGTATCTCCCATTAAAGTGCAAGCCTCCCTCTAAACTAATCGAATAAGACTTTTCCCATCAGCTAACGACTGGCGAACTCTGTCCTGGCAATATTGATCCCCTGCCTGTGCTTTTGCCACCCTCATAACAATCTCAGTCGTGACAGCCAATACAATCATAGAAGATCTGTCAACCTCGTCATCATGTCGAATCTCTCTTCACTTCACCTTCCAAACCTTCGCTATCTTCCCAGCGGAACGTTGGCTTAACGCGTCTGCTACCACGTTAGCCTTCCCAAGATGATACTGAATATCAAACTGGTAATCCTTCATGAACTCTAACAATCTCCTCTGCCTCATGTTCAAATCCTTTTGCGTGAACAGATATTGAAGTGATTTATGGTCCGTGAACAAGGTAAACTGCTCCCCCAAAAGGTATTGCCTCCAGATCCTCAAGGCAAACACAACAGCTGCTAACTGCAAGTTATGCATGTGGTAATTCCTCTCACGGGGCTTAAGCTTATGAGATTCATAAGCTATAGCTCTAACCTCCTACTGTAGTACACCCTCAAGTACCTGGAAGGATGCATCTGTGTAAACACGGTACTCCACTGCTCCCCTCGGCAATGCAAGTACATGTGCTGAGGTCAATTTATCCTTTATCTCATCGAAAGATAACTGACAATGGTCATCCTAAACAAATGGTACCCCCTTGCGAGTCAGATTCGTCAATGGATCCACAATTTTTGAGAAACCCTTAATGAATCACTGATAGTATTCGGTCAACCTCAGAAAATTGTGAACCTTGATTGGTGTTGTGGGTTGTCTCCACTCCCTCATCGCCGATACCTTACTTGGATCGACCGCAATAGCATTGCCAAACACAATGTGGCCCAAAAATTGCACTTTCCGAATCCAAAATCCACACTTTTCAAATTTGGCTTACAACTAGTGATCCCATAGTGTTTGTAAAACCATCCATAGATTATCGACATGGTCATACTCATAACGAGAGTAAACTAGAATATCATCGATGAACACGATCACAAACTGGTCAAGGAACTCTCTAAAAACTCGTTTCATCAGATCCATGAACACTATTGGCTCATTGGTGAGCCCAAATAGTGTCACCCTAAACCCGTATGACCCATACCGTGTAAGAAAAATAGTCTTAGGAATGTCCTCCCCTCTGACGCATAACTGATGATAACCCGACCTCAAATCTGTCCTGGATAAGTAAGCTGCTCCCCTCAGCTAGTTGAATATATCATCATTTCGAGGCAGTGAGTACTTATTCTCGATCGTGACCTTATTCAGCTCCCTGTAATCAATACATAACCAAAGTGATCCATCATTCTTCTTGACGAACAACACCGACGCACCCCACAGTGATGTACTTCGTCTAATGAAACCCTGTCCCATAAGTTGTTGAATCTACTCCCGCATCTCAGATGGGGCCATGCGATAAGGTGCTCGGGAGATAGGGCTCGTACCTGACACTAAGTCAACGAACTTAATTTTTAGCTAGGCGGCATCTTGGGTATCTCTTGGAACACGTCATTAAACTCTCTCACCACTGGAATCAAGTTTAAAGAGACAATCACCTCCTGTGAGGTCTCCTCCTCAATGTAATACAAATGTGTGCTCGACACTCCCTCAGGAAGAAGCCACGCCACTAGGAACATCTCATGCCATGGAATAAAGAACACAATGCACTACACCAAAAACAGGAAACTGGCACGGTTTAAAACCGTGCCAGACGCAATCTGGCACGGTTCAAAACCGTGCCAGAATCAGGCGTGCCAGATTTTCTGGCGCGGTTTAAAACCGTGCCAGATTTTCCAATCTGGCACGCTTTTGGCACGCTTTTAAACTGTGCCAGTTTTTAAATCTGGCACGCTTTTGGCACGCTTTTAAACAGTGCCAGATGTTAAATCTAGCACGCTTTTGGCACACGCCAAAACCGTGCCAAATTATCTATTTTCTGGAACGCTTTTGGCACGGTTATAAAGCGTGCCAGATTGTTTTATAAGCGTTCTCATTTTTATGCATTGGCACGGTTTTGGCACGGTTTAAAACCGTGCCAGATTTTTCAGTTGATTAAAAAAAAAATAATAGGAACCAAATCTGGAAAATCTGCAAATTCCAAATTCGGTAGGAAAAATATTTATTATTTGCAAAAACAAAATCAAGAAAAATCACAAATTATGAATATCGCAGTTTGTTGATAAACTAATGTGCATACAAACTTCAAAAAATTACAAGAGATAATACCAATATAAACCAACACATGACCATAAAAGTCGACAATAACTTCAAAAAATTACAAGAGTTAATAGTTCTCATATCAAAAAAAAATTGGGCAGAGTTTCCTCTATTTTCTGATCATTCCAAAACCTGTTAACATAAAATCTGCCCATATAAAGCCCATACGGCCATAAAAGTCAACAATAAAACTACTATAGCCAGCATGACCATAAAAATAAACCATAAAACTATGGCAGCCAGCTCGGCCATAACACAAAAAATAGAATCCTGAATATTAACAACACTAAATACACAATCCCCCTGTTGTAAAGCATTGACGTCTTCGTGCGTTCCAAGTGGATAAGAGCTAACGATTGAATGTCATCCTACAAAAAAAATAAGACACAAAAAAGATACAATATTAGTAACCAAGTCATTTTTAAAAAAATATTCAAGCAAAAAAATTGCATATACAAGAAGAAAAATTGCATATACGACTACGCGATCAGTTCCTACAAGTTACATTGATCCCGTGCGAGGTGTTTGTGCCTCCTACGGGGTCGTTTGGGGACTGGTTCGGGTTTTCACCTCTTAACGGCCTGTTTTCAAGTCTAAGTGTGATTTTTGCAAATTATCGTTATATTCTCAAACCGGGAGTCTCGGGACTACGCGGTCAGTTCCTACAAGTTACATTGGTCCCGTGCGAGGTGTTCGTGCCTCCTACGGGATCGTTTGGGGGCTGGTTCGGGTTTTCACCCCTTAACGGCCTGTTTTCAAGTCTAAGTGTGATTTTTGCAAATTATCGTCATACTCTCATACCGGGAGTCCCGAGACTACGCGGCCAGTTCCTATAAGTTACATTGGTCCCCTACGAGGTGTTCGCGCCTCCTATGGGGTCGTTTGGGGGCTGGTTCGTGTTTTCACCCCTTAACGGCCTGTTTTCAACTCTAAGTGTGATTTTTGCAAATTCGGGTCATACTCTCATATCGGGAGTCCCGGGACTACGCGATCAGTTCCTACAAGTTACATTGGTCCCCTACGAGGTGTTCGTGCCTCCTACGGGGTCGTTTGGGGGCTAGTTCGGGTTTTCAGCCCTTAACGGCTTGTTTTCAACTCTAAGTGTGATTTTTGCAAATTCGGGTCATACTCTCAAACCGAGAGTCCCGGGACTACGCGATCAGTTGTTACAAGTTACATTGGTCCCGTGTGAGCTGTTCGTGCCTCCTACGGGGTCGTTTGGGGGCTGGTTCGGGTTTTCACCCCTTAACGGCTGGTTTTCATGTCTAAGTGTGATTTTTGCAAATTATCGGCATACTTTCATACCGGGAGTCCCGGGTCTACGCGGTCAGTTCCTACAAGTTACATTGGTCCCGTGCGAGGTGTTCGTGCCTCCTACGGGGTCGTTTGGGGGCTGGTTCGGGTTTTCACGCCTTAACGGCCTGTTTTCAACTCTAAGTGTGATTTTTACAAATTCGGGTCATACTCTCATATCGGGAGTCCCGGGACTACGCGGTCAGTTCCTACAAGTTACATTGGTCCCCTACGAGGTGTTCGTGCCTCCTACGGGGTCGTTTGGGTGCTGGTTCGAGTTTTTACCCCTTAACGGCCTGTTTTCAACTCTAAGTGTGATTTTTGCAAATTCGGGTCATACTCTCATATCAAGAGTCCTGGGACTACGCGGTCAGTTCCAACAAGTTACATTGGTCCCCTACGAGGTGTTCGTGCCTCCTATGGGGTCGTTTGGGTGCTGGTTCGGGTTTTCACCCCTTAACGGCCTGTTTTCAACTCTATGTGTGATTTTTGCAAATTCGGGTCATACTCTCATATCAGGAGTCCCGGGACTACGCGGTCAGTTCCTACAAGTTACATTGGTCCCCTACGAGGTGTTCGTGCCTCCTATGGGGTCGTTCGTGCCTCCTACGGGGTCGTTTGGGGGTTGGTTCGGATTTTCACCCCTTAACGGCCTGTTTTCAACTCTAAGTGTGATTTTTGCAAATTCGGGTCATAC
The DNA here is from genome assembly GCA_949130495.1 of Sambucus nigra. Classification (NCBI taxonomy): domain Eukaryota; kingdom Viridiplantae; phylum Streptophyta; class Magnoliopsida; order Dipsacales; family Adoxaceae; genus Sambucus; species Sambucus nigra. Next base: position 577,713,011 of record OX422210.1, on the reverse strand, counting down.
TCTCAAACCGAGAGTCCCGGGACTACGCGATCAGTTGCTACAAGTTACATTGGTCCCGTGCGAGGTGTTCGTGCCTCCTACGGGGTCGTTTGGGGGCTGGTTCGGGTTTTCACCCTTAACGGCCTCTTTTCAAGTCTAAGTGTGATTTTTGCAAATTATCGCAATACTCTCATACCGGGAGTCCCGGGACTACGCGGTCAGTTCCTACAAGTTTCATTGGTCCCGTGTGAGCTGTTCGTGCCTCCTACGGGGTCGTTTGGGGGCTGGTTCGGGTTTTCACCCCTTAACGGCTGGTTTTCATGTCTAAGTGTGATTTTTGCAAATTATCGGCATACTTTCATACCGGGAGTCCCGGGTCTACGCGGTCAGTTCCTACAAGTTACATTGGTCCCGTGCGAGGTGTTCGTGCCTCCTACGGGGTCGTTTGGGGGCTGGTTCGGGTTTTCACGCCTTAACGGCCTGTTTTCAACTCTAAGTGTGATTTTTACAAATTCGGGTCATACTCTCATATCGGGAGTCCCGGGACTACGCGGTCAGTTCCTACAAGTTACATTGGTCCCCTACGAGGTGTTCGTGCCTCCTATGGGGTCGTTTGGGTGCTGGTTCGAGTTTTTACCCCTTAACGGCCTGTTTTCAACTCTAAGTGTGATTTTTGCAAATTCGGGTCATACTCTCATATCAAGAGTCCTGGGACTACGCGGTCAGTTCCTACAAGTTACATTGGTCCCCTACGAGGTGTTCGTGCCTCCTATGGGGTCGTTCGTGCCTCCTACGGGGTCGTTTGGGGGCTGGTTCGGGTTTTCACCCCTTAACGGCCTGTTTTCAACTCTAAGTGTGATTTTTGCAAATTCGGGTCATACTCTCAAACCGAGAGTCCCGGGACTACGCGATCAGTTGCTACAAGTTACATTGGTCCCGTGTGAGGTGTTCGTGCCTCCTATGGGGTCGTTTGGGGGCTAGTTCGGGTTTTCACCCCTTAACGGCCTGTTTTCAACTCTAAGTGTGATTTTTGCAAATTCGGGTCATACTCTCATATCGGGAGTCCCGGGAGTACGCGGTCACTTCCTACAAGTTACATTGGTCCCCTACGAGGTCTTCGTGCCTCCTACGGGGTCGTTTGGGGGCTAGTTCGGGTTTTCACCCCTTAACGGCCTGTTTTCAACTCTAAGTGTGATTTTTGCAAATTCGAGTCATACTCTCAAAACGAGACTCTCGGGACTACGTGGTCAGTTGCTACAAGTTACATTGGTCCCGTGCGAGGTGTTCGTGCCTCCTACGGGATCGTTTGGGGGCTAGTTCGGGATTTCACCCCTTAACGGCTTGTTTTCAACTCTAAGTGTGATTTTTCCAAATTCGGGTCATACTCTCAAACCGAGAGTACCGGGACTACGCGGTCAGTTGCTACAAGTTACATTGGTCCCGTGCGAGGTGTTCGTACCTCCTACGGGGTCATTTGGGAGCTGGTTCGGGTTTTCACCCCTTAACGGCCTGTTTTCAAGTCTAAGTGTGATTTTTGCAAATTATCGTCATACTCACATACCGGGAGTTCCGGAACTACGCGGTCAGTTCCAACAAGTTACATGGGTCCCGTACGAGGTGTTCGTGCCTTCTACGGGGTCATTTGAGGGCTGGTTCGGGTTTTCACCCCTTAACGGCCCGTTTTCAACTCTAAGTGTGATTTTTGCAAATTATCGCCATACTCTCATACCGGGAGTCCCGGGACTACGCGGTCAGTTCCTACAAGTTACATTGGTCCCCTACGAGGTGTTCGTGCCTCCGATGGGGTCGTTTGGGGGCTGGTTCGGATTTTCACCCCTTAACGGCCTGTTTTCAACTCTAAGTGTGATTTTTGCAAATTCGGGTCATACTCTCATATCTGGAGTCCCGAGACTACGCGGTCAGTTCCTACAAGTTAGATTGGTCCCCTACGAGGTGTTCGTGCCTCCTACGAGGTAGTTTGGGGGCTGGTTCGGGTTTTCACCCCTTAACGGCCTGTTTTTAACTCTAAGTGTGATTTTTGCAAATTCGGGTCATACTCTCAAACCGAGAGTCCCGGGACTACGCGGTCAGTTGGTACAAGTTACATTGGTCCCGTTCGAGGTGTTCGTGCCTCCTACGGGGTCGTTTGGGGGCTGGTTCAGGTTTTCACCCCTTAACGGCCTGTTTTCAAGTCTAAGTGTTATTTTTGCAAATTATCGTCATACTCTCAAACCGAGACTAAGAACTCTAAAAGTTCTAGAGTTTACACCGGAAAGAGACTAAGAACTCTAAAACTTTAATACAATACATTCTTAAATTACTACCATAAGACTTGTGTGCTTATTTTCTTTTTCTATATTCTTATCCGTATAAGATAAAATTCCATTTCCCCCTATTCAATTCCTCATTAATAGAAAAAAACCTCATTATCTACTACTATACTTTTATTTCTTCTTTTTACCCCTGTTTTTATCACAATTAGTTGGAGTTCTTTTACCCATTTTGGATTCCTCATTGTTGAAGAAAGTTCATCTTCCCAAAGAGTTTAACGAAAAATGGCACGTAATTTTCAAAACATTATCTTCATTGCAATAACTAAAAACTGTATGACCCCCAAAAGTCGCCAAACTACCAACTGTCATATTATTTGTTAAAAACTGATTCACTTGAAAAAGAAAATAAAAAACATAAAAAATAACTTAGGATATTAGATGAAACTAAGAGGTTTTGAAGCTGCTATCACCTCTGGGCCTTGTTTGTGGCTTGAAGTTCACATCGTTAGGCTAGCTGCTGGGCACGTGCTCCATGCACCACTTTCAACTAAGGGCAGTCTCAGTGGGAGTTGTCGAGAGGCTTGGGCATTAACCTAGTGGCTAGCTGTAGACATAGAACAAGAAGAGCAATTTTCAAAAGGGGAGGAACACGAGACGCAAACTAGGCCAAATAGCTTCAATCAAAACATAATTCTAGAACTCAAACAGGACATTGCACCAAGGTAATCTCTCTTTAGCATTTTATCAAACATGTAGCATACGACATTTTCAATAGATTGTAACATACAAAAATATCTAGTATGTAAAAGAAATTTATTATGGAGACATAAAGGAAACACGAACCAAAATCCATCGGAGCTGAAACCACGGGCTCTCAGTCATCTTCTCCCTTGTCGTATTATGACCACCTTGAATTATACACAATACTATCCTAAGAAAAAAATAAATCGCAAAATTAGGCATGAGAATATAAAATACAGTGAATAAGAATCAATGTTTCATTTCAGATATACTTCACTAGAGTATGTATTCAACAAATATATCAACTAAATAATTTCTAAATCTAACACACAATTGAAAACCCTAAGTAACAATGAAATTTGTTACAAGTGAAGATATGTTTCATCGAAGTACTCGACAAATACATTAATTCATCTATTTAGAAAGATAATATGGAACTGGTCCTTGCCTAAGACAAAAGTAAAATTGATGCCATGACGAACTACTCCTTGCCTAAGATAGTTAAGGCTCTAAGGTTATGCTTTGGATTAGCATTTTTTTTTTAGAATTTTTTTGAGAAGATATATGTCCTTATCAGTAAGCCCTTGACCATGATGCTTAAGAAGAAGAACTTTTAATAGTCAACTGAATCTATAAAAATTTTCAACAAGCCTAAAACAGCTATGACTATTACTCATGTTCTAGAAATACTGATTTTATTCAACACTTCATGCTAGTAATTAAGGGATTAGTGTTGATCTTATGCAAGGCTCTTAGCATTACTAAGAAAGGCATTACCTCCAACGAAGGCATTATCTCTATGAAATCTACCAACAACAAATGTGATAAACACCTCCATGGCAACCACTTATTATTCTCTACAAAAAATGATACTATCAATAAAAAAAATAGTAGGTAAACTAAATTTCAACCAATATTCATGAAATCAAACAAGAAAAATTATTCAACAATGTCTGGATGTAGAGTTGGATGTGAAGTTGGATCGTGAGACTCAAGCAGATCGACCAAATCTTTAATCTCAAATTTCTTATTAGATGGAATGCATAAATTACCTATGTTGATGATCAAACCAAATTGTCGAAGCTTTTGGAGATGACCAAACCTTTGGAGGTTGGTCTGACCTAACTCCGATGGCAGTTCGTGGATGGCCAGAAGAAGAGGATGATGTCAGGTCGCCTGGTAGTAGACGAAGCAGAGGATGAGTAGGCGGCAGAGGATGAGTAGACGAAGTAGACGAAGCAGAGGATGGTAGTAGACGAAGCAGCGTTGATGGAGGCGGAGGGTAGGCGGCGGGTAGTGTGGATGATGGAGGCGGCTGGTAGGCGGGTAGTGTGGATGATGGAGGCGGCGAAGCAGAGGATGGTTGCTCGTGGTCGCCTGGTTGCGTGGAGAAAGAGAGAGACTTAGAGAGAAGAGAGGACATCATCCCGCCTTGAAAGTTTTGGTCCCCAATTGAAATTTTAGGATATTATTTTTTTAATGAACTGTACCCACTTTTGGCACGGTTTTACACCGTGCCAGAATTTGGCACTCATTTAAACCGTGCCAGTTTATGCTAAAATCGTGCCAAATTCTGGCACTGCTTAAAACCGTGCCAGAATCTCCTTGCCACAGCGTGCCAGATTAGCATTTTTGGTGTAGTGATGGTCTTCCTGAAATAATCCACCATCGCCCGGTATCACACACTACCCAACGACGACTCTATACACATGAGGAGACTATTGCCCGTCAGTAATATTCTGACAACTTGTGCAAATCTGGTCGCTATGAAAGAGTGTGATTCCTCTGTATCAAATAAAATCCTACCCTTAATCCTGTGAATAGAATACGTACCTTCTTGTAAAGACATATTTTCCATAGTCCGTACTTTATGTCGTATACTGCTACACCGTCCAAGAAGTTCAAGTTTAATCATTCATGAAGACGGATCCGAATTTCAAGCATGTTCAACATTTGCAAGACATGAGGTACAATTTCATAAAATGTGTTTAAGTTTCATAAAATTATTTACTTTAAGTGTTGGGATATTTTCAAAACTGTTTTTTTTTCTTTTTCAAAACTGAGGCATTTTTGTAAAACTGGACTGAATCGGTTTGCCTTTTTACTAAGGCTGATCCGAAGCGATTCGCAATGCAAAATCGTGTTTGACAAATTATCTCACCAGTTCGCCTCTTATAAAGGCAAAATCGAATCGGTTCGCCGCACCGACTCAAATTTTTAATTTTTCTATAAATACCTATTTTGGAGTCCCTTATTATTAAGACCGTGGGAGAATGTTTTTGAGAGACCTACTACTACAAGTCTTCAATTTTTTAAGTCCACACAAATATTTGGATTCATACTAAAAACATCTCAATCTTTTGTGAAACTTTTGTGGAACCCAAATCACTTCTGTTGGAGATTGTTCTTGTGGAGTGCCATCTCTAGTACTGAATTGGTAGCTCTTGAGGTAGTTGTTGGCTGACGAATGTGGTCACTTGGGGAGACTCGAGGGAGTTCCTTGCTGAGAAGAGCTGCGGTTCTTGTGGGTTCTTACGAGAGACCATTGCTGATTTAGGCTGCGGTCTATGTGAGTTTGTTGCTGTAAATTCATTGCAGATTTCTCTAAGTATTGTAAACATTTATTGAAATAAAGTTTTTCCCTCGCGAGGGATTTTTCCTGAAATCTGTGTGTCAGCAATTTATGTTTATTTGTGATGGCATTATTATACACCTAGATGCATGTTTTAGGATTTAAATAAAATTATATTATTTTGTTTTAATTTGGATAAAAAATTGACATCTAATTAAATAAATTTAGTATTGAAAATTTACGAATCCATAAACAATTTATATCACTTTACATTCTCAAATTGGTATCAAAGCTTTTTAAGCGATTTTACCTCTACAAATTGGTATCAGAGAAGGTTTCATCCAATTACCGTGAGATCCTTTTTTTGCAATATTTTTGTGATATCATTTTTTTCTAAAAAAATTGATTTTTGAAAAATTGCAATTTTTTTTATGGAGAACTTATATAATCGGATGCACGTCTTTGATGGCACAAATCATAGTTTTGACGACTTAAATCATTTGAACTTGAAGTTTTCTAAAAGAATTGAAATTCTTGAAAAAGAGAATTCACGTTTTAAAACCGTTTTGGAACGTTTGCAAATTGTTCAAGATCAAATAGATTTATTTCGTGAAAGACTGGTGGAAATGGACTGTGACTTTAGAAAATTAGAATTTTCCAAAAAGGAGAGTGATGATAGAATCCTATTTTTAGAAAAAGAATTGGAGGAATTGGAAAATTCTAGGGTTTTTGTTTATGACAAAGAGGATAGTGTTTTAATCAATGATTATAAGGCACGTGAGAAGACCCTTATAAAAAATTTTGCGTTTATTGAGGAAGAGAGAGATAACCTTCTAGGAATGATTGAACATATGAAGAAATAATCCCTAAAATTAGAAGAGTCTAATTCTTTGCTTAATTCTAAAATTTTGAAGTTGAAAAGCGATTTAAAAGACTCGAATAGTTTGCTTAGTGATGGTAATTGATCATCTCGTTCTAATGCTTTCGTTGTCAAAGACAAGGCCATTGTTTGCTTTATAGGGTCAACCAAAATCAAGGACGTCAGAAAAGGTTAACCCATAGGTATCATTCCTTCCATTTACACATATTCACATTGTGGTAGGAAAGGTCACCTTAGCATTTTTTTTTATCTTGAAAGATGTCCAAGGAAGTTTAAGTCTAGTTTCTCGTTGCTTCCCGAAACTCCTATCCGACGTTTCACATCTATTTGGGTTAGGAAAAAACTTTTGGAGACACTAAATGCTATATTGGTTGAGTCTCGCATGCTTGCACATGATGCATCACATGCTATATCATAACGTTAATTGCTTGCATGGTTTGTTTTTCATACGCTAGTTGTGTTTTGTGATATAATCTTGATAGTGTTATGACATGTGCACTTTTTGTTATATTTTTCTTTTATTGGATAATTTTGAGAAATTTAAAAAGATTTTCTATTTTTTGAGAAAAAAATTGAAAAAGCCAAAAATATTTTATTTACTAAATTTTTTGAAAAAGACAAAAAGATTTTTGTATTTTGTTTTACACCGTTTATAAATGGACATTTACGATGACCAAGTCACAACATCATTTCATATTCATGTGACTATTTGATAGTGATTTGAGACGCATCATCATTTCATTTTGTGCTTTACAATGTTTGGAGTCATTGAGATGTGATTTGAGAATACTTTCTACATGTTTGACTCATGATTTACTTTATTACACACGTGCACGGATTTGTTTATTTATTGTACTTGTCTATCACATATTGGTCGAAGTGTTTTCATCTCAATAATGTCTTTAAAGCGAACCAAGTCCGATAAAACTTGACAATGAAAGTAGTGCATGTAAGAACCGTTGTCCGTGAGGACTTTGTTTAAAATAATGAGTGAACGGGGAAGGGCTATGAAAGGAACACATATCCTTTGCGATTAAGCCTCCATTTAAATCGGACCTAAAAAGTGTGGCATTGTAAAAAGTAGCTAAGGTCCAAAGAGGTTGAAAAGAGCCCGAAAAAATTAAGGCAATAAAAAGATATATATGCCAAAAAGGGGCCATTAGGATTTTGATCACCTCATTGGAAAAATAAAAGATATATTATTTATGAGGGTGTTTGGTTGGAAATAAAACAACAGGTTTTCACGTCCTGGCAAAGTCTTGAAAAAGCATTACATAGTTTAGACGTTATTGGTGTGGAAATCATATTTGACTTTGATGTTTCGATTAGATTGAGTCAATGTTATTTAAATTCACATTTTGACACGTAATGACGATTTTCAGATCATTCGTTAGGAGTATCCATATTTATCATGCACATATGTTATGTTTGATTGCATTGATCTTCCTATTGAATCTGTTCATACCCATTCATTCCGTTTCCACAATTTGGTTATCTTAGTGTAAATTCATGGTGTGTGATATTTTTTGTAAATTATTTTTGCTTGAAAATTTTGAAAAATAAAAAATAGTTGGTGGATGCTTTGAGTTTATCCTTTTGTGATCAAAGTTGATTTTTTCATGATGATTTGCTTGTCACGACTCTCCGTATTTACTTTGGTTTATTCTTTTCCTTGTCTATTTCAAACAAATAAAAAGGGGGAGAACGAATTATGATTTAATGGTGGAGTATGAATTATGGGGCAGAGTTGAGATTTGATATTTATTTTTTTAATTGATTTATGTTTATTTCATTTCAAACTCGATACGTCACGAAGGTATTTGTTTCTTGTCTCATGTGTGAAGGTAAAAATTTTTAGATTTATTTTGCACACCCTGATGATGACAAAGAAATGTTGGAGATTTGAAGATGTCAAAGTTGAAGATTTTTAGAGATTTTGAAGACATGCACTTTTAGTACCTTTTTTACCTTTGTGTTGCATGGGAGGGTATTAGATTTATATAGGATTTTCTATTTTGATAATTAAGATCTTTTTATTTTGTACCGGCATAGACATGGGGGGAAATTTGTAAGGACATATTTTTCATAGTCCGCACTTTACAATAGAGTATGTCGTATACCGCTACACTGTCGAAGAAGTTCAAGTTTAATCATTCATGAAGACGGATCTGAATTTCAAGCATCTACAACATTTACAAGACATGATGTAAAATTCCATATAATGTGTTTAAGTTTCGTAAAATAATTTACTTTAAGTGTTGGGATATTTTCTAAACTGTTTTTCTTCTTTTTCAAAACTGAGGCATTTTTGTAAAACTGGATCGAATCGGTTAGCCTTTTTCCTAAGGCTAATCCAAACCGGTTCGCAATTCAAAATCATTTTTGACAAATTATCGAACCGGTTCCCCTCTTATAAAGGGAAAACTGAGCTGATTCGTTGAACCGATTCAAATTTCTAAATTTTTATAAATACTTGTTTTGGAGTCCCTTTTCATTAAAACTTTGGGAGAACGTTTTTGAAAGACCTACTATTACAACTCTTTAATTTTTTAAAAAAAAAACACATGTTTTAATTCACACCTAAAACATACCAATCTTTTATGAATCTTTTGTGGAACCCAAATCACTTATATTGAAGTTTGTTCTTGTGGAGTGTCATCTCTACTGCTGAATTGGTAGCTCTTGAGGGAGTTGTTAGCTGACGATTGTGGTTATTTGGAGAGTCTCGAGGGTATTCCTTTCTGAGAAGAGTTACGGTTATTGTGGGTTCTTGCGGGAGTCCATTGCTGATCTAGGTTTCGATATATGTGAGTTTGTTGTGGTAAATTAATTTCAGATTTCTGTAAGTGTTGTAAATATTTATTGAAATAAAGGTTTTGCCCTTACGAGGGATTTTTTTCCTGAAATCTGTGTGTCAGAAATTTATGTTTATTTGTGATGGCATGATTATACACCTAAATGCATGTTTTAGGGTTTAAATAAAATTGGATTAATTTGGATAAAAAATTGACATCTAATTAAATAAGCTTATTATTGGAAATTTTCGAATCCATAAACAATCGATATCACTTTACATTCTCAAATTGGTATCAGAGCTTTTTAAGCGATTTTACCTCTACACTTCTACTGCAAGTGGAGCCTGTGGGGTCTGCTGTATGACTGCATCTAGGACGTCATAGACACGTTCGTACTATAAACTCCCTTATTGCGGTGGGCTGGTAGTGTTGGTACTACCAGGGGTAACTGCGCCTATTGCCTTTGCTTGGCACCCTGCTACTGTAGAGCTATGTCCTGCTATGGGTAGTATCTCCTCTTGTGGCCCGCCTGTCCACAAGTAAAATAATGTTCCAGGATGTCTCTCTTCCTTTGTCCCTAATGGCCCTGTCCAGGTTGCCCCTGCTGCCTGATGGCGTGAGGAACATGATGATGCTTATGATGAGGGTCCTATCTAAAACCTCCCTCGGGTCGGTAACCCCCACATCTAAACCTCTTGGCCAAATCCCCTTGTCGGGAATCCTGCCCCTGCTGTTTGCCTGTCTGTTACTGCGATGCTCCATTAGCACCATTCCCACCTGCCTTGCTCGCCTGGCTAGGCTCACTCTCTCTCTTGCTTCCCTCCAGATGGAAATTATGATCCTGGAAATGCAGAAGTGATTCATTGACTAAATCTGTATTAGTCCTCAATGCGGGGTTACCTATCAAGTGTTGCCTGATCCTCCAGACTAGACCATCCATAAATCTTAACTTTTTCTTATTTTCACTGTTCACCTTAATAGGCAAAAAATTAGCCAAACGTGTGAACTCCTCCTTGTATTCAGCGCGAAACGGTCTTCCTAAAGCACCTCATTGAACCTCTTCTGCATCTCTGTCTTAATGGCTGGCGAAAAGTATTTGATGTCAAACCGCACCAAAAACTCAGCAATGGGTATAGTATCCCTCTCCTCGGCAGTGGTAACAGACTCTCGCCACTTAAAGCTACCCCAACCAGTTTGAAAGTGGCCAACATCTACTTCTGCATGTCACTACAGTAAGCCATACACTGGTGGAACTAAATGTCTTTCTTCCACTGGCAAGCCAAAATCACGTTAGAACTACCCTTAAACTCGAGTGGGTGGCTACAGTGCCTGTGGCTCTTGCTGAACCTCTCCTTCATCGACTCTAGCCGCTGACCTTGTCGATCGTCCTCTCTTGGATAGAATCTGAAAATATATCGAATAATATGAATTCACAGTCTATACAAATATAATAGCAGAAGAACGAAATCTCAAATACATAATTAAGAATACAATAATCCTAAAAACAGAGCTCTATGTAAAAGAATGCAACGCTGAAATTGTAGTAATCCACGTAAATCCTATGAATACTAGAACCTGATGGTCTGAAACCATCTGTGACACCCCGCCTATTTTAACCACGGGTGATCAGTCCTTTATCAAAATAAATAGAAATTTCATTTGGTTCATTCTTAGCATCACTATCGAAAACTTTTTAAATTACTAACCACATAAGTTTAATTAATCCGGTGCCAAATTTTATCTTGCATTAATATAACAACATGCGGAAAATAAATACATTAACCAAACCATCCACACAATTATAATAGTCTGAATCAATCGTATGATAACTAGATGAATAAATAATACCGAATAAACCATCTGTTCCCAAAATAAAATCCAATAATAAATCTAAAGGAAATAAAATAGAATCAAAATCATAGTCTGATAAATAACTGAACAACTGTACCAACTGAAGGGGCAACATGACCAAATGATATGCTAAATAGTAAGTCCTAGTCTAGGAATAAATAACTGAAATGTCTAAGAAAACTCCTGTGATAAGCACCCAAAAGTGTACATTTTATACCACAAATAGACTCATTTTAGTTGCTAATTCTCGATAATTTGGGTCTTATGCGCATAAATGTTTATTATGCAGGTTGATTTCTGTTTGCGAAGTTCAAATGCTTAATTTAAAGCAAATGTACATCAAATGGAGCTAATTACCTTGCCCCGTAACCTCACCCGAGCCTAAAACTGTCCCTAAACCTACCTCGAAGCCTGTGTGTGTTTAGTTTGTTCCTTTTTAAATATTTTAGATTTTTATTTTGAGTTGTTCCTTTTTTTAGAGTTTATTTTAGATTTATTTAGAATTTCTAGGTTTTATTTTCTATTTTTCTATTTTTTTATTTGTGTAATTTTATTTTATTATGATTAGTTTTTATTTTATTTTATTAGGATTAGTTTTTTTTAGGAATTGATTTATTTTTAGTTTTATTATATTTTACTTTTTAGGATTTTAGTTTTTCTTTAATAGATTTTTATTTTTATTTTAATTTCTTTCTAGTTTCATTTTTTATTTTGAGTCTGTCTTATTTTTAGAATAGTATTTTATTTTTCGATTTTTAATTTTATTAGTTTCATTATTTTAGTTTTTTTTAAGGGTCCAAATTAAACGCACACGCACACTTATCCTAAACCCACTCACACCTAAATGCCATACACTCCAATACGCCATAAACAAAATACTCACCCATATCCATCTACCTATACCCCCCACTACACCTAAGTCTACCCACTTCAACTTCCTCACCACCCCCTTTCTCTCTACGCATCCCCCATTAACAACCAACAAAACCCAAACTGTCATCACCTCCTCGCTGGCAGCCCAACCTCCTCGTCGGTGACACCACCAGCCACCTGCCGACGGACAGCCCCAAATCGAACTCGATCGCGACCCTATCCCCTGCCCGACACTGACCCGCGACCCACCTGAACCCATGACTCACCTTCAATCCAAACTCCGACAATGGCAAACCCATTTCCTCCCATTTCACCTAAAGCCATGACCCACTTCTTCAAAATCTAGAGCCACGTTTTCTACATTCTGTCAACAAACAAACCAAAACTAAATGTAAAAAAAACAACAAAAAAAAAACACATGCCATATAACCTCTTTAACCCTTTTACCCAAAATACCCCCAATTCCTTTTAACAAATCAAATTTTTATTCCCTCACCCAAAACACCCTCGCACCTCACAGCACACATGCACTTGTGTGTGTCACCTAAAATACCCTCCCGCACCATAACCACATGCACACCCCTATCATATTTACCCAATTTACCCCCATGCTCCATGTCTACTATTTATGGAAGAAGAAGAAGACCATTTTGAAAGGAGGCTTTTTCATATCAATTTTAGAGAGAGAAACACCATTTTTTAGTTTAGTTTTTTTAGGTTAAAATTTATTTTATTTTACTTTTTTTGAGATTAGTGAGAATCCATTTTTGAGTGTAATTGTTGATGTAATTTTTGTTTTATCACACAAATTGGAGGGATGTAAATTGCAAATTCAATGATTGAAGTTCAATTTCACTCAAAGAGATTTGATTTGATTGTTCTCTTCTCTACTTTTATTTTAATTGCCTAGTTTATTTGATTATCATGTTTAATATCATGTTAGGCTAAATCCCCTTTCAAAAGGTGGGGGGAACCCTTATTTGATGTTATTTTAATTTAATTAGCTTGATTACTTGAAAATTCCCTTTGAATATTAATTTTAATCCCTCACCCTTAAATTTACGCCTCGAGAGAGGGTAAATGATTTTATAGAGAAAATCAAAATCCTAAGTCATAATACCCATTTTAGATTCGAACTAGAGATAGGGGTTTCTTAAGTGTGCTATTATTCCTTGAATTTCCTTGAATTTCGACTCTAAAATTTATTTTCTATGATTTACATAAATTTTGATGAATCGATCCTAGCGAGTGATTAATTAAAACGAGTGTAGGTTTATTTTCTAGAGTTGTGGAGGGTTAAACTTAATCTTCTAAAACGTTACTATTAAAATTACATTTGCAACAAGAGTTGATTTGTAATTTTGATAATAATTTGGGAGAATTTAATTAATTAGTTAGAATAGCTAAAAGTTGTGGTGTAGTCCCACTCCTTGATTGTTCTCACATTTATTTACCTCACTTTATCTCTTATTTTAGTGTTAGAACTTATTTTTTTCATTATGTAACTTTTTAGTTAGTTTTTATCGTCTCTCATTTAGTTTAGTTTAGTTTAAACCCTTATCTCACAAAAATTGTTTTAATATTTGAAAAAAAAATTAGAAAAAGTAAAAAAAGCCGAAGAAGAAAATAAAATTGAATTACAATTGAGTTTGTCTCTAGCTTACCCCCTTGAAGTGGATTGATACCCTTACTTACCTCTACACTTTAGTTTGATATTATTTTATAGGTATTTTAAGGTTTTGATTGACTTGGCTTGCAACAACGACTACACACAAAAGTCAAGTTATCAAATGGCATCGTTGCCATTCTTGGGAGCGTGAAGCACTTGGAGCGGATTTCATCTTGTAGTTCATTTATTTTTCGCACATTGTTGTTTTTTTAGTACCATTTTTCTTTATTTTAAAATGCTTGTATAAGGAGCTTATTACCTTGCTTGTATTGTTGTGCATGGAGACACCATTTATTATTTATTTTTAAATTTGTAATAAATCGAAAACAAGCATGATAGAAAAACTGGACAAGGTAGAGAGAGGGTGTTCAAGGCGAGGAAAAGAAGCCTCTCTACCTTAGGTCAGTAGGACTCCCGGGGCCGACTGAGATAGGCGTAATCTCCCCCCGGTCGACTCAAATTTTTTGGCACTCCACGGCGTAAAAATCGTAGGAGGTACATCTCTTGAACACTCACGCCTCTCCTGTTAGCGAGTCAATATCTTGTGTGTGATTATGTGCTCTTGTGTGATTTTATTTTTGCATTTATTTTTGAATGGTGTGATGAATTAAATTGCTAAGACCTATACCCGGGCATTCACGAGAAGGGATTTCATCACCCGTCTCACTTGCTTACCATTGTGTGCTACCCTAGTTATCATTAAAATTAAAGTCAATCAACTAGGTAGCCCAATAGGAGAACATTTTTGCAGAGGCGATCACAAAGATAATTCCGTGATTTTTTATCGCTCGCGGACTTAGTTAAAATTTGACTACCCTTTCACTAAATTTAAAGATAAAAATTGGTTATGTGCTAGTTAGGAATTCTCCTTGACTTGTGTGTGTCCAATCCCATTCAATTTTTCGGTAGTCATTTTTAATGAGTTCGTCAAATTCAGCGAGTCCATATTTTTCCCCATCTTTTCTTTCAAAAAATCCAAAAATATTTTCTTCCTTTATTTTTACAAAAAAAAAAGCCCAAAAATATTTTCTTTCTTTCATTTTAGAAAAATCCAAAAATATTTTCTTTCCTTTTGAAAAAAACTTCAAAAAAAATATTTTTCTCCTCATGGCCGAAGAACGTCCTTTACGAGACTACTTTGGCCATTTCTCATTGACACGCGACACATGTGAGAGTGATACCGAGCCGTCTCTTTATGATATTCTCAGTGGTTTCACCTCTCTCACGAGTACCGTTGATACTCTTGACCCATCTATGCACGCACCTCATGTTCCATCCCCCTCGGTGTCAAGTGTCGACGTGTCGCATATTTTGTTGTGCACCCATTATTCTTATGCCGATCACATGTACCATGAGTGTCCATACCTTTCGTATCCACCTGAACCCACCATGGAACATGTGTATCCATATGCCACTGTTCCGACAACCACCACGGCCCATTGTCATGATATACCCAATCCCAAGTGGTGTGAGTACCCAAGCTATTCGTGGAGGCCTGATCACTCTCCCACGTAATACGTATCCCAACCCGATGTTGTGGATCCTCACATGGTTCAACAGTCATTATGGAAACCTAGTGCACCCATTCCCGATCAGTTCCCTCACTATGCACCCCATGAGCATCAACCATTTTTCCATCATGAAGGCGATCCTTTCGTGTAGGGGTGTAAACGGGTCGGGTCTGGATCGGGTCTGGGTATATCCAGATCCGATCCGGGTATATTTTTAACGGATCGGGTCTTACCCGATTACCTGACGGGTCTCAGAAAATGGATCCAGACCCGGATCCGTTAAGGACCCGGAGACCCGACCCGAATACCCGACCCGATTATATATATATATATATATAAACTGTATAACTGTATATATATATATATATATATATATATATATATATATATATATATATATACAGTTTATATAAACTGTTTATATATATATATATACATATATATATAACTTGTTAGTAAAAATGTTTTTATATATATATAGTAAAACTGTTTTTATACACTGTTATTTTTATATATAACTTATATATATATATATATATATATATATGTAAATATGTATGTAAATATGTATGTAAAACTGTTTTTATATAAAACTGTTTTATATATATGTATGTATGTAAATATGTATGTAAAACTGTTTTTATATAAAACTATTTTTATATATAACTTATATATATATATATATAACTGTATGTAAAACTGTTATATATATATATATAAGTTAGTTATATATATATTTAGTAACTATATGTAAGACTATATATATATATATATATATATATATATATATATATATATATATATATATATATATATATATATATATATATATATATATATATATATATATATATATATATATATATATTTATTATATTATATATATACACATTCGGGTCGGGTCCTTATCGGATCGGAGTCATGTATATCTAGATCCGGTCCATTAACTAATCGGGTAATCGGGTCTATAAAATTTGCTCAGATCCGTTAATTCTGGTTGGGTTCGGATCGGGTCCGGGTCCAGATCCGGTCCATTGACAACCCTACTTTCGTGTATGATGCACTTGACCCTGTTCCCCACACTTCCTTTGAGTATTCTCCGTATAGTCCTGTTAATAGTGAGTTATGTCCACCACCACCACCACCACCACCCGTCACTCCACCACCACCATCAACATCCGCTCTCGAAAGCCTCTTGTAAAAGTTCATACTCGAGCAAGAGAAAGCCACTCAAATAAAAAATGAAGCTCTCCAATGGCTTGAACAAAGATTAAAATAAATTGAGTGTGACCGAGAGTCGGACTTCACCCCAAGTTAACCCATTGTTGCCCCCACGTGGAGCGATGATGCGTCGTCTTGTGCCACTGACTTTGAGTGTGACCAACCCTATCCTCCCGAGAATCTCGACGTTGGGACCATTCCATGGTCCGGGCCTCAAGTTGACATTTTTGTTGACTTATCTGAAGATAGTGAGACTGATCAAATCTCGATTTGTCCAAATGAACCTACCATTGAGGTTCCCATTCCCTTTCCCATCGAATCCAAAACAATACCCGAGTCTACACCTATCGAGCTTCACCCTTATGTTCTCGAGGAACCAATTCATCCTAGGTTAGCTCCGGCTACGAGTGCTCACCAATGCCCTGAGATAGCTTTAGAGATGTTTCCCACCTCTTTTGATATGGATCCTACCCCATCAAATTTGTCTCCCCTTGAGCCGAATGTTTATGTGGATTCATCTATCTTGACTCTTAATGCCTCGTCTGATTTTACAACCACCTCGGATGGTGACTTAATGGTGGATAAGTTGGTCACTCACTTGTTTATTTCCACACTTCCTCCATCGAGTGCCCTTGAGGATCACTTTGTGCCTCATGAGGAGTGTGTGTCTCCCACTCTTGAGTTGGATCATCTTCCTCCACCATTTATCCCACTCGATCCACTATTTCTCCCACCCGACCCACCCATTGTCCTTTCCACCCCACCACCTGGTTTGTATCTTGACTTTACATATTTTATGATTCCATCTACAATTTTAGATCCCCACCTGAAACCATCCTCCACCACCCACGAGAGTATTTGTGGTGCTACTCTCCACTTCCGTGACACCGAGCTTGTTACCCCATGCCCGCCACTCTCTTGTGGTGTTGATTTTCCCCTCGAAAGCTCCCTGGTGTGTCACGGTGTGACCATTATCATCGTCCATTTATAGAACGGTCGTGCAATTTCCATGAGCCCTATCCCATTCCACTTTTCAAACCATTTTGACTTCCTCACTAATTAGAGCATCCTGCTTATAGGGCCCTCATTGCCCTCACCTTTAGGCTCAATAAGTCCCATGATCGATGCTTCATCACCCATGCCTTCCTTACCCTTACCCTAATACCCACCCGCCAATGGTCCACCGTGTAACACCCCATCTAATAAAATACCGGGTAGATACTCCTTTATTAAATTAATACAGAATATCAAGTAGGTTCAGTCTTAGCATCACTCTCGAAAACAATTTGTTTATTACTAGCCACCTAATATTTAAAAAGAGATATGCCAAATTTTATTAATTAAGCTAACATGAACCAAGTAATTAAGTCAACAACCATTAATCGCATAAACAATCCCAAATGAATAATTAACGAAATGAAATAAACTGAGTCTCGATTAAACACTCCAATAATAATACCAGAGTAAAATAAAGTCCTGATACAAGAGTCTAAATAAATAAACCAACATCTGAAATAAAACTAAAAGTCTGAGAATACTATCTCTAAATGGAAATGGGCGACAATGCCCTAATAGATGAGTAATCCTGGGTAGAGTCAAGTACAGAGTCTAACACCGAGATCCTGTAACTTCAACAGCAGCTAAAGCACGTCAATGTAATGGAAACTCCTATGCTTGACGTCCCTGTGGCTGGGAACCTAAAATGTTTTTACAAAACAAAATAGATTTGGAAGAAAACGGGTCAGAGCCCGAGGTGAAAACAGTTTAAAAGTTTAGAAAGTGTTTAAGTTATAATTAAACAACACATATTATAAATATGTTAGTTGCGTACTCTCACATGAGTTTCTCACCTCTCAACTAATGTGCACGCCTAACGTTTTCCCGTAACCCATCCTAGTTATGCCGCTAACTAACTAGTCTGTACCATTCCTGCTTTCGCACTCTATCATAGGGTATCTACTCGTAACACCCAAACAAGTTATATTAATAACCCATATTCACTTTCATTAAATTACTTATCTCGAGTGTTAATTACATTCTCACATTCTTAGTCCATTACAATATCTTAGTTATTCACATCTACTAAGCAACACTGAACCAGTCACAAGTACATATATAAATCACTCTCAGTATATATATATATACATATAAGTCACCCCTAGGTTAAGCTTCGGTGCACGTATACTCTGCTATCAAATCCATGTACATCGCGTACGTAAGGATCACGTGTTCCGAATCACTCAGGAACTGTCAGAATATAAATCACACATATTAGAGGCGAACATAGTTCACATACCCATGGGTCACGCACATACCTATGCTCCCATGGCCAACTGACTTATCAACTCACAAATAAGTTGTTCACAGTCCTATGTCCTTAAGGTACCAATCTAAATCCCCCCGAAGGCACACAAAGATAAGATGGCCCTTTTCCCGAAAACTAACCTCCCGTGATAGCAAGTATGATAGGTATGTCATACACATAAGAAATCCATGCACTAAGCATTCACACAATCTAAGTAATCATATTTCAGTATAGATATACAAATTCTATCTATTTATTCTCGTACGTAGTAAGTTTATCCTGAACATCATACGTAAATATATATTTAACTTGATAACTCTTTCGTCGTATCAATTTGAGTACCTAAACCTATCCCAAAAGGTTACTAGGTCTCCTATTAGTTTCTAATGTTATCTCAGTAACTTAAAGTCCTTCCATTACTGTTCTTATCCTTACCTCAACATTTATTCCCATTATAGTTTCAATTCAAACGATTTCTAACCGTACCTCACTATGTAGTCCCTCATAAGCAATAGTATTCAATTACCTAAGGTAATCCATTTTTTTCGGGCTTCAACTAAGAACCTACTGACCTTAACTAAGTCCCACAATATCATATTAATCACCCTAAGAATCATTATCGTCTTTGGCATTTTCTTTAAACCTTAAAGGGAAACAATTACCAAAAATCAGAAGAGGTCGATCGATCGATCGACATTCTTGAGTTGATCGATCGATCAGGCAGGTAGTTGCCCAGAATTTCCTTAAACAGTTATGGGTTTCCTATTTTTACACCTCTAATTCTTCATTTCAACGTCCCAAACTCCCAACCTAGTATACTAATAATCCTACCAACATGTTTGCATAATTTCCAACGTTTTAGAGTCATGAAATCACAATGGGACATTAAATTCTTGGATCAATTCACATAATTTTCATATAAAAACCCTAGTTCTCCTATTTCTTCAAGAACACTATATAATTCATTACAAATTCATAATTCTCTACACATGGATCATGATTTCGTGGCTGCTAAAATCTCAGAAGTTAATCTACATGCAAAACCTACCCATATTATGATTTCAATTCTTCAAATTCATTCAACTATCACTATTTAAGGTTATTCTTCAATTCTAACCTAACATGGATGATTTATGCACTAATTTATTGCTAGTTAGATCACTTGACTGGTAATGAAGATTCTGATCCTTTGAAGTAGATGGTATAGAAATGCTTCTCTTTTTCCGATCTATCCGATGGTGGTGACGGTGATGCAAAAAGTCCAAAGATGGTGGTTCTCTTTTGGTAACTTCCTCCACTTCATCTCTAATGGCCGTCTGTGAATCTTGGTGATGGAAACCCTAAGGCTCTAACCTATTGGCTGATAAAGCTTTTTAAATTTCGTGGGTCACTATTCACCAAAAATAAAAATGACTAATATACCCCCTCGGGTTGTTGGTTAGGCCTAAAAATGCTCGGGTCCCAAACTAAACCCCCGCCTAGTGTTTTCTGACTGTCTCAACCCTTCCGGACACGTTAGCACACTCAAAATTCTCATACGGATGACATAAAAATAAAAATACTTTTAAATCCATTAAATTGGGTCCTGACACGACTAACACGCACGTCCCAACTAAATTACCGAAACTGCAGTATTTTCAACTCACGACAATTTTAATAAATTTAATAATCACATATTACCATAATCACTCAATAATATTCAACATTATCGTTATATTTAAATATTAACTCTCGTCTCGCTAGTTATTTCAATCCGAATTAATTTTCAATTAATTATCCCAAATTAATTTAATCGGCCTCACAATTAAAAGAAATTTCATTTAATTAATCTCATAATTAAAATCCATAAAAATACGGGGTATTACATACTTCCCCCCTAATAACATAATTTCATCCCGAAATTCGAAAAAATAGGCATACCTTGAAAAATTAGGTATCCTCCAGTACTCAGAATGAAATACAAAGAAAGGCTCAATCACTACAGCTTGTTGAACACTCTTGACACTTTATCAGTTATAGGGTTACACCTCAATAAATGCACCTCACGTTGTGCTCTTACTAAACAACATTCGAATAAGAATAGCCTATACATCATTGGTCGCATTATCTTAATATTATTGTGAGTTCGCACTTCACTTCGCATCGACTCCCGCATTTATCTAAACACAAAACTCCCATCTTGGGAGAAACCATAAAACATTTTACTACTCTTGTCCGTTCTTTGAATTTTTGTTCCCGGCGTTGTGACTTTTACACAAGGGAAAGCCACTTCAGACGGTTAGTGATTAACCCATTATAGTCATCGAACTTTAACTTCCGACTGATCGAAAACTCCGATACTCTGCTCACCTCTAATCATCCAGAGGAAGGATAGTAAGATTTACCACACAAACCTCAATAAGCACCTTGTCCACTATAAATAGGTACGTTTTCTTTCACACAACTCTACTATTAGGCAATATCTTCTCCCCATTACCATATTATACTTCCCTTACAAAAAAATGAAATGATCGTAATGAATCCAAAATTTCTTTCATACAGTTCCACCAGTCGTTAATCACCTTGCGCCTATTCCTCGGGCTATAGGTGATACAACTTTTTCAAAATGAAACTATTCCCACTACTTCCTTATACCCCATATTGAAGTTGGGTTTTGGGTATTTCATCCTCGTTCGGATTAATATTGGGTAGGACCTCATACCGACGCGATCACTATCTAGTAGTGTAAATCACCCACGAATATAACAATTTCTTTCCTTCTTGACAATCCGTTCCACACATTCGAAGGAATTCGTTACTCATCTTTATGATTGCAACCCATTAAAGAAATTTACCATTTTGACTCTTTCACTACTAGAATCGTCGGCTCGACACCAAGTTTCTGGTTGATACCCTTACTCCAACCGATTTCTATCTATAAGTGGTGCACGTGGGGGCTACGAATTATGTCCCGCTCAACACCGACTACTTAATAACACTCTTCTGCCTTCGGCGTATACCAAAAGTTCTGGCCCGTGCACTATTCACCACGTTGTGTACATCTAGACTCTTTATACTTTATTAACATCCTCACTTTATTTACGAATAAGCCACCCTCAACATTCGATTTGGGTGGAATTTCGCTCCAAATTGCCCATAATAGTTAAATATTTCTCTTCTCAAGGGATACCCCCTTTTTAGATGGATTCCCACTGCCCTTCAACCAATTTTGGACATGCTACTCTGATTGCACATGAATCTATAGATTGTCGTCCTTCTCACGACGCTTAATCCACTCTACCACTTCCATTTCGTTATTTCCATAAGTAAGAATTTCACCCTTCTATGTTTCTTCTCCCAGCGATCCTGACACCAGCAAACCAAGGTGTCCATACACCCTATACATCGTGCAAACAGGTTTAAACATCACATACGCTTCATAAGTACTCTAAACTCTTTATTGTCCCTGCATTTGTAACGTGGCCACACCAATTTGGGTATTCTCAATCACCCCTGAATTCGAAATTCTAAATCCTCCTAAACATCATTTCATCCTTCAACCCGCCAAAATCAAACAAAATTATCAGTACTTCCTCACAACACAACTGGCTCTACTGGCCTTATATCGTAATTTACCCCTTTTAACTTCGAGTTACCCTTTTTAACTTCCAGTTTTCAATGGATTCTAGTTGTTTTCCTAAAGTATTCAGGTATTGGTTAGTGTAATTATTTTGTTCAATAACTTTTTTGATTTCATCATTAGTAGAAGTGACTTTAAATGGTGTAGCAACTACTTATGTTCCCATGTGATTTACTAAAATGGTTTCTAGTGGAGGGTGACTAGACGAGACTGTAGTTTTGTCTTGTTTTGTCCATTTTACTTTTGTTAGGACATTTATTTTGTGATAATAGTTATCTAAATAGTCAAAGAACTTTATGTCCATTCTTATTTCACTCATTAAAGTTTTCCACTTTCTTATTATTTTATCCTTTTCTCTTGGGGAGTACTTTTCTCGATATGCTCGTCGTTTAGTACGGTTTTCTTTTGGCTCAAAATCTTCTCCTAATTTAATCATGTCAATTTTATAGTCTTTATTGATTGTTAATAATTGGTGATTTACTGAACCTGTTTCAAAATCTGTTTGAGTGGGGGAATGTTGATCTTCATCATCATTAAAATTTGAGGTCGCTGTATAACAAGGTTTACTTACCTGGGAAGTTGTATCAATTTCTTTTAACTTAATATTGCGTCTAGGACATAGATCATCATCTTTTCTTGTTGAATTACTCGTTTGGGATTTACTATCATCTCTAATATGGAGATTTTTAAATCGTGGTTGATCAAAACTTATTCTAACTGATCCATCAAGGTATTCTTGGATTCGTTCAAGATTAATAGCATTGTTTTGCATTTTTCGAGGATGATTTTCATTCTCTAATAACCAATCGTTTGTTAAATTAATATCTTTCCAATTTATTGACCTAGGGACTTGAATATTAGCATCATTTGTACTGCTTTGTATGAGTAGAGTTTTGTCTTTTGGACTTTTTACTAAAGCGTGGACATTTAGATTTGTCCTTAAACATTTGTAATAAATTCTATAAATTAAAGCAAGTGGTTTACTTCCTTCTAACATTTCATATCCAGATGTTTTAATATTTAGTATCATGGTTTTTAATATGTGAGGGTCAGTTAAACTTAATGTAAAATCAAGAAAACAATTAAAATGTATTGGACCATTAAAAAGGCTTGATTCCATCATTCCTAAAATACTAGTGTTGTAATTAGTATGTCTCGCATCTCTAAGACATAAGAGGATAGAGGCATTTATTCCTTTACTGGTTAATGGTTTGACTGCTACTTGTATTAATCCTATGTGTAGGAAATTGAATCCATTTTTTCTTTGTTTTGTAATAGCTTCACTAGTTAATAGTTGAATTCTATCGTGTTCTTTATTTAAAGCATAAACATGTTCAACAGTTTTAACATTGTAATTAGTACTAAAGGATGACTTTAGGAAACTAGTTTTGTAAATTTCTTTTGTTGGGACTTTGGGAATATTCCAATCATTTAAATCTAAATTTACTTCTTCATAAACATGTTCTTCTTCGTTTATTATGTCTGGGGGAAAAGCTAAAGAAGACCTAGAGCTAGAACTAGCCAAAGAATTTGATCTAAATAATCTATTCATTTTAAAGCTTGTAAAGAAACCTATTTTCTTTTTACAATTTTCATGTTTGTTTTCTCAAAATGTTTCAATTCATACCCTCTCATACCTATCCGCTCAAGCCACTCTCTTGGGTCTTATTGTTTGGATACCGGATTTACTGTTCAGGTGATCTAACAAGTTAGGATGATAAAAAACAAAAGGTGTAAGAATCAAATCGATCAGAACTTGGCTTTAAAGGAGAACTGGAAATATAGATCAAACACAATAACTGGGAACTTGGCTCTGATACCAAAAGGGGAAGCAGCGCATATAATAAAAACAACAAATTAATATTGAAAACTGAAAACTGAAATTACAATAACTGAAAGTAAACTTACAAAGATTACTGATTAATACAGTTGGTTGAACCGGATGAACTTGAAAGCATAATGTTTAATACAAAATGAAAATGAAAACTGAGAGAATAATAGAGAGATGGAGATAGAGAGAGAGTTTGCAGTAGTGAGATAGGAAATCAGACTCTGCCTGGAATGGATGACTGAATGCTCTATTTATAGTTGAAACTCCTTTGCTTTTACTTCGGGTGAACTGCTTTAACCTTTGGGTGAACTGCTTTAACCTTGGGTAACTGACTTTAACTTCGGGTGAACTGCTTTAACCTTGGGTAAATGACTTTAACTTCGGGTGAACTGCTTTTAACTTTGAGTAAACTACTTTAACCTTGGGTAACTGACTTTAACCTTGGGTAAACTGCTAGCTGATAGACTGTAAACCCGTGCGTCGGCACTGTTCATGAATAGTAACTTATCGGGGAATATTTTAGTCTATCCGATGAAACCGAGAATTGATTATGTATATTTCTTTCTTCATATTGCATATCTGGGGGTGTTGGTCTTGTATACCAATTTTTTGTTAAGGTGGTTGGAGTTACTCTGGAGTTTTTTATTCTATTTAATTCAACATTAGTAAATTGTTTTTCAATAGTCTGGATATCTTCATCTGTAGTAGATTCTTGGGATGAGTCTGTTTGATTAATATAGGTATTTTTGTTGATAGTTGTAATAGTCTTTGATGATTCTGCTTTGATATCTTTAAGCATTTTTTCTATTTTATCCAGAGTTTTCTCAGACTTTGTTTGTAAATTTATTCCTTTTCGGATGAAAAAATAGTTGCTTGATTTAATCGGTTCATGAGGTCACGTTTATTTGGGATTGGATATCTTATCCATTCTAAAACTTTATTAAGTGGTTTGTAATTGATGACTAGCCTGGGTGCTCCGCGTTCTAATTCGGCATTTTTTCTGACATAGAATGCAGGGCATGACCAAGGAGATTTACTTTTTCTTATAATTCCTTTTTGTAATAAACCATTAATTTCATCTTTACATAGTTCCATATCTTCTTGATTCATTTGGATT
Organism: Sambucus nigra; assembly: GCA_949130495.1. Classification (NCBI taxonomy): domain Eukaryota; kingdom Viridiplantae; phylum Streptophyta; class Magnoliopsida; order Dipsacales; family Adoxaceae; genus Sambucus; species Sambucus nigra. The sequence continues at coordinate 577,687,774 of OX422210.1, read as the reverse complement.
GGTCTCGCTTTGGTAGGGATGAAATTTTCATTAAAATCTTTGATGTATGGCAAAGTTACTATATGTTTCTTTCTATGTAAAAAGGCATTTGGTAGATCGGAACAGATTTCATTTGTTAGTTTTAATTTGAAATTTTCTATTTTATCTCGGAGAATCTTGTTAGTAAGTTGATCTTCAATCCTTTTGTATCTTACTTCTTCATTTAAAAAATTTAATTATTTTCTCTTGTATTGGAGACGGTTTACTGATATTGAAAAATCTTTGAGTGTTTTTAAATCTCTGACTTCTGGTTTTGAAAGAAATTCAAATTTTACTTGTTGGCCTAAGGCTAGGGAGGTTATTCCAGTATCACTAGTTGTGAACGGATATAGAAGACAAAGAAAAGGAATTCCTAAGATTACCTTGTCAGTCATGTTTTTTACTAAAACAAAAGGAGTTTTGTAACATACATTATTTTGACAAATATGTGCTTTGGGTAGTTTGTATTTGATTTGCATTTTACTTCCATTGGCTGAGTTTAATCGTTCAGATGTTTTATGATAATACCTGGTTAGAATTAATCCTTCTTGTAGACAATTTAAATCTGCACCGGAATCAATTAATGCTATGACTTTTATCTCACATTCTTTGTTAATAATTAAAGTTACTTGTACATGCCATTTTTGTAAATTAATTTGGTTTATGATATTTACTTGATGATCAGGTTCTTCTGTTGTTACTATTTTAGGTTCTCTTTTATATGGTGGGTTTGGTTTGTCTAACTTGTTTTCAATGGATTCTAGTTGTTTTCCTAAAGTATTCAGGTATTGGTTAGTGTAATTATTTTGTTCAATAACTTTTTTGATTTCATCATTAGTAGAAGTGACTTTAAATGGTGTAGCAACTACTTCTGTTCCCATGTGATTTACTAAAATGGTTTCTAGTGGAGGGTGACTAGACGAGACTGTAGTTTTGTGAGTGGGGGAATGTTGATCTTCATCATCATTAAAATTTGAGGTCGCTGTATAACAAGGTTTACTTACCTGGGAAGTTGTATCAATTTCTTTTAACTTAATGAGTGAAATAAGAACGGACATAAAGTTCTTTGACTATTTAGATAACTATTATAACAAAATAAATGTCCTAACAAAAGTAAAATGGACAATATATATATATATATATTCTACCCATATATAATCGGCATATATATTCTACTCGCATAAATAAATATGTATGAACCTGCTGAATAATTCCTCGAATATCGTTCGTCCCAGACATTCCTAAATTTAAACCCCGGATCTTTCCCACCAACCCAAGACTTATACATCACCCATTCACTCTTTTAGAGATCCTCACACTCTATTTAGGATCCCCTAACATTTATCTCCAAAAGGAATTCGTCTCCAATCCTTTTTAGGCTAAGAAAAACCTTTATGATTTTCTGTTAAAGCCGGACCGATTCGGTGGCCAGGAAAAACAAACCGATCCGGTGATAAACGAATCGATCCGGTAACCCCAAAAATGAACTAGTCCGGTCCCTACAGTTTCGGAAGTTCATCTTCTCCAACTTTAAAAATTCATTCTAAAACTCATCCAACTCAATTTCTCGGGTTTCTAACATCACCCAACATCAATATATATGTCTGCACACTTTATTTACCCAACACACAAATTAATTTATGGGATTCCTCAATTTATTGAAGAATTAAACCTTAATTCTTATTTATACCACCCTTCCATTTCTCACCATAATTTATACCATTTACATGGGTTTTAACTCAGATTTCATGTAAGATTATTATCACATCAAAATCATATGAAATCATTTTCCAAAAACCTATTTTTGTGCAATATCCCAAACCCAAAATCTTATAGCTTTTCATCACCAACTATAATATGAAAAATAAACACACTTAAATCATTAAAGCAAGTTAAACACTTGCCTGATTGGAGAAATCCGACGATCTTGTGCCGAAATTCGCCGGAGCTTGTCCCGAGTTTCCTCTTTTCTCCCTTTCTTCCTTCCTTTCTCTTCTTTCTTCTTTCTTCTCTTCCTTTCTTCCTTGCTCTTATAAGAGAGAAAAAAGGGTTATCCCTTATTAAACCCAAAATTGACTCGTATACACAAATGGTAGTCCCTACTCATCCAAAAAGTCCTCGGAACCCAAACACTACCCTCGGGTACTCTATTATGACTATCTTGTCCCTTTCGAGACCAATCGTGCACTCGAAAGTCCCATCTGAGTCACTTAACAAAAATTCACGTCTTAAACCCAACACATCTCCATACGTATTTTCTACATAAAGTAACATCACATGTCGCTTTTATTCACCCGCGACATGAAATATAATTAATCCATCTTATTTACTTTAAATTCTCAAATTATTACATTGCACCCACTCATGTAATTTAAATATCCGTAAAAGTACGGAGCATTAGATTCTCTCCCCCCCCCCCCCCCCCCTTACAAGAGAATTTTATCCTCGAAATTCAAATGAAACCGGTACCAAAGACTTTGGATCACAACCACAACACCCGCTCTAGTACCCAAAATCAAAGCACACCTCGATAATGGTACGGTCACTCCACTATTCACTCGCTAGTGGGACCTAGCTGTATAAAGGCCTACCCACAATAGCCCCTGCTTTACAACAAGCTTGTTCAATTCTCTTCATACCGATACACTCCATCAGTCATAAACTCTGACTTCAATAATGGCACATCACATATTTTGCTTCTACCAACGAGATCCAAATAAGACGAGCTTATAAATCACTGGCTCTATTGGCTTATTATTACTGGAAAGACGCACATCACTAAGTGCCAACTTTCCTGTCCACCCCAATATAAATCTCCCATCCTGAGAGAAACCACAAGGACATCGAACCACTCATGTCAGTCCTACAAATCCCGATTCATGGTGACGTAACTCTTACGACGCTCAAAAGTCACCTCAATAGTTTGTGGTTAATTCCCCTCTCAACAACGGACTCTATATCATGTTCGATCCAAAAGTATATTTATTCTCTCACCTCTAAACTACCAAAGGTAGAAAGACTAGGCTTTCCCTCACAAAACCTTAATAGGCACATTGCCCCCAACAAATAGGTATAAGTGGCTACACTCAACTCTACCACTTGGTAATTTATTCTCCTAATTACTGTACTATGATTTACTTTAATTTCAAGTTAGTTCACTTGCGAAAGTAAGCTAACCGTAGTGACTCCAGAATCGCATTCATACCACTTCAATTGTCGTCAATCACCTCTCGTATACTCATCGGGCATAGGTGACGTGGCTTGCCCAAAGCAAAACATTATCCCCACTACTTTTCGAGAATCCCTATCGAAGGTGGGGTTCAAGGATCTCATCCTGACTTACACCTCGCATTGGTGCACTCTTTCTTTACTAGCCAGTTCACCCGTTCAATCACTGGAATTATCGGCTTGATACAAAAGTTATGGTTGGCCATCCCGAACCAACCTATTTTCATCTGTCAGTGGTGAGCCCGGAGACAGTCTCACTATGTCTCACCAAACACCAACTTCCACTTATAACGTCTCACATTAAGTGGTACATATACTCCCCTTCTTCCCAGGGGTATACCAAGAGTTTTTACCCGTGCACTTTTTTGCCACAACGTGCACTTCTGGGCTCTTCATACCTTATTGACATCGCCATTCTATTTACGCGCAAGTCACTCTCAATATTCAACTGAGTTAGACTCCGCTCCAAATTTTACAATATTTAGAATTTTCCTCTTCTCAAGAGATATCCTTGTAAATGTCTTCTCACAATCTTTCAACCCATCTCGGGTGTGCCCACTCTCATAGCACACCTATACTTGGATTATCATCATTCTCTCACGACGTTTAATCCCTCATGCCATTCTAGCTTATTTATGTAACACCCCGCCTAATTAAATATCGGGTGATCAGTCCTTTATTAAATTATAATCAAGGTGAACGGTTGGTTCATTCTTAGCATCACTGTCGCAAAATAAATTTTCCAATTTAAACACCCTAAATAATTAAGCTAAGTGTCAAAAACCATTTAAAACATTGTTTTCATTTCATTAAATCCAATTATAAAACCTTTAACAATATACAGTTTAAGAATCACGCAATTATTAGAATGGAAATAAACACCCATGAATTTAATCATTCAAACAACTAATACCAACTTTTAAAACCATAAAGGAAAACCATCGTGATAGTAATGAAATCCCAAAGAGTAAAATACTAAAGATAAATGAACATAGTCTCTGACAAATCCAACTGAATAAGGAAAAAGGGTGACACATGCCCAACTAATTAAAACGAAACTAAGAGTGGAATCAATAATGAGATCGTCTAAGCAAATGGCCTGCAACTCCCACATAAGCTGCAACACATCCCGTCCAAAGAACCTAAGCATGACGCCCCTGTGGCTGGGCACCTGTAATATATACATATATACACAAGAAAGAAGAGATAACAAGAAACGTGTCAGAGCCCGAGTGTAAAATAGTTTAAAATTTATTTAGAAAGTATTTAAAATGCTTACCGGCTAATGCAATAACCATGTTAGTATGCGACACTCTCTTGAGAATTCTCGCCTCTCATCTAGTGTGCACGACTATCGTATTAATAAATCTCATCAGTTTCCCTATATTATTCTACATCAGGTTTTATCATGTGAAAAGCGAGGTTATGATATTTACTTTAGGAAATCATTCTCTTCAAGATTTCTTACGTTATTTAAAACGACTCATTACCGTTATAAAGTTCCCGATCACTTATAATAAAGTAAAAGCATTTATTCATGTCTTATCTACTTATATGCACAGTAGAAAGTTCCCATATAAATATACGTATATATATTAGTCACACATATAATACATATACTAACGGCACCTCACATAGGATCTATGGTGCTGGCATACTCTGCTATCAAGTCCCCCTATCACACAAACTAAGGGAAATACTAATTTGGAATCACTCTCGAATTGTATTAACACAAAACACATACAAATGGAGGCGAAGCATAGTTCCAGGTTCTAAGAGGTCAGCACATACTTCCACGTCTCTTAGAACATTTGACTATCATTTTCAGATAGCCTATATCGAGGAATGTTATCTTCTAAGGTACGAGTCAATATCCCCCATAAAGGTCCAATCAAGATAAGACTGTCCCGACGCGAAAACCCTCTCGTGATAGCAAGTAGCCGGGGCATGATTTTTACACAGATACATACTATATACACAGTCACACTGTCATATATATAATTATTCACATTTTCCAAATTAGGTTCACCCACAACCCATAATTATAATTATCACATTTTTACTCGAGTCTTTTGCATGACGAACTCATCTCTTTTATTCTCATTTGTGGGACTATTCCAAGCATACTTCTTATCACTCGTAGTAATCTATATCCCTAAGTACGATTTCAGTAGGTACTCCCTTATTTTATAACGTAACTTCCTTACGAGTCTCACTCCTTTAGTCACACGTTCCCATTACTTCTTAAGTGTAAATCACTCCCCGTTAACCCTAAATTCGTCTTAAATTAAATGCTACATTTTTACAAAGTCCTACCGGTCCTCTTTATGTCCCAAAATGTTTTGACAATAATGTTCAAAGGTTACTACTCCTTTTAGTCGAAATAAACTATTTAAAAGAGGAATATGAGTTTTTCAGGAGGGGTCGATCGATCGATGTAAGGGGATCGATCGATCGATCAAACAGTTATGGCGAAAAAACCCAACTACGGAAATCCTTCTCCAAACTCAACCAAATCATCATATTTAACTCCCGAACACCCAACAAATGATACTACAAGTATGATATATCCAAATAAATAATTTTCTACGTAAAACATGTGAGTTTCCATCAAGTAACACAAATTAAAAGGGTAAAAGCTATATAAACCTCAAGAACCCTAATATTTTCTTTAACTTAATTCTTCCAATTCTTTTTCCAGATTTTCTACTCGTAATTCAAAATAAATTCATGGTATATCCTCTACATGTGAATTAGATTTCCAGAATGTGATTATTACCTCTATAACATGCAAATTCTAGTCTCCAATATATGCTTTCTTTCCTGAAACTAGTTCTAATAATCCCTTGACTAACATAATTGAAGCGTCAACTAAAATAAAGCAAGATAGATACTTTCCTGGAAATCTTTGTTTCTGATTTGTGGAAGAAATTGGCGTGCTTGTGTTCCTTGTCGCGCGATCTACAATTTGGCGGTGACGGCTATACGAATGACGGAGTTTTTGGCCTAGAACTCCTTGGAAATCTTCTACCCTTAAAAGAGGAATATGAGTTTTTCATGAGGGGTCGATCGATCGATGTAAGGGGATCGATCGATACTCTTTGGTCGATCGATCCATAAAACAGTTATGGTGAAACTACAGAAAACCCAACTACGGAAATCCTTCTCCAAACTCAACCAAATCATCATATTCAACTCCCAACAGATGATACTACAAGTACGATATGCCCAAATAAATAATTTTCTAAGTAAAACATGTGAGTTTCCATCAATTAACACAAATTAAAAGGGTAAAAGCTATATAAACCTCAAGAACCCTAATATTTCCTTTAACTTAGTTCTTCCAATTCTTTTTCCAAATTTTCTACTCCTAATTCAAAATAAATTTGTGGTATATCCTCTACATGTGAATTAGATTTCCAGAATGTGATTATTACATCTATAACATGCGAATTTTAGTCTCCAATATATGCTTTCTTTCATGAAACTAGTTCTAATCAACCCTAGACTAACATAATTGAAGCATCAACTAAAATAAAGCAAGATAGATACTTGCCTCGAAATCTTTGTTTCTGATTTGTGAAATAAATTGGTGTGGTCGTGTTCCTCGTCGCGCGATCTACAATTTGGCGGTGACGGCGGTGCGAATGACGGAGTTTTTGGCCTAGAACTCCTTCGAAAGCTTCTACCCTTCCTCTCCAATGGCCGTTATTTGTTTTTGATTATGTAAACCCTAGAAGACAACCCCTAACATCTGATATAACCTTAGAAAATTCGTGGGTTTCCATGCCCAAAAATACAAAATGTCTAAAACGCCCTCCTGGGATGTTAATTAAGCCTAAAAACGCCCCGAGACCCAAACTAAACCCCCGGGTACATTATTTTGACTATCTCGACCCTTCTGAATGCATTGACACACTCAAAATGACCATACGGGTGATTTATAATTTATTCACTTTTAATTATGCGAATTAAATCCCGACACGACACAGGTGCGCCCTGATAAAATTTTTAAAATTATCAAATCAGATTCTCGTTATAATTTTAATAAATTTAATTACACATCTTAATTTACCCATAAAGTAATTTACAACGAAATTCTAATAATTACTAACTCTCATCACGCTAGTAAATAATAAATAATTTTTCTGAATTAATATTAAATTAATTTATCTCAATTTAATTTAATACATCCCTAAATTTAAAAGCCACAAAAATACGGGGTATTACAGTTTATAACTTCCCCACAGGCATAAATTCCTCACATTTTTCCCCCTTCATCTTATCTCAGACGATTTTGAAATCAGCTAATTAGGGGGCCCATACACCCTATAATCAACGCATATTAACGTAAACATCACATAGTTTCACACGTAGTACGCATAATCCTGTTTCCCTCGCATTCACAGCGTGGCTATCATATTTGGGTATTCTCAATCACCCCATAAATAAAAAATTTAATTCCCATTAACATCGTTCCACCCTTTAACTTGCGGTGAAAAGAAGAAAAATTTTTAGTGCTCTCTCATGGCACTACCGGCTCCACTGGCCTTATATCATAATATAACTTTCAACTTGCAGTTATAACTAGATACTTGTATAATGACTGAGGTACCAGACTCGTGGAATAAAGACCAAACATCTCTACACTTCCAAAAATGCGCTAAATTCTTGTGTGGGACGTCTCGCAAAGCGAAATCCAAACAAGGAACCCTCCCGATAAATTATTACCTAGCATTGTTAAAACATCTAAATCCGTTAGGCCATCAGTCCATAGCATGTTCCCTTAAACTCCTATCCCTTGAAACAATAGTATACTCATCCACTATATGTTACACAAGACCACGTATATCACGGAGTCTTACTATCACTAGTTTTTTAGCGCAAATATGTCTTTGTGATCGATAAAATCCAATACACCCTGAATCACATCAGTAAACGTCCCTACTCACCGGGAACAAATATAACCACACAACATACACACAGAAATCTACTGCACAATATATCATAGCGTATATACACATATATATAGGCTAAACCCTATTCCATCGGCCCAAGATTAAAAAGACAATGGAAATAACAATAAATGTTTAAAGTACTAATGTAAATTCCAATTCTTATCATTTACAATATAAGTCTCATCTCGTCAAAGGAATACACCAAATCCCAACAAATTTATCCATTTAATCATATTAAGAACAATAATCCAAAATGTCCTAGGGTCTAACGTCTCCCAGCTCTCGACATTTGTTGCTTTTGTGCATTGGAGGTCTCACAAAGCAAAATCCAAACAAAGAACCCTCTCGATACACTACTATGCATCTCTGTTGGTTATTAAGATCTGTCGGTCCAGGACCTAGGTCTAATAATGTGTTTAAATCAATTTATAAGGTTCCGTAGGTCTACTCACTACATGTGATACCTAGAAATATAAACCATATCCAGGATAACATCATTCTCGTATAACACTTCACTATATAACAAGAAATACATACACATAATAATGTTATCGATATAGCCACTAAACTTGTCTCACACGCGAATCTAGCGCTAATCAAAATACTGTGACTCGCCTGTGTCACATAAAAGCATACCTCATTCACCCGAGAATAAAACTGATATTCATATCTTGCCAATCACCCTGGCTGCTTAAATGGTTCCCGGACATAACATGCTCGTCCGGATCGAACCAAAAACTATCTCAATTATTGCCCTAGCTAGGCATCATACTTTTTTCCTTTTTCTCGCTTCGAGCAAAATAAATGCATGAGGTTTTACTCTCCACACAAGATAGATCTTTCCAATTAATTCACTTATCTCCAGCGACACTGGCTGTATCCAGGTTTTCCTTCTCTCGAACACCTGTAGCCTCAATCCTGACGACTACCGTCGTTGTTCCCTTAGTTCCCCATGTCCTAAGGAACACACTATTGGCCACCACAACCCTGGTTGAATTCACCATCACTTGGTAAGAATTAGGCTATCCGAATCATTTAAATGGGTCCCTTAATGGGTCTCCCCCTTGTGGTTCTTCACTAATACCGTTTCACCTAGCCTTACTCTCCGACTAAATCTTTTGATACTATTAGCTCCCTTCATAAGAAACATTAATATATCCATTGTCAAAAACACAACATTGTCGCCACCTGCATTGACCATCAAAGCATAATTTCCCACAAGTGCTGGCGACTATTCTCGCGAGTCCATCACCCACTTCAGGACTCTCTTCTCCATTGTACCTACCTCATTCGGTACACAATTATCTATATAAATAAATCTATTTTTACAAATGGACCACTGTCTGTCCCACCTGTGATGAGTTCATAACAACGTTCTCATCTCTTCCTGAACATCTGATGAAGGAACTTGCGGTCAAACTGTACCTAAAATCCTTCCATTAACACAACATTTGACTTTTCAAATGTGGGGGTCTACTCCCACCAATATAGCTTTGCTCTTACGAGCCAAGAAAAATTACCCCAGTTTTCACTTTCGGGTATACCACACTCTGCCATATGCCAAAGCCTTTGGACATCTAACTTCCATTGTCTAACACGCACAATCTCCACATTTTCTAAAATTACAACGAGCGGTCCTCTTCAAAGACTCCTCTGACTCTTTCCCATTTTAACCACAATGGGTGAGTCTAGTTTGGCACCACCTTCTGATATAGCGGTACTTAAAAATATATACTACACCTTGGTAGTCTTCACAGACCCATATTCCCGAGAAACAATAGGGGTGACCTTAACTACGGTCATCGTCCCCAAAATATACTTCAACTTCAACTGAGTCATGCCTCTTGCTGCCTCCCCACGGCCTTCGTCGATTATCCATTCATTGTTCAATAGATGAACACACCCGAACTCAAATAAAATTCATTAAATATATACACAATAGCAGGAGAACGAAATCTCACCATTGAAGTCAACAATCCTAAACTTAGGGCTTTATATCAAATAGAAGGCAACGCTGAAAGCGTAGTACGTTCGCACAAATTCCTAAGGACACTAGAACCTGATACTCTGATACCACTTATGACACCCCGCCTAATAAAATATCAGGTGATCAGTCCTAATATCAAATTAAACTGGAATCTCAAATGGTTTCATTCTCAGCATCACCGTCGAAAAACCAATTAATTACTAATAACCTATTAGGCCTGGCGTCAAAATTTTAAACTTTCTAATCTTTTTAAACTTAATACACAATTAAAACCATTCACGAAGGAATATAATCAACAAATGGAATGAATAAATAAATAACCAATAACTCTGGGTAAACATTTATACAACCATGTCGAACGCGCGTAAAATAAAATAGCTGTAAATAAAATAAATGACATCAGTGAGGCAACATGACCGAATATACTCTCAGTACCTCCTATGTAGATCACAAGAGGGGAAACATCTCTTACCCACATCCACAGCTACGGCAACAACGTCTGACTCGGAAGAATAGTCAACTAGGCGTCCATGTGTCTGAACACCTAAAAAGTATAACAAGGGAGAAGAAAAGAAAATATAGATACGGGTCAGAGCCCGAGTCTTAAAAATATTTTTAGCAAGTGTTTAAAATACTTTAATATTCAAAATATGTTATTCTCTATATTTACACTGTTGTCGCACTCGCATGAGATACCCCTCACCTCTCATTTAATAATGCACACCTAACGCATGTATTTTAAAAGTCCTAATTACGCTACCCAAACTATCTAGCATCTCACCCAAATATTTCACATTATACGCTATCTCAACAGCTCGCGTATATTATATTCTAATCTCTCACGATAGCTTATTCCTTACAATCCCTCACTTATCATATATCCATTTATTAAGAATAAACTTCACTAGTTATTACACTATTTACATCTAGTGTTATCAATCTTGTATATAATATTCTCGCTTTATACACGTATATCACATATATTTTATTGTGAATTTTATAATCCCGGATAGTCCAAATATTTAGTCACATTTCTTTCTTGGTTTTGGTCCATATATATATATATATATATATATATATATATATATATAATATACTATACACATCAAGTATATCTATACTTATCTATCACACACTATATAAGTATAACAACCATCCCTCAGAGATATAACTCAACGGATGCAGTCTCTCAGTGCTATCACCTGCCGAATAATTCCTCGAATGTCGTTCGTCCCAGATATTCCTAAATTTAAAACCCGGATCTTTCCCATAACCCGAGACTTATACACCCCCCATTTACTCTATTAGAGATCCTCGTACTCTATTTAGGATCCCCTAAAATTTATCCCCAAAAGGAATTCGTCTCCAATCCTTTTTAGGCTAAGAAAAACCTTTCTGATTTTCTGTCAAAGCCGGACCGATTCGGTGGCCAAGAAAAATGAACTGGTCTGGTGATAAATGAATCTATTCGGTAACCACCAAAAACGAACCGGTCCGGTCCCTACAGTTTTGGAAGTTCATCTTCTCCAACTTCAAAAATTCATTCTAAAACTCATCCAACTCAATTTCTCGGGTTTCTAACATCACCCAACATCAATATATATGTCTACACACTTTATTTACCCAACACACCAATTAATTTATGGGATTCCTCAATTTATTCAAGAATTAAACCTTAATTCTCATTTATACCACCCTTCCATTACTCACCATAATTTATACCATTTACATGAGTTTTAACTCAGATTTCTTGTAAAATTATTATCACATCAAAATCATATGAAATCATTTTCCAAAAATCCATTTTTGTGCAATATCCCAAACCCAAAATCTTTTAGCTTTACATCACCAACTATAATATGAAAAATAAACACACTTAAATCATTAAAGCAAGTTAAACACTTGCCTGGTTGGATAAATTCGAAGATCTTATGCCAGAATTTGTCGGAGATTGGCCTGAGTCTCCTCTTTTCTCCTTTTCTTCCTTCCTTTCTCTTCTTTCTTCTTTCTTCTTTCTTCTTTTCTTTCTCTCTTCTCTTCCTTTCTCTCGTGCTCTTATAAGAGAGAAATAAGGGTTATCCCTTATTAAACCCAAAATTAACTCTTATGCACAAATGTGAGTCTCTACTGATCTAAAATGTCCCCAGACCCCAAACACTAGCCCCGTGTACTCTATTCTGACTATCTCGCCCTTCCAAGACCAACTGTGCACTCGAAATTTCCATCCGAGTCACTTAATAAAAATTCACGACTTAAATTCAACACATCTTCACACGTGTTTTCCGCATAAATTAACATCACATGTCGCTTTTATTCACATGCGATATGAAATATAATTAATCCATCTTATTTACTTTAAATTCTCAAATTATTAAATTACACCCACTCATGTAATTTAAATATCCATAAAAGTATGGGGCATTACACCAAAACCATTTAAATAAATATTAAACAAGTGTTAAAATCCAGTAAGAGCACTTATTAGATATACATGTTAGTTTCAGGCACTCTCCCATGAGTTCCTCAACTCTCAACTAAATCCCACACCTAACGTCTCCTAATAACCCTCCTAGTTATGCTACATAGCCTAACTAGATGAAAGTATGTATCTAACCTCATTAAGTCTGGCTCCCTCGTACCGCCCATACAGTACACTACCGTGTTCTCACTAAACCATTTCATTAAGTTCCTCATACTTAAGTTATTTTTAGATATACATGATACGACGCAAATATTGCGTATTTCATCACTCGAACCTACGCATTTTAGCCCCCTCGGGTATCTTATTCCCTATATTTATGCTCGTTAACCAGACAACCTCAGATTTCTATGTTAACATGTTTACAGGGGTTAATTGAGCTTTTATAGGTATTTGGATGCTAAGTGTGAAGTTCGGACGCATTCCGCTCAATTTTCGTACGCGATCGGACGTCCAAGGGCATTTTAGTCTTTTCACATCTTGGGCACCTGGTCCAACACCTCACTAAAGTTGTATACCTCCTCACAAGCTTCGCGTGGCAGTGAACGGTGCGCGATTCCAATTCAGAACGAAGAAGTTACGGCGATTTCAGCGGACGGAAAATGCAAGTATGCAAAAACAGCAATGCAGTGTGCTGATACCTTCTAAATGGATCGATCGATTGATCCTTCTCGATAGTGGGATATTTCTTAATCATAGATCAATTGACAGTTTGGGTCGATCGATCGATCCCCTGTTTCCAGGAGATATTTTGCCTTGTGTTTTCTTTTTCCTTTTCTTTTCTTTACTTTTTCCCACTTACTATAAATAGTTTTTTTGTTGTAAATATCAGATATAAACGTTTTAGAACAGATTCTAGGTTAGAATATCTTAGGGTTTGGGGTTTTGGAGAGTTCTTCTTCATTTCTACTTGGATTGACACCCTTTTGGGTTTGTAAGTTGACTATGCATTACCCTCTCCATTAATTTAACTTGTATTTCATTCTTTCTTGCTTTGATAATTAGGTTTACAAGCTTTCATAATTAGATTCACATTCTTTGATTACTTGCTTTCTAGGTAGATTTACCGCGTTTATTTACCGCTTCCCTTTATCGCATTTTTAACATGCTTTCTAGCTAATTTAAATTAGGTTGTGCTTGAATTGAACTCACTTGAGTTGATGTGTTGCTTGGCTTTGGTGATAGTGTTTGCGGGTCTATTTCGGGTGCGTTGTCCTAGTTATTACGCCTAGGAGATTTGACGGGGCATATCCTTGCGTGCGCAATTTCAGGGGTATTTATTGATGCCAAAATCTTATTAGGCTTTTATGCTTATTTAGGGGCGTGACAATCCTTGGTTCAATTAACTGGCGAAACGAGACGCATTCTAAATAACTCGTCGACCCATGTATCCATTTTATACAAATTAACTCGGGTGAGGGATATTCGACGCAACCTATAGTTTTACCACATTATTAATCTAGTTTCATTTTCCCTTGCCTAGAATAATCATTTCCCTTTTATGCATCTTTTTCTTTTTAGTTTGTAACTCACCTTTTACACTTTTATTTCAGAGTATTAAATCATATAAATTCTAGCATCTCGTCCCTGTGGATTTTCGATACCCGACTTACCGTTGTGCTTGCCTCGCAAGTGTAGCCGTAATTTATGTTTGGTTGTATTATCGCGGTGAAACGAAAACAACGACTGTGTCCTTACACGAACACACTTTTCACGCGTAATAAAAATGGCGTCGCTGCCAGAGAATGATTTGCTCTGAATCTTAATTGGTTTAGTGCTTTGATCCCGACAACTTCTTCGATCAAAATGGCGCCGTTGCCGGGGATGAGTTTGTTTTAGACTTTATTTGATTTAGTATTTCATAGTATTTTCTTTCTATTTGTATTATTTGCTAATATTTTGCAGGACTTCCACATTTGAGCACTTAAAAATGCTCGAATTTTTCCCGCGCGCACCTACTTTGTGGAATTCGCCACTTCGAGACATTTTTTGGGGTAAGCATGTCTTATTCCAATTCTTTCGGTAATCATTGTTATAATTCTCAAAATTCTCGCGAACCTATGACTTTCGGTGAATACTTAGAATCCTAAAGTATAACAAATTCAAATATGACTTTGGGCGATTATAACGAAAGTCAAAACTTAGGTTATTGGACTTTTGATGATGATGATAATGATTTTGGTCCTTTACCTAATTATAATAGGAATTTTGAAACGAATTTGAATAGTTTTCAAAATTCCTATAATAATGAGTTTTCGTTTAAGTTCGATGGTAATTTTCAAAGTTCCCATTTTCATGGATCCGCAACTCGACCTATGACATTCGGTGAGGGTTTGCGTATGTATGAAAATGAGAAAATTGAAAATCGTTATCGGGAAGAAAATCTTTTGTGGGAACATGACTTGGATTTACTTTTTGAGTCCGACGACGATTTTGCTTCCGAGACTTTTGAAGTCGAAGAATGTTTTGAACCAAATGAAGTACTTGTGCCTATTTTGGAACAAACCATTTTAGACTTTTCCCATTGCATAATAGATTTTGAAAGCGAGGATGAAAGTGACGTAATATCTATTTGCAATGAAATGATTTCTTCTTTGGCCCCCAAAGAAGAACATTTCATTGAAAATGATATTATTTCAGTCAAAACTCAATCTTCATGCGATGATGATTCATCTCATGAGTTTGAATTTCTTTCATCCCCATTTTCATTCTCTATTATCACACCGTCTCAAGTACCTGATGATTCGGTTTCAAACTTTAATGTTTTAAACCTTTTCGCCGATGAGGAGTACTTGCTCGAGTCACCTTCCACGATCGCATCTTTGCCTTCGTGTGCGCCGCCTCCCATTCCAATTTCAAAATGATTGGGAGGTTATTCGGCTTTTCTCGGTCCCCACATATTTTTATCACCCGTTCAATACAAACCACCCATCGTCCCTCCAAAACTTTTAATTGGCGATGGTTCATTTCTTCCGCCTTACACATGCCTTCCGTTTTTCAAACGGAATCCATATTTTTTGGAGGGCATGCTTGTATGTGAGGGTACACCTGTTATCCTACAAAGTCAAATTATTTTTACGGTGGACCCTCAGTTATTTAGACTTCTAGTGTACAGTTAGTGTGAAGCCTAAATAGTAGGTTGTATATAGTTAGCTTTCTTTCTTTTTATTTTTTATTTTCTTTTTTTTAGTTTAGTGTAATTAGTTAATTATTTGTTATTTATTTTTGCTATGCTCGGTACTAACTTGTTTTGTAGATTCTTTGGACTTGTTCTTATGGGGATCGCTCCAATTTTGGGTAATATCGCTATTTTCCTCTCTTTAACTTGGTTCTTAATGTACATTGAGGACAATGCCAAGTTTTAAGTTAGGGGGTATGGGATATTTTATCCATTTCTTTATTTATTCCATGTTTTTGCTCACATGTTAGTTACTTAGTATGCTTTTCTTAGAAAAATTAAGAAATTTAAAAAGATTTTCTTTCTTTTTTCTCCTTTTTTGGTCATTTTGCCCTTGTTTCCGATGATAAATTGCCCGATCCAATAGACAACCCAATGATGCATGTTCTCGATTTTAGAAGTTGTTAGTCTTTAGTCTCGATTATTGATATTATGAATAACTTAATGAGTTAAACTTTAATCCCATGAGCACATGCACTTTTACCGTTATATTGATTTGGTTTAAGATTTTTATAACTCGGTAATCTTTTGGTGCATTGTATATACTTACACCGAGTAAGATTTGTACCTTTCGTCATTTGTGAGTGTATACAATATTCTTTTCTCATTAAAAACGTTGAATTCGTTGGTAATCTCACTATTCTTTCATTTGACCATTCATTAATTGAGTTTATACTTGAAATGAGTTACTTGATCATGATTTTCATTTATTGTTTTGACTCGAGAATTGTGTAAATTTTTGGAAATGATCATAGGCCCTCTTTGTTATATCACCCATATTAACCTTGACCTCACCCTTATATGTTTACCCTCGTTAACCCCTTTGAGCCTAAATATAGCATTTCGTTTCATAACCCCATTCCCATAACCAACTTTAAATTGCAGTTTTAGCCCATATATACACCTTCCATACCGTTGTTTGGATTGTTACATGGGATTGAATGATGTTGTTATGATGTCAGTTGCAATTTAGGCATATGAGAGTTTGATAAGTAAAGAAAAGAAAGTAGTGAAAAAGTGAAGAAAAAAAGAAAGCAAAAAGCAAAAGAAAACAAAAGAAAAATGAGAAAAATGAGAAAAGGAAGAAAATAAAAAGAAAGAGAAAGTTATATATGTTGTATATAGTTCGAATAAGCTTTGATTACTCTCCCCGATGATATATCTAATGCCGTTTTGGAACTTGTTTTTCAATTTTGATATTTCCCGCATTTTCCCATTATCCCGAGTTTTCATCCTGAACACTTTGAATCCGTATATACATTCGTTCATTTCGTACCCTAGCCAAACCTACATTACAGCCCTATTCAAGTCCTATGTAATCTTAGGTGCATGTAATTTAAAAGTTGAAATAGTTTTGATAATCTGTGAAAATGCATTTCGCCTCCTTTAATGTGCGGTATCCTTTCATTGAGATTATAATTTTTCAGTTTATATATAGCGTTCTTCATTTGTGACATGTGTACGGCCTAGTTTTCATTTACAATTACTCTTTATGCCCGCATGTCCCGTGTGTTACCACCCTGTTTCGAGTGAATTCACTTGATCAGTGTAATGCCCGTGAGGATTGAATGCGTGGTTGCTTTAACGTTTATCCAGTTTATATAACTTTTTTGCCAAATCATACTTTGCATGTGTTCGCTCCCCCCCCCCCCCCCCCCCCCATATTTTAAGGTTTCAATTCTATGAGGTGCATTCTATAATGTTAATGATTCAGACTTTTGTTTGAATCCGTTCAATGTGCTAATGATGCGTACAAAATCCTTTTCGCTATTGTTGGGCTTATCGCATGTTGGGTTGGGCATATTTTGAGGAAACCATGTGATGTTTGTGGATATCATACCTGAAAACCCTCACGAGACGACACTCGTCCACTAGGGTGACCTAGGGGTTTAACGGCTTATTGCATACGCTAAATGCAATCGAATGGCCCGCAAAAGTGGCCTTTTGCTTTTATACCATACTTTTGTACTATCTCCTGCTTTTGGTTTGCTTGTAGTTCTAGTTTCATCCTATTTCATTGCTAGGGACTAGAAATGTGTAAGTTAGGGGGTGTGATACGACGCAAATATTGTGTATTTCATCCCTCGAACCTACGCATTTTAGCCCCCTCGGGTATCTTATTCCCTATATTTATACTCGTTAACCAAAAAACCTCGGATTTATACGTTAACATGTTTTGTAGGGGTTAATTGAGCTTTTATAGGTATTTGGATGCTAAGTGTGAAGTTCGGACGCATTCCACTCGATTTTCATACGCGATTGCACGTTCAAGGGCATTTTAGTCTTTTCATAGCTTGGTCACCTGATCCAACACCTGCACAGAAGTTGTATCCCTCCTCGCAAGCTTCGCGTGGCCATGAACGGTGCGCGATTCCGATTCAGAACGAAGAGGTTACGGGAGTTTTAGCGAACGAGAAATGCATGCATGCAAAAACAGCAATGCAGTGTGCTGGGACCTGCTTGATCGATTGATCGATCAAAAGGATCGATCGATTGATCCTTCTCGACAGTGGGATATTTCTTCATCATCGATCGATCGACCAAAGGGGGCGATCGATCGATCCCTGTTTCCAGGAGATATTTTGGTTTTTCTTTTCTTTTTTCCTTTTCTTTTCTAATTTAATTCCCACTTAGTATGTAACCCATTTTTGTTGTAAATATCAGATATTAACATTTTAGGATAGATTTTAGGTTAGGGTTTGGGAGTTGAGAGCTCTTTTCTTCTTCCTTATATGGTGTGACAACATTTGGGTTTGTAAGATTGTACTTTCATCTTCCTCTCCATTAATATAACTTGTTTTCCTTTAATTCTTGCTTTGTTAATTAGGTTTACACACTTTCATAATTAGTTTACATGCTTTGATTTACTTGCTTTCTAGGTAGATTTATCGCGTTTATTTACCGCTTTCCTTTACCGCGTTTTTAACATGCTTTCTAGCTAAATTAAATTAGGTTGTGTTTGAATTGAACTCACTCGAGTTGACGCGTTGCTTAGCTTTGGTGATGGTGTTTACAGGTCTATTTCGGGTGCGTTGTCCTAGTTATTGAGCCTAGGAGATTTGATGGGGGCATATCATGTATGTCATGTGCTTACGACCTTGCGTGCGCAATTTTCGTGATATTTGTTGACGCCAAAATCTTATTAGGCTTTTTATGCGGATTTAGGGGCGTGACAACCCTTGGTTCAATTAACTGTTGAAACAAGAAGCATTCTAAATAACTCGTCGACCCATTATCCATTTTATACAAATTAACTCGCGTGAGGGATATTCGGCGCAACCTATAGTTTTACTCGCTTTGTTAATTTAGTTTCAATACCGTTGCCTAGAATAATATTTCCCTTTTATGCATCTTTTCCTTTTTAGTTTGTAATCATCTTTTACACTTTTATTTCGGAGCACTAAATCATATAAATTCTAGTAACTCGTCCCTATGAATTTTCGATACCCGACTTACCGCTGTGGTTGCCTCACAAGTGTAGTAGTAATTTAGGTTTGTTTGTATAGTCGCGACGAGACTAAAAACAACGACTGTGCACTTACACGCGCACACTTCTCGCGCGCTATCAATACACTATCTATATTTTCTATTGTCACACAAAAGTACATAAGTTATATATATATATATATATATATATATATATATATACTACCACCACTGCGTCATACCCAGAACGGCCACCGCGATGCATGCATACTCTACTATTAAGTTCATGTACCCCTCGTACTATATCAAGGACTATCGATACGGAATGTCACCTCGAACCCTAAATCAACCAACACACAGTGGAGGTGAATATAGTTATTAGCCTTTGGGTACGCACATACCTAATGTAACCAATGACCTTCGAGTCCCACTAATACACAGCACATAGTGAGCTGCCCTAAGTTTTATGTCCCGGGGCACCAATCCAGACCTCGCTGGAATTGGCAAGGTGGGATCGCCCTGTTTGCGGAACCTCTCGTGATAGCAGGCAACGTATGTATGTTGACACACAACCAATCACATAATAACTATTCGTACAGCCTATGTATACATATGTTTTTTGGGTATACACACAACCCATCATGTGAACCGATACGTAGTATTTATCTATCTCGAATACTCCATATACTAATAATTTTCACACAATATTTTATCCGTGTTTTTTTAGTATCACTCACTACCCGAAGGGTCCCAACTATCCCTTAAGGCATTTTAGTAGTTCATACATCCCTATACTACTGGTCTAAGTCTTGGGTTCACTCATGCACCTTGTGACTCGTTCTTAATTCTCGTAATTTATTAAGTTTCATATTATGCCCAATCGGCCCTAGTCTTGATCCCCTCATTTTGGCCTAAGCCTTTGTCCCTACCGTAGGTCTACTGGATCTCATTAAGTCCTTACTTATAGTTTAAGAGTCATTCAAAAGTTTCACGTCTATTTATTTGTGAAAATAGGGCATAAATAAGGGAAGTGGCAAAAATTTGGGCAGTCGAATTGATTCGGCCTTGACCTGAATCAATTCGGCCAAGGAATCGAATCGATTCGCGATGAGCAGGTTGTCTTCCTCGTTGCACTGTTACGAGTTTCTTCCATTATTATCAAACCCAACCTCCATGGATCGTATCCAAACTCCCGTATAATTCAATCCATCATCAAATATAAGTATATTAGCAGTTTCTAACGAATTTCCATTATTAAATCATCATTAAATTCCATGTTTAACAAGATTTGATTATGATTTGTGTATACAAACCCTAGTTTCACTTTTTTATGCATGTTCTTCATAAAACCCAGAACTTAATCCCTCATAACATCCCAAAAGTCAAATTTTGTATCATCAGACCCAGAAATCAAGTCTCTAATATGAATCCCAATTGTTAACATGAATTAAGCCCATTATTTTATCTCAAAATCATGTATTCATGCTAAATTACATCTCATTCTACCGTGGATATTATAACTATTCAAGAACATGCAAGACTAACACTTGCCTCTTATTAAGGTGGTCTGATTTCGTTTTCAGATGATGAAGGTGTCTTCCTCCCCTTCCGATCCACACTCCGATGGTAATGACGGTGCAAGAATGGTGTCGAATGTTCCAAGAATCCTCTCTTCTTCCTCTCTTTTGGCCTGTAAATTGCTTTCTTTGGACCCTACCCTCCTCAAACTATATGTTGATATAACACTTAAAAATTCATAACTCCTCCAACCCTAGTCTCTTAAACGATCGAAACGCCCTTATGGGGTATCCGGTTGGTCTAAAATCGCCTCGGGACCCAATTAGCACACCCAGGTACACTATTCTGATTATTTTGACCCATCCGAAAATTAATCGTGACCTCGAAATCACCATCTTAGTCACTCTACACAAATTTCATATCTCGACCTCAGTCTACACTCGACTCCCAGTTGAGATATAACACTGTCACGTCACTATCACTATTTATTACGTAAAATAATTATATACTATTCACTTAGTAATTATATTCCATAAATATTCATCTTTATATCTCCCGGTTAATATTTTAATACACATAATATTTAATTCAATTAAATTACGTCACGCATGTAGTTTAAAATAACCGAATTAATTCAATTTTAAATAATCAGAAATATGGGTCGTTACAATTGTATTGATTTGAAAAATCTTATACATTCTCTTTCAAGCATTGCCAGCGATGACCACTTGTAGGGGTGGATTGGTTTGGAACAACATTTAAGTTTGAATAGTGTTGCAAAGACTTTCTAGACTTCTGTCTCCTGTTTTTTCCCTTGTTAATATCATCTTCCCCTTCCATTGATATCTTGACTGGAATAATTTGTTTGTTCAGATACTCATTTAAATGTAATGAATTTTATAACGGCGCGCACACACACACACACACACACACACACACAAATTATATATATATGAGTCCCCCTCCTGTAAGGACTCCTTATAGTGCAGACCCTGGTATATATTATTTTTTTAAAATAGTAAAAAAATAAATTTTTTAATGATACTTTGCGGATATGATCTTCCCAGTGAGAAGATCATCTCCAATTTTTTTCATCAAAAAATTCAATAAAAAAACCGTTGAGATGAGGTGATATGTAAAAAAATGGTATAAATATGCATTTTCGGCCGTTGAAATGTTGGGTCGGTGCCAGCCACTTTATTGATTGAATTTTTTTATGAAACTTCATGGATATGATCTTCTCACTATCGAGATCATAGCCATGAAGTTTCATAAAAAATTCAATTAAAAAGTGGGTGAGATAATCGCCAACATTTCAACGGTCAAAAATGCATATTTATACCATTTTTTTACATATCATCTCATCTCAACAGTTTTTTTATTGAATTTTTTGATGAAAAAAAATTAAAGATGATCTTCTAACCGTGGACATCATATCCATGAAGTTTCATCAAAAAATTCATTTTTTTACTATTTTAAAAAAATGATATGTACCGGAGTCTGCACCATAAGGAATCCTTACAGGAGACTTTATATATATATATATATATATATATATATATATATATATATATATATATATATATATATATATATATATATATATGCACACATATTAGCAGTGCGTTGGCACACTATTGAATAATGTTACCGTCAAAATGAAATGCTATGGGAAATGTAATTGCGCACTTTATGCCATTTGCTAAATTTTTTTCATAAATGAAAATCCCTTGTAGGACCATCTTCAGACATTTTTACATTTTGTGCATTTTGTCATGGCATATTGCATAAAAGGCATTTTGCATCACTAAACTTGAATATTGTTCCAAATGTTCAGGCATTCTGAAACTGCCACAGGAAGACTTGGTTCAGCACGAGAGGCAATGGTAAAAAATATATTGTTTCAAGTGCCGCCCGGTCCTCCCCCAGCATTTCAAGTGCCGCAGGAATGAACCGTAGGCATAATGCGACTTGACAATGCCAGCCTTTTTCTTTTTGGCAAAAACGCTCAAGGTCAGTTTGGCAACCCAATTCCAAGCCTTGGAATTGGGTTGACAAATGGGGCCTCAGTCATCTGTAGTGCATATTTTTTCATTTTGGTTATGCAAAAATGCATTTTGCACAATCATAGAGATAGAGATGGTCTCACAATTTAAACCGATCCACTTGTGTGTCCAACATTAATAAACACATTCAACAATATCCCTCTGTTTCCTGTTTTCAACTGTTGATCAATGATGCACATTTCGTCCGAGGAATTTGTCATATTACCTCCCCTCCATCCCAAATTAATAGTCGTGCTTTCTTTTATGGGGCGTCCCAAATTAATAGTCCACCTTTCTTTTTTGGACGTAATCAACTAACCAAATTCCACCATAGTGACCAAGTCACGTTCTAGGCCAATGGTTAAGTGTATCCTAAAAATCGTTGTTTTTTATTAGCGACTATTAATTTGGGATGGAGGGAGTAATAACATCATTATGAAGGCATCTTGTTGGCAGTCAAAACCGAAGGGGATGATAGTCACCATTGATCATGGCATCATTTGTGTAAAAATAAAAATAAAAATAACGGAAGAAAACACCCATGATGTAAAAGCAATAGAAGGTATAATGGACTTCAATAAATTTGATTATCTTATCATCCAAAATTTGATTAAGAGTTGTTACATCAGAGTAATGCTGATGATGGACTAAAAATTTGACAGAAATTTGTTTGGGGATAAAAAATTGCTGTTCTCCACCACAACGAAGGATTGGCAACGCATTCCATCCAACAAAATGACATCTACTTACATGTAACTTAAAAAATCAATATAGGCCCAAGAATTTCCACCAGAAAGTCCCAACAACACCCCATGTCACCGCATTAAAAAGGGCCATTATAAATCCGACTCTGAAGATATCTGGAAGATCTACATAACCAGCTGTTGAAACAAAGCAAAGAAAAGCACAATATCAGTATTCAGTCCTCTAATAACTTGACACTAAAATACACTATGAGAAATTTCAAAATGTTAATCAAGATCAATTCTCCATTGTCTCTACTAAAATAAAATGGTAAAGATAACACTATTCAGGATGAAGTGTTGGAAAGGCCATCTATATAAATATGGTGTTTTTTTATTTTATTTTTTGGTGGGGTGGGGGCATTGAAAATTGTTCAAAGTGGATTTCTTCCTGGAAAAACAGCATATTCAGAAGAGAGAGAGAGAGAGGGGGGGGGGGGGGGACGCTAATAAATTTCAAGTCTTATGTTTATTGTTCCTCCATCCTATTCGAAACAAAAAAAAAAATGACTGAGCAAGAGAGAAACTAATATATTGCAGGGGATGGGAGCTACTACTGAAACAGGAATGAGAAAAGGAAACAGACGCACCTCCAAAATAGACAGCAGCCTGACCGCTGCTGTAATGCGTTAGAGCACCAAACAAATTAGTGTTGAAAGCCAAGCCCAGTGCCGCCAGCACACCAGGCACTCCGGATGCCAAGTTCATAGCAAGAAACGCAGAGTATAGAGCCCCAACATGACCAGTTTGACTTGCAAATAAATAGTGGATGAGGAAGTAAGCTGACTGAAGAACACCAAAGGCAGCTGGCCAGCACAAAGAGTAAGATTGAAGGCACTTGGCTACACAATCAGACATCCAGATCACAATCCCCAGGTTTGTCAATTGTCCAGCCATGCCAACTAGAATTGCAAACCAAGCCAAAGTATCCCACGCTGATGTTTCACGTAAACAGTCGTCCCACTCGAGCACCCCCAACAACAGGAGTATTGATAAACCAAGCATAGCAGCAACAACACTTGCTATACCAAGTGCCTCCCTGTTTCATAGAAGAAGGTATATCAATGGCCAATAAAACTAGAAAGGTTTAATTTGTCTGAGATAAGGTATATTCAAGGTTTAATCTTGGAAGGTATCATCAACTGAGATAAGAAATAGTAAACAATTCAATCAAATACGAAGCTCGGAACCAGTTCGCTTAAAGTGATGTCATGACTCTAGAGGGTAGAGTGATCATCCAAACCATTCATTGGAAAATTTAATCATTATAAAAAGTAAATTTTATGTTGATATTTTTATTAAACACTTCGTGATGTAGTTTAATCACAACCCTTCATTTCCAATGAAGGTTGTAATTTGTAGAACTCTATCATCAAGATTTATTTCCAAACTCCAGAGCTGGGAGAATTCCTCAATAATTAATAGGCCTCCATACGCAACATCAAACCTTGATCCAGGAAGTTCCAATCTCTGCAATAACCCTGATTTTTATTATTATTATTAGTTTTTTTTTTACTTAATCCCCTCTTTATTATACCTTATTTGACTTAACCCCCAGTTTTGTAATCTCTTAGACATTACCCCCAAAAAACTAACAGAGTTAGAAATCTGTTAAAAAATGCTAATGTGCTAATTAGACTTAACCCCCAACGTTATATTCTAACCAAAATACCCTCATATGTTATAGCACCAAACACTCTCTCCTTCATACCCACATCACTTCATCTTCCCCCAAATTTTGACATCTTAAAAGGAGAGATAAAAACCCACTTCATGCTTCTTCTTTCTCCGGCTAAAAAACTCACCGACGACCTCTAATTGGCCAACCCATCTCCGACCAGATCAATACGCTGATTTTTGTGTTCGTAGGTGTATGGTTAGGCATGGCTTTTAGCAAGCGCACAGATGGTGCAGCTAACACCCCGTCTGGGCTTGTTGCTATTGGGTTAGCACATGCTTTTGGGTTCGTGGCGATTTCTAGATATGGGTGAGTTGGTAATGGAGTTTCCGGTGCCAAAAAATCTCAACGGGCAAAGGAGAGTGGTCAAATAGGTGAGGTGGTTTCAGGTAGGGCATGGATCTGTTTTGGCTGGGGGCGGGGGTGCACGGATCTGGTCGTCCGGTGCTGGGGGCTGTGGCACTTCGAATCTGCTTCGAACCAGCAAGGGAGAGGGTGGATAGGATATATACGGTTTTAATTTAGGGAAGATGAACTGAGTTCACACTAAACGACGCCGACGGGTTGGGGAGATTTTATTTTGTTTCGTGATGTTTGCTTTTGCTGTTAACATTCACGTTTCAGGCGTTTTACTTGATGGGGTATTGGGTTCAGATTTGTAGTGAGTTGGATTTGTTGTTGTTGATGGGGTATTGGGTTGATTTGGGTGTTGGGAGGTGGTTTGCGTAGGGTTGAATTGGGTGCTGGGTTGTTGGAGGGTTGATTTGGGTGTTGGCATGAGGAGGAGTTGGTGATGGTGGTGGAGGAGTGGAGGTGGAGGTGGTATGAAAAATTAAGTTTTTTTTATTTGGAAAGACGATGAAGTGGAAGGATATTTCTGTCAAAATTATGAGTTGGGGGTTAAGTCTAATTAAGATATAAGAATTTTTTTAACAGATGTCTAACGGTGAGGTTATGTCTAAGAGATTATGAAACTGGGGGTTATGTCAAATACGGTATTATAAACTGGGGGTTAAGTCAAAAAGCCATTATTATTATTATTATTATTATTATTATTATTATTATTATTATTATTATTATTATTATTATTATTAGGGTTAAATGCAAATATGACCTTGATGTTTGGGATCATTTTGAACTTTGGACCTTCTGTTTCAATTTTTACAATGTTAACCCCGACCTTTTTAAATTGTCAATTTAAACCCTCCGTTACACAACCATTAAAATGCTTAACAGAAGTGCTGATTAGGCAGCCATTGTGAAGGCTTACATGGCATTGTCGATTAAAATATTTTTAAAACTTTAAAAAAAATTCAAAAAATATATAGAAAAAGGAAATTGTAATTAAAATAATTTAAAAACATACACAAACAAAAAACCATCAAACACCTCACAAACCCTCCACCACAATTTATTATTTTTGACCCACCAAACATCACCACGTAACAAACCCACCACCACCATTTTTTACCCACCAAACAGCCCACCACTGCCCTTTCCCCCACCGTCGCCCTAGCCCATGGTTCAAAGTATCGGCCGAGTTGACTCGGTATCGGCCAAGTCAACTCGGAATCGGAGGGTACCGCTATGATACCGAGAGGCGTTTCAAAAAAGCACTGAATCGTGTTGTCTCGCCGATATATTGGCCGAGACAACCGATTCCGAGACGCCTCGTCACGATATCGGCCGAGACAGCCGCGATATCGTCCGAGTCAACCGATTCAAACGACACATTTTTTTTTACCCTTTTAACATTTTTTTTGGTACCCAAAAAACATTTTTCTCCAAAACATTTTTTTATTTTGTTTGTAAAAAGATGTCAAAAATACGTTTTGTAAGACATTTCTTTGTACATTTTTTTACAAAACATTTATTTGTACAAAAAAAATGTACACGTTTTGTAAGACAATTCTTTGTACAAAAAAAAATGTATACGTTTTGTATGACATTTTTTTGTACATTTTTTAACAAAACATTTATTTGTACAAAAAAAAATGTTGTGAAAAATTATCGCGACCTTATATAATTTTTCTGAGTAATATGGAAAAAAATGGCATTATTATTTGAACATCGTCATATTTTATTTTATTTTATTTTTTGATAAAATTTTAATCTTTTACCATATTTCTTCGTTGTTGAAAATATATTGTAACATTTACAGAAACACGACCTATATAAGTTTGTCCACATAACATATACATGCGGAATAATTTTACACACTAAGATTAAATTAAACAATTGCAATAAAGTTAAAATGTCAGTAATATAAAACTAATAACACTCACCGTACATAAAAATATTTGAACTTGGAACAAAATATCCTATCAAAATATAATGTCACATAATGATGTCCAAAAATGGAAGAGACAAATATTGGGGGAAAAAAGAATCCCCATAAGTCTAGTCTCGTCCATGAATATCAAACATCCTCCTACATAAATTAAAATCAACAATTAGTCACTATTACGTAATTATTTAGAGATTTTAAATAATTAAAAATAAAAATAAAATTAGTACGTTAGCAATATGCCAAGTCCGTCACGCTTCAGAATAACTAATTGTACAATGTAATGCATATTAAATAATGGTATGAACATATCTGATTGGTACATATTGTTAATCTTATTTTTCAAAAATTTATATATTTTTTTCAAAAATTTTCGCGCTCTCTAAATAGCGTGTCTTTGCCTATCGCCCGATACCGCGACCGAGTTGAAAATCGAGTGTCTGATACCGAGACTTTGAACCATGCCCTAGCCCCAACCCGCCCCCAACTGCCTTGATTTACCACCACTCCAACCAACCCACACAAACCCTAAATAGATCTAAATCAAATTCAAACCAAATAAATATCGAACCCAAGTTTAAATCAAAATTAAATCTGAATCGATTTCAGATGTATACATATATATATGGACAAACATATGCATATATGTAGAGCACAGTAGAGGAAGAAAGTGAGAACAAAATTCCAACTTCAACGAGAATAGGGAGGGAGAGGGATGTCGGGATGAGGGCAGAAGGGTGGGTTGGGAGGTAGTTGCCGCTGGTGGTGTGATTTGGGGGTAGGAAGGGGCGGGGGGGGAGGTGGGGGGGGGGGGGGGGGGGAGAGAGAGAAATGGGTTTGGGAGAGGTGAGAGAGAGGGATATGCCATTTTCTGTTTTATATTTTTTGACCTTTTTTAAAGTTATAAAAATATTTTAATTGACAATGCCAAATAAGCTTCCACATGTGCTGCCTAATCAGCACTGCTGTTACGCCTCTTAACAGTTGTTTTAAATTTTGCGATTTAAAAAGGTCGGGGTTAACATTGCAAAAATTAAAACAGAAGGTCCAAAGTTCAAAATCACTCCAAACATCAGGGTCAAATTTGCATTTAACCCTTATTATTATTATTATTATTATTATACATCAAGCCCATCATCTGAACTATATTGAAGACTCAATGGTACAAACTTGAAAACAGCATAATTAACAGTAAAAAAAAAAGGAGCTCCAGAAATCAAAATGTCTCCTAGAAACAAAACAATAAAAAAAAATGGCAATAATACTGGGGAACGGGGGTGGGGCATAAATCTATCATACTTGTGCTAAAACCAATAAAATACACCATCAAGTTCTTTAACAATAAACTAACAAATATATAAGGAACTACATATTTTTGTCATTCTTTACCTTGTATGAAGAAATCAATTCTCAAATGTCATCACCCACTTATTGCGACTGATAAAATTCCCAGAGATAGCTATATTTTTTCTGATAATTCATAATATGTGATCCATTAATACTATATTTTTGTTTGATAATTCATTACATGTGATCCATTAATTGTGTGTCCTGCATGAGTATTTGCGTCATATCGATTATATGTCGGAATTGTGTCCTTACTATTTTAAAATTAAGGTATAAGAAAAATTAAGGTACATCAACAGTAAATTTAAACTACATAGGAAGGTTAGATGAGTGTCAAAATAGTTGAACTATCCTCTTGGGGATTAGTCAGGTGCTTAAAAGGGCTCTAAGAGGTCGGAATACATTAAGATGTCCAAAAAAGCAATTGTTGACCTTCTACACTATATATACACCCAAAGGGGGAGGAGAGGGGTGTTATTTATGCTGCAATTTGAATGTTTTATAACTACCAGGGATCTTCCGTGTTGCACAACTCTGTTTACTTTGTTGGTGATCATGCATTCACGAAGTAAACTTATCAGATTAATAGATGCATCAATATCACAGCCAAAGAAGTAAATGCGTACAGAGGATCACATGATTAAAAGGCATCAACACACCATTCAATAGATCTAACTTCACAAAATTCATTATAAAACTCATTTCTTACATACAGCAAGAGCATTGAAGGCAAGCAAATGTCCACACAAACATCCAAATAATTCCAAAATAAAAACTGATTGACCACTAAATTAATGAATATATAAAACAGAGTGTAATTCTGTAGCATTTTATTATCTGGTGATTCCTGGTATAATTAACACAAAAAATATCCTAACAATATGCTGGCGATTCACCTGAAATGACATTTAAATAGCATCAAAGATTATAAACATGAAGTAATGATAAATGATACTTACCCAAAAACCCACAAAGAAACTGCAAGAAGCATTGTAGCAACCATCACCCACTCATTTTTAGTTACAGGGCCCATAAGGTCCAGTTTCTTTGCAGCATTTGCTGGGGCATCAGGTGTATCTTTAATTTCAGGAGGATAAAGTTTGTACAAGAGAAATGGAGTAGCCAAGAGAGAAACAATTGCAGGTAAACTTGCAGCCTTGAACCAAGAAACCCATGGACTTGAAATAACCACACCAAGTTCCTCAGCTAGTTTGAGGCACAGCAGGTTTTGGGCTGCAGCAGTGAGGAAAAGAGCACTAGAGTTACCTGCAGACTGACCCGCATCACAGAGAGCAATGAGTAAGTCATAGAGATATGAAGTAATAACAAGATATACAAAAATAACATATTGGCTAATCCGGATAACTCAGGGTGATTTTGGTTATGTTCCTAGTTGGTGGTGGAATTAAACCAGTTTCATTTATTTAACTGTTTAAGAGACTCCATCAAACAACAATAATCATAATGCTCAAGTAAGAAATGATCTAATGATGATGGCATATGCCATAAATTATAACAAAAGTTGGTTAAACCAAATTTTGACAAAGTAGTGAAGTTGAGCACTTAACGAAGAGAGATAGAGAGAGAGATCCTTGGCTTGTTGAATTTAAGGAAAATTATTTTATACTATTAAAAATGTTTTTAAATTTATAAGAAAAATATCTAGAAACATTAATTTATTTACTAAAAATATTTTTTGGCTATATTGAAATTTTATTTGGACAGTGCAATAAACACTGGTACTCTTGTAACCATAAGATGATTCACTCTAGGCATGAGTAGTGCCGTAAACATGAGTAATTTGACATAAACACCCGGGTTTGAGTAGTTGCAAATACTTCAATAGTGGTATAAACATGAGAATGATGTAGACACAAATAATTAATCATAAAAGGGTGAGGGTATATTTGTACGTTTCCTTTCTTTTGACTTTTGTCACACTTGTCCGATTTTATTGCGTAGATATTATCATATTATGCTTATGATAGAAGCTTCTAGCAGGTACCATTAGAGTTGTCATGCATGACAACTCATACATATTAGCACATTCTATAAACCTCTCCCAATGCCTATAAATGTACTCATTCCCCATTGGAATTGGAAAGATGGATTCTTTGATTGTTAATAAAATTTCAGATTGTGTTAGATGTACTTTTCTCTTTTCTTTGGATCCAATTGGTGGTGTTTTGCATCAAATTGGTATAACTCCCTGGTCTGTGGGTGGGTGGATGTCCTCCCATTGCATAACCATTAATGGTTCCCAAGAAGAGAAATCAGAACACCTATTCTGAAAATCGAATGGCTGCCCTACAGGAGGCATTAGCCTTAATGATTGCTGAAATCAAAGAAAGATGGAGCCAACAAGCCCCTCCTATCAAAGCTTGAAGGAACTGCTCCCATTCAAACCCTAGCCTTTATTTGAACCCTTATTTCGACAATCACTAAAACCTTCAAATCCAATCCGCTGAAAGCCCTAGCCCTATGGAACAGCTACAACCTTCGCATGCTTTAGGTGCCCAAAACCTTAAGGCTGCATCACCCCAACCCTCTACCAGCCCCGGCCTCCACCTCCATTTCTCTAATGACCCTCGCGAACAGAGAAAGAGGGGGACCAGCAACATTCGGTTACAACATCCCAGCCCTAGGGCTGCGATAAAGAAGAAAAAGAAGAGAGGAAATCCTCAAAATTGCAGCCCTGATCAGATCCTAGGGCTACAACGAGGAGAGCGAAGAGAGATGAAAAGACATCGGACAAAGAAACGTCCAGAACAGTTCTCTCGTTAGTCACTGTAAGTTTGACGCTCTCTTCGAGGGCATCTTTCGAGCTAAACAACAACCACAGGGGTTACGAAATAGGGATTTGTATCCCAAGTCTACTTTTCGATCCCGGCGGTGTTGATCTCGGATCGGAGAAAAGAGGAGAAGAAGTCTAGAAAAAAAAGGAAAAGATCATGAAAAGAAGAGTGTGTTGTTTGGGCCTAATTTCTGGGATCCATTTATTCTCTTTGTTTTGGATTGCTAACTGATGTTTTTGGAGTTTATTTGGGCCAGAGTTTTGTCAATTTTTGGGCTGAAATTATGCAGTATTACAAGTCTGATTTGGCCCATTTTTGGAGATAAAATTTTGGGCCCTCCCTAATTTAGACAATTATTTTGGGGGGCATTTTTTCCCTTCGTTTTGAAGATTTACGCAAGCATCAACTTTTATTCCGGATTTTACATTTTACCCTCTTAAAATTTGGACACATCCCCAAAAGCGACACCATGTGAGCTTTAACGACGTTTTCGTGGGTGCATCTCATATATCCAGAAGTAGTTGGAACAAAAGTGATGGTCAAGATCCCTTTTAACTATATTTAGCTATTCAAGGGTAATATACCTACTAAATTTATTGATTTTTCAAGTACAAGTATAATAGAACCAATACATTTGCTAATTTTCTATCCTTGTAAATCAAAACTACTTTTATAATAATTTATTTCTGCCATATTAAAATACTACTAATATATTTACATGTTTTCTTAACTTTATGTTTTGCTAATGAATATATTTTAATGTTGTAAGACACATGGTTGTTAAAGGCGCCTAGCCCCAGGCTCATAAAGGTTCCTTCGGTAAGGCGAGCCCCTAGGCATCTGAACGCAGGCGTGGCTTAGGCGCGCCACATTGAATTGTTCTAAAACGAACTATAATAGCAAACATAGGACAACAAATAAGTTGATTTTAAGTTTTATTGATGAAAGTTGAATCACTTCCACTACAAAATTGACCAAAGTCAAAGCATAAGAAATCCTAACCCATAGCAAAAAAAAATTGCAGTCGCGAAAACCTTTATTAGAGAGAACGGGATACAACTTCAGGCAGCTTTCATTTTTTCTAATATAACGGTAAGCCGGGGGGTCAATCTGCTACTCAGTTAAAAAACCCTGAATTATGCTATGGATGCAGCGTGGTTACCATAGCTCATGCATTTATTTTAATCTCTGGGAAAGAGTTTTTGGGTTTCGGGTACTAAAAAAAAAGGTTCTACTCTACGTTCATCATAGATAAGCAAGTGTCCTGCTCGATTACAAAACATGAAAAAGAAAGAACTAAGCGCTTGTTAATTTATTCTAATGTTCCCCGAGGGTGAAAACCCGCACAATAAGATCTTGATGTTCTTTGAGCAGCGCTCCCTTCCTCTTTTCGAGAGAGCGTATTGCGTTCCGGATAATACCTTACACCGCACCAATTAACATGTTGACTTTGATTCATCTTTTAACAATTGTCGGAATACAATTATTTAAACACTTAACAATTTTTAGTTTAATTAACTATTTAATAATTAGTTTGATGATTTGTGATGCAGGAGCATTAGAGATAAAAGCTAATTTAGTACTTTTGTCGTTATATATTTTGAGAGGCTTCTAGATTGCTGATGCCACCATTGAGGCCCACTATCTTGTGACATCATCCTTCTAGAACCCTTTCCTTTATTCCATTGCAACTTAAAAATAGGATGTTATTGTAATCACTACTTTATTTTAAGAGATGAATGAGAAATAGAAATTGGGCCGTTGGCCTCTAAATATTGTTATTGTGTAGTTTAACTAAAATCGTTTTCACTCCCAATTACACATCAAATTGTACCAGAGCAACGCTTGCTCTCAGGTATTCAAACATGGATGTGGATGATTGGGATTTTGGGCCGTGCCACCCAAACAAAGCACAAGCCACAGCTAAATTCAATTTCCCAGGCGGTCAATCAGCAGCACCTCATCTTTCCCGGTATCAAGCAGATCTGAAAAGCAGATACCAAACCCTAGCCCTCTCGATCCCCAACTTTGATGCCAAAATTCCTGCAATTTCTGGCCAGCTGGCAACCCCTCCGACCAAAAAAACAGTCGGCAAACACTGCACAACTTCATCCGATTCTGACCACGTAATCCTCGGACCGATCCAACAACTTTCGGACCACCTCCCACTGATTCCCAACAGTGTTCTTCCGAGTAAACCTGTTGTTGACCCGACCTAGCTGACCCAACACTGGCACCCCTGACAGACTCTAACAAACCAGCAGCCCTGCCTCAAGCCAAGATCCGGCTTGCACCAAGACCATCACCCCATAAACCACCTTTCGACAACCATCAGGGCAGGCCTGTCAATCGGGCTGGGTGAGTCGGCTTGGCTATGTTCAAGCTCGGCTCACAATTATTTCGGGCTTCAGGCCATTTGAGTTCGGGTTCGGAGAACCTAGACTCAAACTCGACCCACACGTCATATCAGACTTTGGGCTCTTATTCGGGCCTACCCAAAAAAATAAACAAGTAATTTTTCTTCTTGTAATTTGCTGCCCCATGAAAGATTTACAACATACATCTTATAAACAACATCTAAAGGAAAGAAAATTCATATACTTAGTCGGAAAGCCAATTGCAATTAAAGTTCTTCTACAACTTGGACACAAAATGATTAATTTTTTATTGTGTTTAATACTCATACTCAATATTTAAAAAATCACTTAAGGCTTACGCCCCGAGGCAGAGCGGGGAAAAATCGCCTTGAAACTTAAGCCTCAAAGGCCAAAAAGAGGCTTACGCCTCAATGCCATTGGGAAAAAAGAAACTATTCTTTTATCACGAACTCTGTTTTTCGGTTATTTTAATATATATATATATATATATATATATATATATATATATAGAGAGAGAGAGAGAGAGAGAGAGAGAGAGAGAGAGAGAGAATTGATATATATACAGACTCTGAAGATATATGTGTACCAATATGATTATTTACCAATTTTGTTATTTATTTGGTACTAAATAAAATAGTTTTTAAACATTCCTTTACATTTAGTCAATTTGACCTTTGAATAAATATAGATACATATATACTAATATGATTATGTAATTGATAAAATTATTTCATATAGTTTTTTCGTACAAAATTATTAATCAATATAAACTAAATAATTAATTATTTGACGATGATACAGGAATATATTTGTTGATTTAAATAAATATACTGATTAATATTAATATATTGTATTTAATATATGCTAATATTATATATATATATATATATATACAGAAAGTCTCTTATAAGGACTCCTTATGGTGCAGACCCCCGGTACATACCATTTTTTTAAAATAGTAAAAAAATGAATTTTTTGATGAAATTTCATGAATATGATCTTCATGGTGAGAAGATCATCTCCAAATTTTTTCGTCGAAAAATTCGATAAACAAACCGTTGAGATGGGATGATATGTAAAAAAATAGTATAAATATGCATTTTCAACCGTTGAAATGTTGGGTCGGCGCCATCAACTTTATTGATTGAATTTTTTGATGAAACTTCATAAATATGATCTTCTCACTATCGAGATCATATCCATGAAGTTTCATGAAAAAATTCAATCAAAAAGTGGGTGAGATGATCGCCAACATTTCGACGGTTGAAAATGCATATTTAGAACAATTTTTTTCATATCACTTCATCTCAACGGTTTTTTTATTGAATTTTTTTATGGAAAAAATTGGAGATGATCTTCCTACCATGGAGATCATATCCATGAAGTTTCATCAAAAAATTAATTTTTTTACTATTTTAAAAAAATGGTATGTACCGGAGTCTGCACCATAAGAAGTCCTTACAGGAGAGGGCCTCTCTCTCTCTCTCTCTCTCTCTCTCTCTCTCTCTCTCTCTCTCTATATATATATATATATATATATATATATATATATATATATATATATATATATTATGATTATATGCACAACTAATTAATAAATTATATTTATAATATTCTTTTGGCACACAAGTATTAATCAACAACATATACTAAACATAGTTGTCAAAATCGTCTGATTCGCGATTCGAATCGGACGATTCGATTCGATTCACTACCAAAACGATTCGAATCAACCTTAGAATCGCAAATGTCTAAAGAATCGGACTGAATCGGCGATTCACGATTCGAATCTTCCGATTCGGTCCGATTCAGTTTTTTTTTTTTTTTTTTCCCCGCGATTTTTTTACATTAAATTAATATATAGGCTCTTTATGATATATATTTGTTTTATGTAGGGTGTTTTAAATTAATATGTAGGCTGTTTTATGATATATTTTTGGTTTTTACATTTTTAAGCTTAAAATGAATGAGAACACGTGCTCCGGTTAATTTTTGTGATATATTTTGGTATATTATCATGTGCTACAATTAGTTTTTTGTCATATTACGCTTAATTACCAATTCTATAGTGTTAAATTCCATTTACGTATGTTTTACTACATTTTTATTGTTTGGTTCCGATTCGACCGATACGATTCACGATTCGCGATTCGGGGGGTAAACGATTCACGATACGATTCGCGATTTGACAACTATGATACTAAATAATTATTTGATGATGATACACGGATTTCCCTTCGTGATATTAGACCTATTTTAGTATTAGTGATGATGAATGGATCTTTTTGGTGAAAATTGTTGTCTGACATTATTTTTGTGATTTATTGGAATTGTTTTTAATAATATTTTATTGATTTTTTTTTTTAATTTGAGGCTTACGCCTCAATGCGCCTCCCCCTCACGCCTTTTTAAACATTGCTCATGCTATAGTGGTCTCATTACAATAATTAATATCAAGTTATTCTAAAAAGGTTAAAAGCATCATTACAATATATTAGCGTGTACTTGTATATACTGTTTGGTTTAAAACCTAAACCATGTTTTTATGAATTTATATTAAGTTTTGTTTTTATCAAGTTAAATATATATATATATATATATATATATATATATATGTGTGAGTGTGCGCGTGCGCAGAAAAATATCACAATAAGAGATTCCACGAAAACAGTTACAAATTGCAGAAAGTAAAGGAAATCACAGGCACGACAACGATTTACGTGGTTCGGCAATTTGTCTACGTCCACAGTTGTCCCCCATTCTTGTTTCCCTTCTTCTTGGGTATCATTCCTCTCCGTTCCCTTGCTTGCCTTTGCTCGACCGTTGTCCCCTCCACTAGGATGGACCACGTCCTCCACCTTGGCGTACTTCTCAATACAAGCTATAATAAGATCATCGATGGTGATGGTGATTGTGATGGTGATGGCCTCCTTCTTAGTGAGGGATTGGTGCAGCAAATAGGTGGTTGGCAAGCCGATTTTAAAGGATGCTACGACAATCTGCTCCGAGCAATCCTCGATCTCATTGAAAACTTCCCAACATCTTTTGGCGTAGTCTCGGAGGTTCTCCTGTGACTTTTTCTTCATTGTGAGTAGTGCATCCATCCGCTTGGGATGGGAGCTGCTAGATATGAATCGCGTCGTGAAGGCCTCCGCCAGTCAATGTTTAAAAAGGCGGAAGAGGCGTACGCCTCGAGGCGCGCCTCGAGGTGAGGCGCTGAAAAAAAGCCTCGAGGCTTAAGCCTCGGGGCTGAATTTGAGGCTTACGCCTCAATGCGCCTCGAGGCTTACGCCTCGATGCGCCTCGCGCCTCGCCTTTTTGCTAAGGTGCGGGGGGGGAAAAAAAATCTTTCATCACAAAGTCTGTTTTTTTTTTTAAAGGTTAAAATTCTTCATTTTTCTAAAATTGCACCTAACTTAAAAAAAAGTTGTTTTAATCTACTAACTCTTATTCTTTTTTTATTTTAGTTTAGTTTTAAAGTTGCACTTAATTTTGTTTTTCTTTACTAATTTGTTTGAAATAAGTGTATAAATTTGTTTGAAACTATATTTTGTTACAAATATATAGTTTGCTTGAAATAAATGTACAAAATTAACTTCAATATGACTTTTTTTTAAAAGGTTTCTATTTTTTGGTTTTCAACTTAGATTAATATGTTTTCTTTAACTTATACTAATATATTTTAAAGGCTGTTTTTTTTAATAAATTTAGGTTAATATGTTTTATTATTTTTTTTAATAAAGTTGCTATTTTTTTAATCTTAGCTTGAAAATCAATGTTTTTTTTTAATAAATTTGCTTGTTAAGTTGCATTGATTAATTTATTGTCATATTATAAAAGAACCAATATGTGAATGAAGCTAAAAAAATGATTTTGCCAATACGATTTTGCATTGATTAATTTATTGTCATATTTAAAATAATCAATATGTTCAAATTGATTTTCTTTTTCTAAAAAGTTATATTGGGGGGAACAAAAAAATGTCAAACTATGTGAGAAAGCCCTCAAGGATGTTTTTTTAGTAGTTTTATTTTATATTTCTTTGTTATTTTATTTTTATGGTTTTATTAGTATTTTTTTAATATTATTTTGCTCTTTTTTTTTTCTTTTCGGTGAGGCTTACGCCTCAAACGCCACGAGGCTTACGCCTCGCCTCGCCTTTCCCCTTTTTAAACATTGCCGCCAGTGCTGCAAAATTCCTGATCGACCTGTGAGGAAGCCTCTCAAACCACTGCTGTGTTACATCATGTAGGCTAGAAGGGAAGATTCTGCACGTAAGTGCGCATTGTGACTCCATAAGGTCATTGTCTGCCGATATTGCCTGACATGG
Source organism: Sambucus nigra (assembly GCA_949130495.1). Taxonomy (NCBI): domain Eukaryota; kingdom Viridiplantae; phylum Streptophyta; class Magnoliopsida; order Dipsacales; family Adoxaceae; genus Sambucus; species Sambucus nigra. Next base: position 577,649,379 of record OX422210.1, on the reverse strand, counting down.
TCTATGGGGTCTGTTTTTCCGTTGTAGACCTTGAACCTGGGGACAGTGAATTTTTTCGGGGGCTCCTCCTGCTCAATTGCCCTTGAAAAAGGAGACTTCCTCTGAGTATTGAGAGCCTTTCTGGCTAGCTCTCTGATGGATCTAGCTCCTCGGTAAGCTGGATGTTGGTCCATCTCTCTACGGACCAGAATCCGTAAGTCTTTATTATGTCGATCATTGCTTCTGTGGCGCCTCTCCTGCTGGCCACGTTCTGATCTCCCTCACTCTGATATGTCACGTTTAGTTCTTTCCTGATCATGCCAGGAGCTTCTTCCTCGGCTACGAATGTTGCTAGCCTGAGGGCTAGGAGTCCTCGCACGACGTTTTCCAGTGGCCCTTAGGAGGTCCATTCTTTCGAGTCGCCTCTGCAGGCGAGAGTTTTCTTCCACTTGGAGGCGCGCAGCCTCCTCTTGTTCATGAAGCCTAGCTTCATAAGCATCGACTAACCTAGAAATTTGGGTAGACCTAGGTGGCCCACGGCTTTCTTCAGAGGGTTGCCTATCCTAGTGAAACCTGGGGTTTGTATGCTGCAAGGTTCTAGAAGGCGCGCGATGCGTGACCGATGCGTAGAGGCCAAGTATCAAGCATTAGGAGCCTAGGCGAGGCCTATGCGTGAAAAGGCGTTTTGCCTTTTTTTTAATTATACTTAGGCTTCTAAAATAATAAAAGCATAAATATAAGCACAACTTACATAAAAAAAACATAATCATAAACATGCAATCAAAATTTTGAATAAAATAATACATACCTTGAAATTTGAAATTTTATTCCTACAAAATTACGAATAAAATAAAACATACCTTGAAGTTAGGGTTCTTTTTTTTTTCTTTCGTTTTGTCTGATCGGGGTTCTCTTTTAGGGGTTTAGTTTGTTATGTTAGGGTTAGATTAGTATATTAGATAAAAAATAAATAAATAAATAAAACTTTTGTATGTTTTTTACCCAAAACGACGTCATTTTAACTCAAACATAAGAAAAAATGATTTTAGCAATATAAAAATTTTGAAAAAAAAAGCGCTCCTTATGCGCGCATCACCCTCGTTGACCGCCTTAAAAAAGCGTTAACCACGCCTTTTCCCACGCATACCCCTTATGCGTTGCGTTTCTAAAAAGCATCACGCATAGGCGTCGCCTATGCGCGCCTTTTAGAACACTGGTATGCTGGCGAATCTCAGACCTGATTCTAGGAGGAACTGGGTCTTCTTGGACGTCGCCGGCTTGGGGGATGCTGCTGCTGTGATGAGACATTACGGGCTTTCTGGTAATGAATGCTTTCGTAGGAATACAAGTCATTTCCCACAGACGGCGCCAATTGTGAGTGCAGAAAACAATCACAATAAGATATTCCACGAAAACAATCACAAATAGCAGAAAGTAAAGGAAATCACACGCATGACAACAATTTACGTAGTTCGGCAATTTGCCTACGTCCACGGAGAGGTTACTTGTTCTTATTAAGTGTCTCTCAAAATCTCAAGTTTCAATCCCCTTACCTCGGACTGGGGTAAACAATTTATAGGTATGTTGTTACAAAGTTTGAGTCGTTCAAGAAACTCTAACTATCGTGCGAATTTGCCATAAGGTATTTGAATATCTCATCCGAGATTTTTGATACCTGATTTGACCATATCGGTAAGTGTCGTTATACCACTAAAATACTCGTGTGAAAATTGAGTCATCATTTGGGCCGACTCAAGTGTTAATCCATCAGGACTGGTCGGCTACTCTCATGGACTATAGAAAATGGGCTCCCACAATATATATGTAGATTTTTATTCGGGTTCAGGATCAATTCACGCTTAGTCACATGTGGCTTAAGCTCTGCCCAAATTAAAATTCGGGCTTGAAAGGTTGGCTCAAACTCACTTAAAAATTGGGCCATATTAATCGGGCAGAGCGGGCGGGCTTCGAGCTTGACTAGCCTAATTGACAGGCCTACCCGATTCACTTAACACCACCCCTCTAACCAACTCGAAAACCCAGGCAACCCATTTCAGACCGTATATCCTTCAACTATTTCCCCACCAAACAGGTCGGACATCCAAAATAACCCCATCATGCCCCCCTTCAAAACAAAACCACTTGGATGCATTTCCCCTCTATGCTGGTTATCCCTTCTTGGGCATTCTCCCGATTCTGCCTCATGTGCCGCTCTCGGATGCACGATCCATTTGTTGTCAACATGACACATTCTGTCACTATTACATAAAGCGTGTTGCCCTTACTCCTGTACCAACCATTTATGATGCCTCCTCGCTCGTGAACACCATGCACATGCTCGTGATGTCCTAAGCCCTCATCAGTAGATTCTAGCCTTCCGATGATTCTGTCATGCTGCGAACGAGCATTTCCTTCACCCGTTGCATGTCCAAGGAAAGTTTGTGCACTGTCATCATCGACAGACGATCATTTCTCACATTGACTTAGCCACCGAGGCAGAGGAGAGCGGTTTGTGCTACATTCTAGTTAGCCCGATTGGCACTCCGGAGGCCAACGTCCCACTTGAGATCTGAGACCTTCTAGACTCCTACCCCGATGCCTGCTCTCCACACGACGAGCTCCCACCGCTTCGCGACACGATCGACTTTGTTCCTGGGGCGTTACTTCCCAACCTCCCCTCACTGCCGTATGTCCCCTCGCACCGTGCCAACCCTTCTCACCCAAAAAAAGGATGGGAATTAGAGGGAGTGCGTGGATAATTGGGCTATCAATAAGATCACCATCAAAGTATAGGATTCTTATCCCCCGCGTCAAGGATATGCTTGATCAATTACATAGGGCGCGGGTCTTTTTCAAACATGATTTGATAAGCGAATATCGTCAAATTTAGATGATGTCCGACAATGAATGAAAGACCTCCTTCAAGACAAAAGATGGCATATACAAGTGAAACGTTATGCCTTTCGGGTAATCTAATGCCCAATCTACCTTCATCGGGTTAGGGCCCAAATCCTTTATCTATTTTTCGGCAATTTTTTGATGGTTTACTTTGAAGATATCCTCATCTACAGCAGATCGAAAGAGGAGCACGGATCACATATGGCACCTTTTTGGGTTATGTGGTTTCCGACGATGGCGTACGCGTTGATTCCTCTAAGATCGAGACCATAGTGGATTGGCCTACCCCCACCTCTATCTCACAGGTGTGCAATTTTCACGATCTCGTCGACTTTTACCAGCGATTCATTGTTGGGTTTAACACCATTATGGCTCCGATCACAAATTTGATGAGTACGTCCTCTGGTGCTGAATTTTGATGGACCAATGCCGTGAACCATGCCTTCCACCGCATCAAGACCCTCATGATCACGCACCATTTCTAGCCCTTCCAGATTTTTTATTTGTCTTGCAATGATTGGCAAACGGGCATCGTCGATGTTTTGGGTCAAAATGGCAACCGATCGCGTTCTTTAGCCAACAACTCTCAAGGGACGCCTTAAATTATTCGACTAATGACCTTGAAGTCTACGCCGTCGTCAAGAAGCTCAAATTCTGGTAGTCTTATCTTCTACACAAGGAGTTCCTCATCAAATCAAACCAAGAGTCCTCCGATATCTTCATAGCCAACACAAGATTAGTGACAAACACGTTAAATAGACAACCCTCCTATAGCGTTATACATTCCACCTCCATTACAAACCAAGGAAGGAAAACCATGTAGTCGATGCTCTTAGTCACCACAGCCACGTTTTGGTCATTTTTCGCAGTCGGGTTTTTGGATTCAAAAAGTTGCGAGGCTTGTACGCTTCTGACTCCCATTTTGGCCTTATTTAATGAGTACCAACAACATAACGATGCTTCGGGGACTTTTAGCAACAGGATGGCTTTCTTTTTCGTGGCATGACTCTATGTGGACCTGCTTCCTCCCTTCGTGAGAAGATCATTGTCAAGGTTCATTTCGATGGCCTCGTTGGCCATATGAGCATGGAGCGCACCCACTCAGCCCTAAGGGAGAGGTTCTTTTGGCCTACTATGCACTGAGACACAAACACCTTCATTTGTCAATGTTACACCTGCCAGACAACTATGACAGCTAAGAAGCAGCATTCCAACGTTGGTCGTCACAACCCCTTACTCATTCCCGATCGCCTGTGGCAGGATGTTTCTATCAACTTCATCGTGGGTTTCCCCCACACCACTCAGTGGCACGATTTGATCATTGTTATCGTTGACCGATTCTCCAAAATGGCACATTTCATTTCCCGACATCACACAAAAGATGCTTCCCATTTGACTACCCTATATTTCCAGGAGATTATCCGTTTGCACACCGTGCCCCATAGGCATCACTTCCGACAGAAATGTCAGATTTATGTCATTTTGGTGCACCTTATGATGCTTACTGCGATTTTCCCTTTGGTTCTCCATGGCATTCCAATAGCCAAATCGAGGTTGTCAATCAAAGTGTGGAGGATTTACTCCGTTGCCTTGCTGCTGAGATCCCATAGCGATTGGATGTTGTCATTGCTCAATCCGAATTTGCCTTCAACAAAGCTGTCAATCACTCTGCCATCTTATTTTTTTCAGTCCAGGTTATTTTGAGAGATGAATGAGATGTAGAAATTGGGCCCTACCCTCTAAATATTATTATTGTTTTATTGTGTGGTTTAATTAAAATTAGTTCTCCTGCCAAGTAGATTTGAGTTAAATTGATCTAAATTTTTGCTCAGCAATTATGCTATGTGTTTCAAATTTATAACATAACACCACTTCACACTAAAATTATACAACAAATCCACTTTTTTGCATGTCAGGTACAATGTTCCCCTCATCTCAATTAGTTGTTCTGAAATGTTGAATGCATAACACCAAAAGCCTAACCTGGAACTGAGACTGGATGAGATAAGAGCCAAGCTTCCGGGATGAAGGATCATTAGGCTTACTACCAGCAGCAAGAGACAACGATTTAATAATTGGCAAAAACACCCCACCTGCTCTGGCAGTGGTACTTGGCATAGCAGGAGCAATCAAAGCCTCACTAAGAGTCAACCCATAAGACAACCCCAACGTACTTTTCCCCAACCACTTGACAAAATAAGTGGCAATTCTATCACCCAGCCCAGTCTTAACAAACCCACGCGCGAAAAAAAACGAAATGACAATCAACCATATAACTTCATTAGTAAATGCCCCAAAAGCCGCCTTAAACGTTAACGTTTTGGTAAGAACGGACGTTGTGAGTCCCAAAAAGGCCCATGCCCCGACGGGTAACGGGCTCAAAACGAGGCCGGCGATGGTGGAGAGAAAAATAGCGAGCAATTGCCATGCCTGGGGAGTAACCTGGACGGGCCTTGGAACGAAGAATCGAACAATTAGGCCCACCGAGAGTGAGAGAATGAGAGGAAGGAGTTTTGCACCTTGAGGTTTGGTTTGGGTTTGGGTTTGGGATTGGGTTGTTGAGTTTTGAGCGTGGGAGGATGAGGCGGCTCTGATTGAGAAGTGGGGTTTGGGGAAGAAAAAGGGTTTGGAATTGAGGAGAGAGTCATGAGAGTGTTGGGAGGATAAAAAGATGGGTTTGGAAGAAATGGAGGAGGGTGGGAATTTGGTAAGAGAGGGTGATCGTGATCTTGAGCGGAGGTTCAAACCGATACGAGAGGAAGGTGTGGTGATTGAAGATGGAGAGTAGAGTGCAAAACTCTCCATTATTCAGATTTGGTTTCGAACAAAATGTGATTGAGATTGGATTGGAGACACATACGAATAATAGTGCTGCTTGTGTTTGAGAATGGCGGAAAGTACGAAGATGATGGGTAGCCTACCATCGTGTGACACGACAGAAGCAAATCAGTTTGGAGTTTATATCATTATTACACTAAAACATTATAAATATATATATTCCCTTTTAAAGCAATTTAATTAGAATGTTTATGTACTACAAAAATATATAAATGTAAAATGTGGTATGAATTTTGGGGACTTACTTACTCAAAGTCTAAAAATTGCAACCAACCAATCAACCTAACGTACATAGTCAATTGCTCGGCCAATTCAGACGTTTATTTAGATCTGTATATTTAATATGTGCTTAAATACATGAAGATGTACTCAAATTGGAGGAGATATTTCGGGACACCATGAGTTATTTACAAGCTAATTGAGTTACTTGTACAACTCAATCACTTATTTTCTATGATTATAAATTGTAAGTCTGACCCAGGGCAAAGGGATATAACTTCGATTATTGAGAGACATTACTAAGAATATAGTAATCTCTCTATGGACGTAGGCAAGTTAACGAACCACGTATATATGTTGTTGTGTGTGTGATTATTTGCTTCCATCTCGATATTACTTTCTACATCTTATATTGTGATAATTCTTACACTCATAATTGTCACTATCTGTGGGAAGCGATTTTTTTTTCCACAAAAGCAGTTATCATAAGAAAGCCCGTGATGTCTCACCGCATCAGAAATCTGTCTCAGGTTGACGACATGCAGGATGATCTAGCCCCACCTAGGGTCAGGTAAGAGATTCACTAACAACCAAATCCTAGGTTTCACCAAAAAAGGTAACCTTCTGAAGAAAGTCAGGGACCATCTAGGTCTACCTAGATCTCCAAGCTTGTCGACGCTTACGAAGCTAGGCTTTGAGAGTAGGAGGAGACAACACACCTCCAAGTGGAAGAGAATGCTCGCCTGCGAAGGCGACTCGAAAGGATGAAGAGGGGTCTCCGTAAAGATACCTGGAAGCGTCGTAATATGACTCCTAGTCCTCAGGCGAGCAACGCTTGTAGCCGAGGGAGGAGCAATAAGCGCGACCAAGATAAATTTAAGCGTGACAGGTCGGAGCTTGGCCGAACGGAGAGGCGCAATAGAAGTAATGATTGTCAGGATGAGGACATCAGATTTTTGGTTCGTAGAGAGAGGGACCAACATCGAGCCCATTGAGGGGCTAAGTCTACTAAGGAGCTAACCAAGAGAGTTTTCAACTCCTAGATGGAATCCCCTTTTCAAGGGCGATTGAAGAAGAGGAACCCCCAAAGAAGTAAGGACATAAATTTCTAATTGAGTCCATGTATTATTTTGACTTAATTCCGTGAACAAAACTGTGTTTGTAATATGTCATAGGGAGATTTTATATTGTCACGATCCCACTTGGTCTAGGACGTATTGAAGAAATTAAAGACGTTACGAAAAAGCTTCAAAGAATTAATCATACCGAATTTTAATTAGTGCAAGTTTATTCGTCTTCAAGTTAATTGCATTTCGAGATCACACAGATATGAATGCGTATAATTAATGGTGCTCGGAATTATTTTTATAAAATATAAGGATGTAATTTTATAAGAAAAACTGTTTTAAACTACGTTTTATTCTGATAAGCTCAAAATAGAGTTTGACTTAATTGAATTTCTTTTGGAAGAGACTTTTTAAAGATAAAGTCAAATTGACATGTGCGTCGTTCAAACGACAAGTTGGCTCGTTCAAACGAGATAGCCATGGCGCGCGAATGACATGTCGATCTCGTTCGAGCGACACGTTTTTCGAGGCGGTAATCTTTTCCTATTTAAAGCGTGGTTTCATCAAAATTAATACGTGCGCATTCTGGAAAAACAGTTTACGATCCAGAAACGTGTTTGCACATATTTTTCTAAGGTTTCAAATCTTAAACACATCCTTAGAGTTTGCAAAGATCCGAGTTATCACTATTATATGTTTATGTGATATTGCTTCACCAAGAAGGTTTGTTCTATACTTGAACATCAGGGGTTTGCGATGAAGAAAAGAAGAGGACTTCTTGTTCGACATCGTAGACGTATCAAAGCCATTCGGTGGACACCGAGACATACGTGGATGCGTGTGTTGTGGACAGGTATCGTGGAAGAAGGACTTTCTACGTAGGCACTGTGAGAGGAGTGGTTGAAGATCAGAAGAGCGTCAAGACCCGTGGGGATCGAGTCGATAAGTGAGTCTTTTGTCTGTTCATTGTAATTCCACATTCATAGTGATTATATGGCTTGGGCCGTCCGAGGTTGTTTTCCCGTCTTGAATTTTTTCCTCGTACATCCGGCGTTGTGAGTATTCTTTACTTTACTTTACTTTACTTTACTTTACTTGCTTTAATCGCTAGATGCATGTTTAGGATTAATCAAGATAAAATTGGTTTAAAGTAAGAATTATTTTTTCACAACTTGGTTTGGTGCTAATTAAAAGTTGGACAATTTATGGTATAAATTGGTTTTATTTGAAACACACGCATAGGGACCACCCGTTTCACAAATAAGATTTTCTCTAAGTTGAGAATGCTAGAAACCTCAAAAGAACTTGAAAAGTATATGTTTATGAGGGAGTTTGGTTGGAGAAAATTTAAACGGGTTTGCACAACTAATCCTAATGTTGAAATATTGCAACTTGACGCTCTTGTTTGTAGAATCGTCAAAATTCTGAATTCGTGTGCATGTAGTATGTTTAGTTCATTAAGCTCACACTTTAATGGCTATGATAAATTTTAATGATTTATCGCTATCAATTAGAGCTTCTTGATCTTTTCGATTTGTTGGAATTGTGACTCATTTGTTGTAGTTTCACGCCCTTACGTCGATATTATGTTTGCATGTAACTCGCATTGTTAGTTTTTATGCGTTTTTGCATTTTGGTAAAAAGCTTATTGTTTTAGCACTGTTTTGTTGCTGTCAGGCCCTTCCTGGTATTTTTTTCGGAAATTTTTTCACTAGGCAAAAATATAAGATATTTCTGGGAAACTGGGAAATTTTGGCCTGTCGTGAGAAGTCGTTCGAGCGACATCTCCATGTCGCGCGAAGTCTCATTCGAGCGACGTCCTCATCTCGTTTGAGCGACGTCCCTAGCTCGTTCGAACGACAACCTGGATTTTTGCTTCCTTTTGTTTGCAGCACCCTGGTTATTGTGGTATATTTTTTGGTACTGCTGGAAGCTTTCTGGACTGACTGTTTTATATGCACGTTTTATCGTCTCATATTGGAATTTTTGCATATAGTCCATTTATCACACCTGATTAGTTTGCTATATTCTTTGTGTGATTCCTGGTTTACTAGCTACTACTTTGTCATCTATTGATCATATTTAGCTGGTTGTTTCATGATTATCCAGCGATTTCAAATTAGTATCAAATTGGTATATTCTCATGCTAGATACTTGTTGATTGGTTTATCTTTTCACCGAATTGTCTAGTCGAGACAAAAAGGGGGAGATATGTATGTGATGTAGGGGGAGATTTGAGCATATTTTTTATTACATAGTTTACAAATTGGTATTACACATTGGTATCATTTTGTTGCTCAATTATTTAACAAATAATTTTTTCAAAGTTTATTCATATTGGTATCTATTGTAAAATTGGTATCATTTGGATATATATATTGGTTTCATTTGTTCCTTCATACTTCACTGGGTATTTATTTGTCTGCTTCATGTGTGTAGGTATGCTTCAGCGATTCGAGATTTCAAGTCTACATCACATTCAGATAGTTCATGCTTGTCGGTGCTACATATAATAGTTCGTGTCCTGTAATTTTTACTTTGGGTTTATGGGATGGGATTTAGGCGTCATACAGCTTGACGGCCCGACCTAGGCATTTCATTAGTTTAGTTTTGTCCCGGGATAGTCAAAGGGGGAGATTTGTAAGGACATAAGTTTCCAATTGAGTACCTGTATTGTTTTGACTTAATTCCATGGACAAAACTGTGTTTGTAATATGTCATAGGGAGATTTTATTTTGTCACGATCCCACTTGGTCTATGACGTATTGAAGAAATTAAAGACGTTACAAAAAATCTTCAAAGAATTAATCATACCGAAGTTTAATTAGTGCAAGTTTATTCGTCTTCAAGTGAATTGCATTTCGAGATCACAAATGTATGAATGCGTATAATTAATGGCGCTCGGAATTATTTTTATAAAAGATAAGGATGTAATTTTATAAGGAAAAATGTTTTTAAAGTGTTTTAGATGTTTTAAACTACGTTTTATTCTGATAAGCTCGAAATAGAGTTTGACTTAATTGAAGACGTTTTAAAGATAAAGTCAAAAAGTCAAACTGACACGCGCGTCATTCAAACAACAAGTTGGCTCATTCAAACGAGATAGCCATATCGCGCGAACGACAGGTCGATCTCGTTCGAGTGATAAGTTTTTCAAGACGATGATCTTTTCCTATTTAAAGTGTGGTTTCGTCAGAATTAATAAGTGTGCATTCTAGAAAAACAGTTTGCGATTGAGAAACGTGTTTGCACATGTTTTTCTAAGGTTTCAAAGCTTAAACGCATCCTTAGAGTTTGCAAAGATCCGAGTTATCACTATTATATGTTTATGTGATATTGCTTCACCAAGAAGGTTTGTTCTATACTTGAACATCAGGGTTTTGCGATGAAGAAAAGAAAAGGACTTCTTGTTCGACATCGTAGACGTATCAAAGCCATTCGGTGGACACCGAGACATACGTGGATGCGTGTGTTGTGGACAGGTATCGTGGAAGGACTTTCTACGTGGGCACTGTGAGAGAAGTGGTTGAAGATCAGAAGAGCGTCAAGACCCGTAGGGATCGAGTCGTTGAGTGAGTCTTTTGTCTGTTCATTGTAATTCAACATTCATAGTGATTGTGTGGCTTGGGCCGTCCGAGGTTATTTCCCCATCTTGGGTTTTTTCTTCGTACATCCGGCGTTGAGAGTATTCTTTACTTTACTTTACTTGATTTAATCACTAGATGCATGTTTAGGATTAATCAAGATAAAATTGGTTTAAAGTAAGAATTGTTTTTTCACAACTTGGTTTGGTGTTAATTAAAAGTTGGACAATTTATGGTATAAATTTGTTTGATTTGAAACGCACGCATAAAGACCACCCGTTTTACAGTTGTTTCCAGTTTCAAGATCTACAATGGGAAAACAGATCCCATAGACCACATTCGTCACTACAGGCAGGCAATGACCCCGTGGAGCCACAACGACGCCTTGATATATCTAATCTTTCTTTTTAGCCTACATGATGTAGCACAAAAGTGTTCGAAAAGATGCCCCATAGGCCGGTCAAGAGATTCAAAGCCCTAGCAGAGGCTTTCATTGCTCGCTTCATAACCGACAGTTCCCACCCTGAGAGAATGGATTCACTGCTCATAATGAAGAAATATGTGACACCCCGCCCAATTAAATATCGGGTGATCAGTCCTTTATAAAATTTATAACAGAATGCTCGGTTGGTTCATTCTTAGCATCAACATTTAATTAAGCTAGTGTCAAAATATTTTTCAATTAAACTTGAAACCAAATAAATTTAATAAATTCTGAACATGTAAATATAGACCATACACAAGAATTAAATGCTGACTGAATCAAATACTGAATAAATAAGGCTGGATAAAACCTTCCAGTTTACAGTTACAAACCAAACCATAATAAATACTCAAACCAAATGAGAAGAACTACAAAGTAAACTGAGTACAACTCCGCTAATGAGAATGGGCGACACATGCCCGAACTGAAACATCTGAACTAGGAACTGAAAGAAATGAGAGAAGCGTCTAATCTCAATAACTCACAACTTCCACAATAGCTACAGCTCGGCAAACCATCCAAGTATCTAGAACCGGTGTCCCTGTGGCTGGGCACCTGTACTAATATATATATATATATATATATATATATATATATATATATATATATATATATATATATATATGTATATATATATATATATATAGCAAAAGAGAAAAGAGATGCCAGAAACGGGTCAGAGCTCGATGTGTAAAAATATTTATTTAAGTAAGTATTTAAAACTGCATTAAATCAAGTATTATATGCATGTTAGTTCGAACTCTCACATGAGACTCTCACATCTCGACTAGTGTGCACGTCTAATGTACATCTACTCCAATCTAACCATCTGACACACTCCTAATCTAGGAAAAAGGCTTATCCCTCTAACTACCCCTCGTAGTAGTATTTCATATTTGATCTCGACATTTATCATTTTAAACAAGTGTTATCACACTACAGTCAAGTATTTACTATTTACTTACATACTTTACCAAAGAGTTTGTTATAAACGCACATTTATCATTCTCAGCACAAATATGCAAATAGGGCACCCCTAAGCTAAGCGGTGGTGCACACATACTCTGTTATCAAATCTCGGTACATCACGTACATGAGGACTACGTGTTCCGAATCTCTCAGGAACCGTTACAATAAGTAAAATCACACATATTGAAGGCGAACATAGTTCACATACCCATGGGTCACGCACATACCTACGCTCCCATGGTCAGCTGACTTATTAACTCACAAATAAGTCATTCACAGTCCTATGTCCTTAAGGTACCGATCTAAATCTCCCCTCCCCCCCCCCCCCCCCCCCCCCGTGGGTACACAGAGATTAGATGGCCCCGATTCGAAAGACGACCTCCCGTGATAGCAAGTATGGTAGGTATGTCATACACATAATATATCAAATACAGGTATGCACACAACCCATCAAATCAAATGGTATACACAAAAACAAATGGCATATTACATACGTAGTATTATTATCACTAAATACTATCAATGTATTTTTAAATTACGATATTTCCCCCTCTCGTAATATATATATATAAGGATAATATGTCACCCGAAAATCCTTAATTCAAAATCGTAAGATGTCCCCAAAAATTACTACTAATTTTTATTCTTATAAGTTCCATATCGTTAGAACTAATATCCTAAGTATTTATCACGTAATACTTTCGACGCATTTATAATTACGATTACCTCTCTCTCGTAATCTCCAAGGTAATCTCATCGTTCCGAATGTTTAAATCAATACACCTAAACAACCCCCAATAATTATGCACTATTCTGGGTTCATCAGACACTGATTTTCCTTACTCAAATTAACTGTTTACTAAAATAGGGGCAAAACAGGAAATTCCCTAAAATTTAGAAATCTCGCTCGAACCAGAATGGATCTCGCTCGAACCAGAATGGATCTCGCTCGAACGACTTCCACGTGTCGTTCGAACGACTTCGCGCGACAACCAATCTCAGTCGAACGACTTCGAGCGAGATCTCGCGACCTGGACTATTTCGTCTTCAACCTTAGGCAGTCTCGTTTTTCACCATTTTCAACCCTAAAACCTCTAAAATATCGTCCCAAACTCCAATCAATTATTCCCAAATCGAATCCTAACATTTGTAAATGAATTATAACAACCCATAATCATTAAATCATCACCAATTATTCATATAATTCGAAATCCCCAATTTTATTGTCAAGAACCCTAGTTCTTAAATTTATATGCATAACTTCAAATTAAACCCAGATTTGTTCATAGAAATCATCCAAATTTTGTAGGTATCATCCTATCTACATATGGTATTCAAATACTTATCAAATCAGCCCAAATTAATGATATAGTTCTCCAATTTCGCCCAAATTAATTTTCATCACAAGGTTTATTAACCTAGACTAACATGAACATAATTATCGCTAATGAAAGAAAGCAATAAACACTTGCCACGATTTCGAAGGTCTGATCTGTTGATGTTGTTGGTATGGATGCATTCCTCGCGTTCCGATCTACACGATGGTGGTGGTGGTTGTGCAAGGTGGTGAAAATGGCTTCTCCTCCTTTGGAAATTGCTCTTCCTCACCCACTATGGCTCTCTCTCTTCATTTTGGTGTAACCTAACCCTAATTGTCCCCAATTAGCTGATATAATTTATCTCTAATTTTCATCCATTTAATTCCTCCAAAAATCCAAATTACAAAACTACGCCTACCGGGTGCCGACTTGGCCTAAAAATATCCCGGAATCCAAATAAAATACCCGGGTAGAGTTTTCTAACTATTTCTACCCCTCCGGACTCAACGGCGCACTCGAAATGATCATACGAGTTACTTAAAAATAATTTACCTTTTTATTCCACTTAATTAGTCCTGACACGGCTCACACGCGCGTCCCGACTTAATATATCAAACTGTCATATTTCTCTGTCACAACAAGTTATCTACAATCGTCATTCCATATTAATTATTCTCATGTGATATTAATAATTACTAACTTCTCGTCACGCTAGTAAATATTCAATTTAAATCCGAATTAAATAATTAATTCTCACATTTTAATTTAATTAATCCCACAATAATAATAATCACATAATTATCTAAATCTTTGAAAATACGGGGTATTACATAATTCCCCCCTAATAACGAAATTTCGTCCCGAAATTCGAAAAATAAGGCATTTCTGGTAAGGAAAACTTCGGTTATTTACCTCACATCTCATGAATTTACGCAGTACTGCCCATACAGTACATTACCGAATACCCTTAATAATGAACACCTCACTGATTAATTATTCTCCAAGCCTTACCATTTAAGTTTCACCACTTAACTTATATATAGTTACTTTCTAGCCTCCGACTACTCGCACTAGTAGGTTAATTGATATTTAAACATATACAAATTTGTCTTACACACGATACATACTATAAATGTTAACACATTTTCGCCATACTGCCTCCACAAAGGGCTATGGAACCTAAGCATGTACGCTACCGACTCAAACTTAACAATAATAGGAAAAAATCCCACATCACTCGGTACCAATTTCCTCATTCCAACATGCAATAATGAAACTCCCAATCATTTCCACCCTGGTTGACGGGCCCTAAAATTCCTCTGGACTTAGTAGATTATTGTCCTCCCTTTCATCTAATAAGAACAAGGATAACAGGGATTTATATATATAACGTCTCGAATGGAATTCTATCGACAATAAGTTGAGGGAAGTCGTCTTACGCTAACTCCACCAGTGGAAGATATTACACTAAACCTTCCCATAATTGGAAATACAACATACCTCGCAATGTGAAACTAAAACTCTCAGACTTATCGCCCGCCTATGAGTGTGTTAGGCCGAATATGTTCGCATCTTGATATTCATGGCCTCCTGGAAACTCTTCCCAATAATCGAGTCATAACTATCTTGACTCGTTCGGACAAAACTCTATTTGTACCCCATATAACCTTCCCATCTCAGGAATAATGGTTGGGGTTTACTATTACACGTTATGATTTGTCCTAACTTGGCATAACGTGAGCTACTTTAATTACCCGGCCCACTCTCACCCATATAGGGTCGTGAGCCCTTTGCGAAGTAATTGACTTTGTAATGGTCCAAGGATTTACTCTCCCATTACTACCAAGGAATTCCTAATGCCGAAGGAACTCTTATTATTTCCGGATAACCACTTCCAATTGGAACTTGTAATGTCTTGCTTCGCTGATGCCATTACTACTACGGCTTTATATCGATATGCATTTTACCTTTCCTATAACCGCATCCATATCTATGGATCAAGCGATGTTGTCATTACTGCATGCCGTAAGTCCTTCCCCCTCTCTCTAAGCTTCAAATTCTCGTGAAATATGCTCTCTCCATGTCCTATCAAGTAAGTTTCAACTACCCCGAGTTAAACTTTATCGGATTCTTCCTATATTATCCTTGTGGCAAATATAGGAATTAACGGTCCTAACTTCCCTAACCCATCAAATGGTTAAATCCCAAAGTCACACTCTTCTACATTCAGTTACCTCTCGCAATACGCGTTGTCTTACAATCTTTCACTTATGGAAGAAAATTTTATTACCCAAATATCTAGGGCTCCCATACACCCTATGCTTTGTGCATTGCAGCACCACTGTACTAGACGTTATAAATATCAATTTATGCCCCACATACTTGGCATGACTATATGTAAGGTCCTACTCAGTCACCCTACCCTTTTCCACCTAAGCATATCTTAGGTTGTCCTGCATGGTCTGCTCGTGGTGTCAACGATTTGTAACATTATCACATGTTAATCTTATACGGCCCTATCGGCCTTAGTTTGTAATATAACTATTATCTTACAGTTATAACCATGTATATGGGTAATCATTACGATACTAAATCCATGTAATAAGGGAAAACTTCTCCCAACTTCCAACGTTCGCTAAGTTTCATGCGTGGAATGTCTCGTAAAGTGAAATCCAAACAAGGAACCCCCCCGATACACTACTACCTAACACTGCTAGTCGTCGGGATCTGTTAAGTCCTTAATCCATAACATATATCCCTGAATTCTCGTTTGCGACATAAGAAGTCTACTCGTCCATTCTCATGTTGCTAAAGACAATATACAACACAAGGCTCTCACTATCACGAGTTATTAACGCTATATAATTTACGAGCTATATCTCCGCTCTACAATAATTCAATATACCCTGAATTACATCAGTAAAACACCCATGCTCACCGGGATCAACATAGTAAGACAACATATTCACCGAAGTCTACAATACAATACAACACATGTGCAGGCTCAACCATCTTTCAGGTGATGCCTCATTAAAACAACATTTTAAAATTTGAAATTTTTAGTACAATAGTCTTATAACACAATTTACTACTGTTCAAACCCTCGGTAACCAGTAACCATAAAATATAATAATAATGTGCTCTACTATCATAACGCTCAAAGGTGCACGAATCGTTACATAATACCATATACAAATTTCTCTTAGTGTCCACACTTGCCCCTCCCCGTAGGTGGCACGAAAATCTCGCTACCAAATGGTAGTCTTTTACATAATAAGGCTGCTGTCGCCAGCATACCCACTAAACCGAATGCACACTCAAATTCTTAGTGTTAACTATTCACATATGTTGTGACACACCCACGTCACTAGAACTCATCATTTATTCACAAGGATGAAGCAAAGTTCCATCAGTCTAGCCTAATCGTAGGGTCCCCGCACATAATTTTCGTGACCCATAATTATCTACAATCATTATACTTTTTGAATTCCACTCAGTAGTGTTTCCCTTCTTATTCCATTTTATGGCTTACCCGCCCAACATTGATACATTGGCCCCATATCTCTAGACCTCAAATATGGCCTTACTGGCCTTCCCTTTATTTCCTGGGCCCCGTCGACCCCGAAATACGGTATGTTATAGTTATTGAGGACTACGCTAGTCCTGCCTAGACCTACTACTCTCGGGATATTAGTTCCTGGGTCCAATTCTCTTGACCAGATTCCTACACTGGATATTTTACTTCTCCAACTGGTATGCCTTACAGGCATGGTTTATTATTCCTGATACTATCAATTTCACTTCTTATGTGAATGTATTCAATACCGGTAACCCTTATCTCTACATACAGGGTAATTCCTCTTTCACCGGCCCTCCTGGCCTTATCGGGATGTCCTTCTTTCGGAGCAGGCAGTTTTGACCCCCAATTTTTTTCATTATTCCTTGTACTCTATATGGCATATGTAACACAATGGTTGACCTATTGGTTTTGGCTGAATCCATAACCATTACGTTAAGATTTAATCATATCATTAAATAGGTTTCCCCCCACTGGGTATACCTTCTGATGGTGTTCTACCAACGCTACTGAATTCAACCTTGCCCTTCATCTAGGTATCATAACTCGACTGGCTCCCTTTCTTCTGGGCGTTGACATATTCTAATAAACATATACTTTGATGACAATGATACTAGTCACCTTAGTCGTACCTCCCATTCACGCTAGGGTATCCTACCCACGAGTCCATTTCAACTTACGGACCCTTTTATCTTCCGCGACTCCTACTTCGGTTGTGAAGTTAGCTTACCAAGTTAACTTATCCTTTACGATCGGTCGCTACCCGACCTACTGGTGATAAGTTTAACATCTCTTCCATATCTCTGTCTGACCAGAAGATGGAAAATTTTAAATGGTCAACCCGTACCCGATATCTCGGTCTGATTGACTATTTTTACTCTTTGTTGTTTCTCTGAGCTAGAAAAAAAAATTCCTTATGAATTTAAAATTTTGAGTGTCACTACACTTTACTTTACATTATTGCCTTTGGATTAGCTCCCTCCATTAGCCAATCTTACTTAGATATTACTGTTGGTGACTTTTGTCGTGATCACCGTTCCCTAAATGCTTCACAACTCTCAATCGTTTTCCTCCTCCTACAGTCCCGCTAACGGCCTTCGTTGGTCATCCCATATTGCTCGGAGTATGAAGTCCAATCACTCTCGCATAGGAATTGACTTCACCAAACTAAATTGTAGGAGAGAGGAAATAGCATACACAGTGGAATACAACAAGCCTAGACTAAGGCTCTATATCAAAGAACGCTAAGCTGAAACGTAATAAGTCGTACAAATCCTAAAGGACACTAGAACATGATGCTCTGATACCACCTGTGACACCCCGCCCAATTAAATATCGGGTGATAAGTCCTTTATAAAATTTATAACAGAATGTTCGGTTGGTTCATTCTTAGCATCACTGTCGAAAGCTTAAATCCAATTAATTACCTAACATTTAATTAAGCTAGTGTCAAACATTTTTCAATTAAACTTAAAACCAAATAAATTTAATAAATTATGAACATGTAAATATAGACCATACACAAGAATTAAATGTTGATTGAATCAAATACTGAATAGATAAGACTGGATAAAACCTTCCAGTTTACAGTTACAAACCAAACCATAATAAATACTCAAACCAACTGAGAAGAACTACAAAGTAAACTGAGTACAGCTCTGCTAATGAGAATGGGCGACACATGCCCAAACTGAAACATCTGAACTAGGAACTGAAAAAAATGAGAGAAGCGTCTAATCTCAATAACCCGGAACTTCCACAATAGCTGCAGCTCGGCAAACCATCCAAGTATCTAGAACCGGTGTCCCTGTGGCTGGGCACCTGTACTCATACATATATATATATATATATATAGCAAAAGAGAAAAGAGATGAAAGAAACGGGTCAGGTCCCGATGTGTAAAAATATTTATTTAAGCAAGTATTTAAAACTGCATTAAAGCAAGTATTATGTGCATGTTAGTTCGAACTCTCACATGCGATTATCACCTCTCGACTAGTGTGCACGTCTACCGTACATCTACTCCAATCTAACCATATGACACACTCCTAATCTAGGAAAAAGGCTTATCCCTCTAACTACCCCTCGTAGTAGTATTTCATATTTGATCTCGACATTTATCATTTTAAACAAGTGTTATCACACTACAGTCAAGTATTTACTATTTACTTACATACTTTACCAAAGAGTTTGTTATAAACACACGTATATCATTCTCAGCACAAATATGCAAATAGGGCACCCCTAGGCTAAGCTGCGGTGCACACATACTATGTTATCAAATCTCGGTACATCACGTACATGAGGACTACGTGTTTCGAATCTCTCAGGAACCGTTACAATAAGTAAAATCACACATATTGGAGGCGAACATAGTTCATATACCCATGGGTCACGCACATACCTACGCTCCCATGGTCAGCTGACTTATTAACTCACAAATAAGCCATTCACAGTTCTATGTCCTTAAGGTACCGATCTAAATCTCCCCCCCCCCCCCCCCGTGGGCACACAGAGATTAGATGGCCCCGATTCGAAAGACGACCTCCCGTGATAGCAAGTATGGTAGGTATGTCATACACATAATATATCAAATACAGGTATGCACACAACCCATCAAATCAAATGGTATACACAAAAACAAATGGCATATTCCATACGTAGTATTATTATCACTAAATACTATCAATGTATTTTTAAATTACGATATTTCCCCCTCTCGTAATATATATATATAAGGATAATATGTCACCCGAAAATCCTTAATTCAAAATCATAAGATGTCCCCAAAAGTAACCACTAATTTTTATTCTTATAAGTTCCATATCGTTAGAACTAATATCCTAAGTATTTATCACGTAATACTTTCGACGCATTTACAATTACGATTACCTCTCTCTCGTAATCTCCAAGGTAATATCACCGTCCCGTATATTTAAATCAATACACCTAAACAACCCCCAATAATTATGCACTATTCTGGGTTCATCGGACACTGGTTTTCCTTACTCAAATTAATCGTTTACTAAAATAGGGGTAAAACAGGAAATTCCCTAAAATTTAGAAATCTCGCTCGAACCAGAATGGATCTCGCTCGAACGACTTTCACGTGTCGTTCGAACTACTTCGCGCGACAACCAATCTCGGTCGAACGACTTCGAGCGAGATCTCACGACCTGGACTGTTTCGTCTTCAACCTTAGGCAGTCTCGTTTTTCACCATTTTCAACCCTAAAACCTCTAAAATATCGTCCCAAACTCCAATCAATTATTCCCAAATCGAATCCTAACATTTGTAAATGAATTCTAACAAACTAGAATCATTAAATTTTCACCAATTATTCATATAATTCGAAATGCCCAATTTTATTGTCAAGAACCCTAGTTCTTAAATTTATATGCATAACTTCAAATTAAACCCAGATTTGTTCATAGAAATCATCTAAATTTCATAGCCATCATCCTATCTACATATGGTATTCAAATCCTTATCAAATCAACCCTAATTAATGATATAGTTCTCCAATTTCACCCAAATTAATTTTCATCACAAGGTTTATTAACCTAGACTAACATGAACATAATTATCGCTAATGAAAGAAAGAAATAAACACTTGCCACGGTTTCGAAGGTCCGATCTGTTGATGTTGTTGGTATGGATGCGTTCCTCGCGTTCCGATCTACACGATGGTGGTGGTGGTTGTGCAAGGTAGTGAAAATGGCTTCTCCTCCTTTGGAAATTGCTCTCCCTCACCCACTGTGGCTCTCTCTTCATTTTGGTGTAACCTAACCCTAATTGTCCCCAATTAGCTTATATAATTTATCTATAATTTTCGTCCATTTAATTCCTCCAAAAATTCAAATTATAAAACTACCCCTACCGGGTACCGGCTTGGCCTAAAAATATTCCGGAGTCCAAATAAAATACCCGGGTAGAGTTTTCTGACTATCTCGACCCCTCCGGACTTAACGGCGCACTCGAAATGATCATACGAGTTGCTTAAAAATAATTTACCTTTTTATTCTACTTAATTAGTTCTGACACGACTCACACGCGCGTCCCGACTTAATATATCAAACTGTCGTATTTCTCTCTCACAATAAGTTATCTACAATCGTCATTCCATATTACTTATTCTCACAGTGATATCAATAATTACTAACGTCTCGTCATGCTAGTAAATATTCAATTTAAATCCGGATTAAATAATTAATTCTCACATTTTAATTTAATTAATCCCACAATAATAATAATCACATAATTATCTAAATCTTCGAAAATACGGGGTATTTCAAAAAAACACAAGTGCGCCTTCGTGATTATGCCAAGAGGTACTATGAGGTATTCAATGAAGTGGGGGACTGCTCGGAGCAGGTTGTCATTGCATTTTTCAAGATTGGTTTGTCGACCACATCTCTATTGGATCGGTCCCTAATGAAGAAAGAGGTTAGCACCATTAATGACTTCCTAGCTTGTATTGAGAAATACGCCAAGGTTGAGGACGTGGTTCACTCTAAGACAGGGGACAATGATTGAGCAAAAGTAAGTAAATGAGGAGATAATAGTGACATTCTGAAGAGGGGGAATAAGAATGGGGGTAAGAACGGATTTAAGAATAGGAGTAAGGTTGATCCTTCAAAGGAGTTCCAAGCTATTAATATAATTTTCAAATAACCTATCTACAAGATCTTGAGCAAGATCAAGGATCAACCGTTCCTCAAGTGGACCAAAAAGATGGGTGGTGACCCGACAAAGAGTAATAACGTGATGAGATGTGGATTCCATTAGGAGGGTGGCCACGAGATGGAGAATTACAAAACACTGAAGTCGTATTAGAAGAGTTGGCCCAAACTGGATATCTTGACCAATATATAGAGAAAAAAGTCGACAAGGTCATAACCAATGGCGACCAAAAATCAGATAATTTCCTTGATGACGACGTGGGATAGGAGTTCGTGATAATTCATGGAGCGCCTAACTTAAAGAAGATCCAAGGGAATGTTGTTCGAACAGAACTGACGAATGTCACTGTTGTCATTGAGACATTCCAGATTGGCCCTGTAAAAAGCCAAGCGGGCAAACGTCGACGACCAAAGGATGTCGATAATACCAAACACAACGTCTTTATAGAGGAAGACTTTATTGGAGTAAGGACTTTCCACCATGATGCACTTGTGATTACCCTCAAAATTACAAATTGGGATGTTGACAAGTTATTGGTAGATCAAGAAAGCTCAACAGAGGTGATGAACTTAGAGATGTTCTATAAGCTGAAGCTCAACCTAGTCGACATCAAGGAGGCCACAGTTCCATTGGTCGGCTTCGTAGGAAAATTACAATATCATTGCGAAAGATAGTCTTGTCGGTAAGTTGATTGAGTTCTTAATGGTGGACTTAAAGTCCCCCTATCATGTCATTCTAGGTAGAGGCTAGTTGTACACTATGAGAGTCATACCATTCACCCACCATCAGAAGCTGAAGTGTGTCGCCGACTGGGGAGTGATAGAGATTCGTGATAAATAAGACACTACAAGAAAGTGCTTCATCGCAACCATTCGCCCTCGAAAGTAGAAGAAAAAGAAACCATGGGATGCTCTAGAAGAAGCCCAAGATGGGGATATACCATCCAAATAGTAATTACGATATGGCTGACCACGGGTGGAGGAAACTAGGATCCACCCCGCTAATAAGGTCATTAAAAGTCTGAAGGAAGTTGGTGCTGATGACAGCTTGGTAAATAGAAAGTTTTTTTATCGAAACTACACTCGCTGATCACGATAAGAAAGAGTTGATTGCTTTCTTGAGGAGGAATCTGGATGTTTTTACTTGGGAGCCATATGATTTTCCTGGGATTGATCCCGACGTGGCCTACCATTGTCTTCACTTTGACCTAATTTTTAAGTCAATCACTTAGAAGGTACACCGAACGACCCTCGAAAAGGCTAAAGCAATAAAAAATAAAGTAGGAAAACTTTTGGATGTAGGATCCATTAGGGAAGTTCAATTACTCAAGTGGTTATCCAATTTGGTGGCAGTACGGAAGAGCAACAAAAGTTGGAGGGTCTGCATTGATTTCACAAACCTCAACAGGGAATGTCTCGAAGACAGTTTTCCACTCCCTAAGATTTATCAGTTGGTTGATGCCACGACAACCCGTGATAGAATGAGTTTTTTGGACACCTATTTAGGGTATCGTCAAATTCCATTGTTCGGCCCCAACCAAGGCAAAAAATCCTTTATAACCCCAATTAGTTTATATTGTTACAATCTCATATCGTTCAGACTAAAAAACATGGGGGTAACTTATCGGATGTAGGTCACGAAGATGTTCAAGTGGTAGATGTAAGACACTATAGAAGTCTACATCGATGACATGTTAGTCAAGATCAAGAATAGGGATGACCACATAGCCGACTTAGCCAGAACCTTTAAAATCCTCAAGAAGTACTAGATGAAACTTAACGTAAGCAAGTGTTCATTCCGTGTCCAGTCAGGTAAATTTTTGGGCTATCTAGTCAGTAAAAGAAGGATTGAGGCCAACCCCGATCATATTGATGCCATCACCAAAGTACGGTCCCTAAGGATGTTGCAAGATATTAAAATCTTATTGGGATGTATATAGCACTCAATCGCTTCATCTCCAAGTCATCCGAACGCTGCCAAATATTATTTCATCTTCGAAAGAAAGACAATGGTCTCATATGGAATGATGATTGCTCAAGAGATTTGGAGGAGATCAAGTTCTACCTTAGCAAATCACCCCTACGGGTGATTCTCGATGACGGAGATCCTTTGTATCTCTATCTCATAGTGTCAGACCACGCTGTTAGCTCGGCTCTGGTATGTGAGAAAGAAGATGGATAATATCTTGTCTACTATGCCAACAAGACTATTTTGGATGCAGAGCAATGCTACTTTCCCTTGGAAAAGCTAGCCTATGCATTATTGGTTGCCTCAAGAAAGATGAAGCATTACTTCGAAGCTCACTCAATAATGGTGATCACTTCATTCCCCCTTAAAGTTGTTCTTCGGAAAGCCGACCTCTCCGAATGACTCTCAAAGTGGTCAGTAGAGCTCGAAAGGTTTGATATTAACTTTTAGCCAAGAATAACAATTAAGGGACAGGTCTTCGTCGATTTTATTTCATCGTTGAATTCATGAGGGACTAGCCCATTGACCAATAAGTAATAGAGCAATCAACATATAAGGAAGCACAGTCTAAGTACTGGACCCTCCATTGATAGAGCCTCGATTTTTAAGGGGGCGGGAGTTGGGGTTGTCCTTATCACACTTGTAAAATGCGGTGTGTAATATTGATTTGCAATTTCCAATCACAAACTTATTTAATAAGAGTTAATTTAGGAATCAAGTCAGTTCAGCCCTTAAACTCAAATAGCAACATGCGTGCAAGTGTCAAGCCAACATAAATAAAATATATGACACAATAGTTCAGGAAAAATCCCCGCAGGGCAAAACCTTTTTATTTCACTATAATTGTAAATCGCAACTTACATTGGATTACAATGAAATACAGATCAGCAATGGTTCACACGCAGCTATACCACAATGGATACGCGGTCTTCAATAAAGAATCAACACGCAGAAGATCCTCACTGACACGCAGTTTTAAACCTTGTAGCGACTCACTCCACAATAACATACAACTCTCGATTGTCGAGATCTCCCCACAAAGTACGAACAGTAGCAAAATACCCAGCAAAATTATGTTTTGGGTTCCATAAAATAACTCACACAAAAATACTCGGATTTGTGAATTGTAAAATAAATTTTGAACCCTCAAAGTGATGGAGAATAAACCAAAAGAACACTAAAAATATATTCTGATTGAAACTGTGTTTTCCCCACACAAAATCAATACGTTTAACACCTTATTTATTAAACAATTAAGGCTGTGACATGTCAGATCAAAATAGCTCGTTCGAATGACATACGATGTCATTTGAACGAGATCTGATGTCGTTTGAACGAGATAAGATGTCGTTCGAACGAAATCCTACACGTGTCAAAAATAGTTTCAGTCTTTTATAAATCTTGGACACTTCAAAACTTCAAAAGTTAAGACTGTTTACGAGATCAAAAAAGTTTATCCAAAACCTTTTATGATTAAAATCATTTCAAAAATCAGATAAACTTTTATAAAAATATTCCAATACTTTTAATGTAAAATGTAAATAGAACTTAAACACATTTTACCAAATTCATCCTTGTTGGGCATGGTTGTTGAAGTCGTATTGAAATTTGGATTGTCGATTGTAGATGAAAGCTTCCTAATTCTTCGATAAATTTGTAGCGGTATACGACATACTAAATGTGACGGACAATGTCCTTATAATATTGGAAGACGCTATCACCGAACAAGGAATTCAGTTGGGATTTTAAGCCTCTAACAATGAAGCGAATACGAAGCACTGATTTCTAGCCTACGAAAAGCCCAACTGCTAGGGGCAAAGTTACTCAACGTGTTAGGCGATTCCAAACTGCTCTCTAAGCAAGTGAGTGGAGATTTCAATGCAAAAGATGACATGATGGCAACCTACCTCACCGTACTAAAAGGCCTCATGGCCGGATTTGAGAAAGTTAATATTCATTAGTTCTCCTGGGGACAAAACAATCATGCTGATGCCTTAGCGATCCTAAGCTCAATGATGGACTCTGATCTAAGAAGGACTATTCAGGTAGAATTCCTCGTCCAGCCTAACATCGACCAGATAGTGGTGTCCGAGCAGGTCCTCCATGTAAAAGGGCCCATAGTTGGATAGGCCCCATTATTACTTATTTACAAAGTGACACGCTATCGGATGATAGGAAATTGGCACATAATGTAAGAGTGACATCAACCTATTTTTACCTCACCCCAGGAGGAAAGCTCCACAAAATATCCTTCACAAGCCCTTACCTCGAGTGCATTCACCCACAGAACACCAAACAAGTTCCCAGCAAGCTTCATGGTGGTATTTGTGGGAGTCACGCAAGAGGGAGGTCATTGTCTTTCGAGTAATCAAAGAAGGCTACTGGTGGCCTCACAAGCAAAAGGATGCAAGTATCGATGTTCCTAAATGTGAAAAATGCCATAAATTCTCTCTTATGGTCCACTAGCTAGCTAGCGACCTGAAATATTTGACCAGTCATTAGCCATTTGTGCAATGGGGACTGGATATTGTAGGACCACTACTTACCGAACCTGGGAATCATAAGTATTTTCTAGTCGGCATAGATTACTTCACCAAGTGGGTAGAGGCGGAACCATTAACAAATATCTGTGACGCCGACATGACAAGGTACATCTGGAAGAACATCATAACGCACTTTAGGGTACCAAGAACTATCATCACTAACAACGGCACGCAGTTTAAAAGAAGCTTTTTAAGGCTTTTTGGATGAGCATGGCATCAAGCATCATTTTAGTTATGTGGCCTACTCCCAAAGCAACGGTCAGGCTGAAGCTTCAAACAAAACAAAGCTCGATGACTTAAAGAAAAGGCTGAAAAGAGCAAAGGGTGCCTGGGTGGACAAGCTCCTTCATGTCCCGTGGGCCTATCATACTGCTCCTATGAGACCAACCAGGGAAACACCCTTCACGCTCACTTATGGTATGAAAGTTATTATCCCGCTTAAAGCAGGTCTCCCTACTATGAGAACTAACTTGATTGACCAAGGGCTAAACGACGATGCAATATGCACTAAACTTGACTTAGTAGACAGGTGAAGATAATAAGCCATGATCAAGCTGACTTCATATCAGCATCAGTTGACCAAACAATATAACAATAAAGTCAATCCGAGAAAATTCCAAGTAAGAGATTATGTCCTAAGGAAAGTCTTCGGCAATGCCGTAAAACCGTCAAATGGTAAGATGGGACAAACTAAGAAGGACCTTTTAAGGTGATCAGGGACGACCTTCAAGGAGCATATCACTTGGAAATGCTGGAGGGAGGGAATATACCAAGATCATACAATGAAACTAACCTCAAGAAGTTCTACTTTTAGTCTTCTTAATCTTTTTTAGCACCATTAGTTTACACAAATTTTCATTTCGAACTTATGTTGCTCTCAGATTATTATTCAATGAATAAAGGCCCATTGGCCCTCGCATTTCGCTTTTACATATAGGTTGTCTCAATTTTGTGTTATGTATCTCAGTATTATGCACCATTTCCAAACGACAACTCCACTCTTTCAACATAATATGGAACCACCTTTGGTTATAGTAAGTTGGTCAGCTTATTTCAACCAAGGAACTTCCTCACGCAGAATAAAACTCCTGTATATTACAATAAGTTATTTAACTTATTTCAATCAAGGGATCTCACTATGTCGATTAGGGTTCACAGTAATTACAGTAACTTATTAGAGTTTATTTCAATTGCTACAACCCCCATGTCTGTGTTATAAAGAAACATAATAGACCTCACGAGTTGCTCCGGTACCAGAAAAAGCCCTACAAGGGATCCTTAGGTAAAAAACCCAACATAGGTTGGTCACCAACTGTGTTGGTCATTAAAACCTAATCGTGTGGATAGCACATTAGCCAAATGCATTCTCTCCATCATCTCACCTAGGCCTAAGGGAGTGTGACGACACAACCTAAAGGATAAGGCAGATAGAATGATATTACTAAGGCATATTGGACTGGGAGAAAGTTCTACATAAGTAATCAACTCATTCGGCGAAGGAACACTTATCACTGATTCATTTAGTCGGTAAAGAGCCCCAAATAATTAATAATATTATATGTTCAGCAAGAGTCCTAAGTGATTGGTAAATGTCAACTCTTCCTAGTTGGCACTTAAAATACAAAAGTCATCATTAACTCATATTTAGTCAGTACATGCTAAAAAATATGGAATATTTGATAATTAAACTTTATACATTTTGACAAAAAACTCGAGAGTACAATTACAAAACAAGATAGACTAAAAACCATACAAGTACTGAGACTAACTACGGATGGAGAGTAAGATAGTTAACTACACGTGCTCTTAGGCCATCATTTGGATTAGGAGCGAACACCTCCTCGTTATGTTTAAGATAATGATTCAGAAGCTGGGCAGGAATGGCATCAATTGGGATTCATTTATCACCCTTCAAAAAATGGGGCTGGCGATAAGCTAGGCAATCCACCCGGTACTTATACTATAAGGGTTCCTTTGGGGTCTTGAGCTCCCTGAGGGAAGTCAACTACCCATGCTTGAGCACCACCTTCTCAACTTCTTTTAGCCTTGTTGAGGTTGGGCCTGCGATCTTAATGGATAATTTTTTTATAATTAAGTGTCCAGAACAAACAAGTCCACATTTTATCATATTATCCTGAACATGCATCTAGGTAATAAAAGCAAATAAAATAAATCATGCATTCAACAAAGGCAAATTAAGGAAAAAAAAACTTTCGGGTAAAACCTTTTTCTCAACACTTTAGAGACTTTACAAGACTATCGACTTACCGACTACTTGATAACCGCCACAAGTATAATGCGCAGTACCTAAAAAAATCTAAAAAATACAACTCAGTTTAGAGTTATCCACACGCGGCCTTCCACACTCAATATCCACCGATCAACCTTCGTCGTCAGTAGTGAATTCCCTCGGGTATCACAAGATCAGCCGTGAAGAAACTCTCTCCACAAGAGTTGTATGTTGGATACAAGCTATAGGGTTTAAACTTGATTCCCTCAAATAAATCTTAGGGATGATGATTTGTGAATCAAAAAAGGTTTTCTCAAAACAAAAGGTTAAAAACTTTTGCAAAGGATATGTATTATCAGTTCTGGCAAAAGTCTTCATGAAATCAAACACGAACAGGTATTTATAGGACGTTTACAAATTTAAGGCGGTGGCATTGTTCGAACGAAAATACACTATCATTCTAACAATATTATCATTTCGTTCGAATTAAAAAGATCTCATTTCTAATGACACCCCAAAAAATCAAAATATTAAGCCCTTGTGAGAAGTTCGATTAAGAAACCTTCTTATAAACCCTTTTAACGAGATACCAATCTTGCTTAAACGAGATTACCATCTCGTTTGAACGATATACATGATTAAAAAATTATTTTAAAATACAGAAAAACTACCTCGATTTTTAAACAAAAATCCTATTTTTAGATTTAATAAAAATGATCATCCCAAAATAAATTTAAGGAATAAATTCAAGCACTAAAGCATTATATCTTCAAAGTATGGAGATGCGTGAATGTTGAATATGTTGGATCTTTGGACATCGTCTTAACTCGAATTAAACGGTAACGAGATATGTCCAAAACTAGATGTAATCCTAACCTATTTGAGCAATGAGAGAAAATATGCTCTTACAAATCTCCTCCTTTTGGCTATTTCGATACAAACATAAAACCGAAATCCAAATTACGAAATATCCCCTAAGATGAATACACTATCCTACTACCCTCCCAGACCCTAAAATGGATAGGTACAACATAAAGTATTCTTCAAATCCAAGTCTTCAAATCTTCACTTCTTCATTGTCTTCTCTTGGGTACTGTGTCTTCATCGCGTGTAATCCAAATATGATCTTCCAAATACCTACACAAAAGAAACAAAGCAAATACCCATGATGCATCGAGTTTGAAATATACCAAATAAATGCATAAGGATATGAAAAATCTCCCTCATAAATCAAACTCTCCCCCATAATATGTTCTCCCCATTTATTTTATCCAAAATAGACAAGGAGTAAAACTAATCATGAAACATATAGGGAACATCACCGAGCATAAAAAAATATCATCATAATAAGATAAGAATGTATAATCATGCAATGATAATCTCAAAAGCTCCACAAACTATTTTTAAATTTTTTCAAAATTTTTAACCATAAAAAATTTACACATACAACACACCACATAGAAACACAAAAATAACTGAATTATGGGAACGGAATGTAGGGGTGTGAACACATTCTATAGGAAAATTAACGTAGACAAACATAACATATGTGTATGAAGGAATGAGACACCATTAATGCAAGAGCTCAAAGTTTACCTTAGGTGTAAAAGAGGCGAACTCAAGTGAAATCGACTCAACCTATTCAACTAATCAAGATTATGAGTGATATTCACTCCAATAACGGTTAAAACTATGTAATGCTTTTACGAGACTTTTTTAGGACGTGCAAACCCATTGATCTTCGACTGAACTCCCTCAAAACTCACATATTGAATTTTTCTCTCAACTCTTTTGTTTTGAAGAAATCAATGCTCATATGTAGCATAGCATCAATATTATTTGAAATTGGCATGGCACTTTATATTTTTCTTATTATTTGCCTTTAATCTTTTAGGCTCTTTTTGTTTTGCAAATGGTGGCTATTCACGCAATGACGACCCGGCTCTCCCAGGCCAATTCCATTGCTTTTAAATATATACCACATTCACGGGAGATATGATTTTCAGTTTTTCCAATCCGGGCAATGGTTCTTACAAGCACTACTTTCATTATCTTAGTTTATCACATTTGGTTCATTTTAAAAGCATGATTGAGATGAAAAATCTACACCTGTCACGTAAAAGGAAAGTGAAATACTCAAATAAGTTCGTGCTCGTGTGCATTAAAGGTGACAATGAGTCAAACATGTAGCAAGTAGTCATTATATCACATCTTAACGTCATCATACATTATAAAGCAAAAAAATGAAATGATATCAGGTCTCAAAATACTACAAAATGGTCACGTAGATATGGAATGAATAAGTGACTCGGACATCTTGAATGTTCATCCACATATGGTGTAAAAAGAAATACAAAACCCTTTTTGGATTTTTCAAAAATAAAATCTTTTTGGCTTTTTCACGTTTTCTCAAAAAGAAATCGAAATATTTTTGTATTTTTCAATTTTTTTAAGAAAAACAAAAATCTTTTGGGATTTTCAAAAAATATATCAAAATGGAAAAAGATAAATGCAATGATAATACAATGGTAGTACAATTTAGCAATAGGCATGTAAAAACATGATCATGAAAAGCATCATATGCTAACAAACAAGTCCTAACCTCAATCAGTAGGTCCGGAGGAGTTCTCCAAAGGAGACGACATCTTATGAAAAACATCCATAAAATCATGTGAAGTTTTGACCAAATACTCAACTTGTTCTCGAAAGCTCTCGAAATCTCTTATGTGATGTGCGAAAGCATACACAGTAATATGTGTGGGAGTGCGTGCGGGAACATATGTAATAGAAAATCATGGAATATACCTATGACTCTGAGACACACTACCTAACTTGAAACGAAATCCCCTAAGGTGTCCTTTTTGGTGGCAATGGGAACAAATAAAAACAGCTTAGGACTACCTCTCTCAAAACGTTTAGGACGTGCTCTCCTACAGGGAATAGTATTCCTAGGTGGGTTAGGTCGAGAGCCACAAGGATCTATCACAAACTCGAGAACCGACTCGGGTGCAACTTGGGAGGTGGACGCACTGTCATAACCTATTTCAAGCCTCTCTACATTACCCAAAGCGGGATCGAGGAATATCTTTCCAACCTTATTAGATGTATCTTCTAACTTGACTTTGATCGCCCAAGCACGTTAGAGATTTTTCTTGAGTTGGGATACACGGGCTTTAAGTTTCTCGCGAGTCTCCAGTGAAGATTAACGATCTCCCGTAAGACTAGCCACAGTATTGATTAAATCACTATTTTCTCGGCCTAAGACGATTAACGGCTCGCGCAAAGAAACCTTCGCCTTCTCGAATTGACTCGCGAATGCCTCACGACCCTCAAAGATATCACCTCTCTCTCCAAATCTAATACCCTAAAACTCAAATCTTTGTTCAACTTTTTGGTTTTCAACGTCTCGATGTACAAATCACTAAATGATTTTTGGAAATCCCCTTCTCCTTCACTTGCAATCTCATCCTCACACTCACTGGTATGTATCGAAACATCATCAAGGCTCTCATGTTCACATGTATCCTCATCATCGTGGGACAAACTAAAAGTACCCACGTGACTAGATATGAAAGCAATGCACTTCTCATGTGGTGATTCTCCTCCTGAATCAAGCGACTCGATGTCACTATCGCTAAGAGTGGATTTATTTAAAATCTATTCCCTTTATATTTAGCCTAGTGGGATACTCATTTGCCTCGTGCCCTTTCCCCTCACAGTCATAACACCTTATATCTTCCTCTTTGTCACCGCTATCCTTGAACTCATTCTTATTTTTATTTTTCTCAAAAATATTTTATTGGAAGAATTATTTTTTTAAAACTTGAGAAACTTTTTTAAAAATTTCACAATCAAGGCCAAGCCATCTATATCAACCTCACCCTCGTATTTAGACTCACAAACTCTCTCATTTTTCTTCTTCTTAGCTTGCATCCTTAAAGGTATCCCCACTTCCTTAGTTTTAATGGTTTTAGGGAACATATCTAACTCGTAAGTCTGAAGCTTCTAAAAGTTCTTCTAACTTGAGAGTGTCTAAAATCCCTAACGAATTAAGTAAGGTAACCTTAAGAATAAATCGGGAAGGGAGTGACCACAAAATATTTTTCACTACTCTCGTTTCTGGAATTGTTTCACCCAAATTGAAACTTGAATTGATAATGTCTAACAAACGCGCATAATACTCATCAAATGACTCGGACTCTAACATAGTGATGGTCTCAAATTTTGAAGCTTTGATGCTTTTACAACATTGGTACCCTTTCTAGTGAGCTGAAGGGTATCCCATGCTTCCTTAGACGTAGTGCGCGTCATGATATGACGGAACTCATCAGGGGTGATGGCTTTACAAATAGCACTAAGTCCACGAGAATTAAAATTACTCCACTTAAATTCCTCATTAGTCCAGGAAGAAACGGTTTGGGATTTGTGACATTATCAACTGTGATAGTGGGAGGAGTCCACGCTCTTTCAAAACCTAACCAGGCTCTTTCGGCTATGGCTTTTAAAGCGGACCTCATCCTAGCTTTCCAGAAAGCATAATTTTTACCATCGAAGATGGTCACTCGATTATACAAATTCTCCATTAAAATCAAATTTTTTATATATCAACAATTTTCAAAAGGGTTGATATTAAGAGAAAAATATTTTGCAAAAAATACCACACAGTAAATTTGTGCAACAGGCACTAATACCAATTTGAGAGTGCGCCTGTGATCTTAATGGATAATTTTTTATAATTAAGTATCCAACACACATAATTCCAAATTTTATCTTATTATATTGAACAAGCATCTAGGTGATAAAGTAGGTAAAATAAATCATGCATTCAATAAAGGCAAATTAAGGAAAAAAATCTCTTTTAGGTAAAACCTTTTTTCAACACTTAAGAGGGTTTACAAGACTATCGACTTACAGACTACTTGATAACTATCACAAGTATAATGCGCAGTGCCTAGAAAATCTCTAAAGAATATGACTCAGTCCAGAGTCATCAACAATCGACCTTCCACGCTCGATATCCACCGATCAACCTTCGTCGTTAGCAGTGAATTCCCTTGGGTATCATAAGATCAGTCGTGAAGAAACTCTCTCCACAAGACTTGTATGATAAATTCAAGCTATAGGGTTTAAACTTGATTCACTCAAATAAATCTTAGGGATAATGATTTGTGAATCAAAAAAGGTTTTCTCAAAACAAAAGGTTGAAAACTTTTGCGAAGGATATGCATAATCAGTTATGGCAAAAGTCTTCATGAAATCAAACATGAAACAAGTATTTATAGAATGTTAAAAAATTTCAAGGCGATAGCACCGTTCGAATGAAAATACACTATCATTCTAACGAGATTATCATCTCGTTCAAACGAGAAAGGTCTTGGTTCTAATGACATCCAAAAAATCAAAACAGTAAGCCCTCGTGAGAAGTTTGATTGAAGAAACCTTCTAACGAACCCTTCTAACGAGATACCAATATCGTTTGAACGAGATTACCATCTCGTTTGAACAAGATACACGATTAAAAAATTATTTTTAAATACAGAAAAACCGCCTTGATTTTTAAAGAAAAAAAATAATGTTTCTAGATTTAATAAAAACGATCACCCAAAATAAATTTATGGAATAAATTCTTACACTAAAGCATTATACCTTCAAAATATAGAGATGCTTAAACATTGGAGATGTTTGATCTTTGGACTTCGCATTGGCTCGAATTAAACGATAACGGGATATGCCAAAAACTAAATGTAAGCCTAAGATATTTGAGCAATGAGAGAAAATATGCTCTTATACTTGCTGGTGCATCAATCAAGCCTTCATCATAACCCGCTACCCACGCTTCTCGATGGCCCATTATGAAGGGATGCATTAATCTTGTAACATCCCTTTAGAGACCAACTGTAATGACAAACCCTCTTTGGATATCCTTTTTCAGCTCGGCGACCTCCTTCTTCAAGGCATCATTTTCGGCCTGAATCAGCTCGTCTACTTAGCCCACGTCCGTGCTTTTTAAGAATTGGTCCCTCAAAGCATTTATTTTCCCCTGCACTGAGGAATCAATTTCCTCTATAACTTGGAGGTCATCCTTTAGCATGGCCACTATCTCGGACTAGTCCTTATATACATTGTTTGGTCCTTGCATTCAACTGCGTACAGATTTTCAAGAAGGCCTTATGGACCTGACCACTAATGCCTGAACCCAAAATCCTCCCAAAATTTAAGGTAGGATGGATGTAGTCTTCTAAGAAAATAGACTACAAACTGCAGAATAAATAACAAATGCAATGAATATTAACATAAAGGGGATAACAAGAACATCAATAAAAGAAAAAAAAAATCATTGATAGTTAAAGGGAGGCAAAAAGCCAGTACAACCATAAAAAGAAAATTACAAGGCATGAGCAAAAAAGAAAAAGCCTTAAAACAATGGAGCTTTACACCTTCACCTGCTCAGGTCTCTCTGGCGCCTTCCCTTTCTCGAATAACTATCAACGGGTCGTGTCGAGTCGTGTTTGTGTCAATTTTTATCGTGTTTGGGTCTTGTCGGGTTCGTGTCTAATCGAGTGACTTTTTTTATCATGTGAAAAAACTATATTCAAACCCGACCTATTTTGTTAACGTGTCGTGTCATGTTCACCTGTTATTGCCCATTAACATAATGAATTATTTAGAATCGTACACAAGTTGACACATTAGCTCATTTTTAAACACAATTAAACCCATTAATTCATTACCATTACTAACTCTCTCATTTAGTAATATTCATTATGATTAAATTAACATTAAACTACATAAGATTTTTACAAGTCCTAATAATATATTTTATTTACTTAAATTAATGGATTTTAACAGATCTTATTGGTTATTAATAGGTAAAGGGGATCAACACTAACTCGAACCGTTAACTATCATGTCTTATCGGGTTGACACTGATATGACCCGAAATCGTTAAGGGTCCACCCATTAACTTATAACTTTGTATCGATCGTGTTATCGTGTTGTGTCTCATTTTATAAGGATTACTTTCGCGACAACGCTCTTCTCTTGGTTGACAATCGTCCCGACCTCAATTAAACATTTCTCGGTATGGTCGATAGGCTGACTAACTAGAGGCTTCTCATCAGCAAGTGGAGGTGGCCCTAGAGGATGGAGTAGGAACAGGTCAAATTCTGGAGGGATTACAATTGCCCCCAAGGCTTGATCCCATTCTTTATTAAAGGATACCTTCTTGGCGTAAGCGATCTGGATTTCAGCATCATCGTAGGCTGCATCCTAGCCTTCCGTGTAGCTGCTATACTTCACCCTTGGGATTTCCTCATCCAACTTCTAAACCTTCCCGAATAGGCCCATATTTTTCTCGACAAGCTTCTACTTCTCTGTGACAACATGACTGCTAGTCGCCTGAACATCAGCATAGGTCTTTGCCGAATTCTCTCTCTCCCGGTCAAGTGCAGCACGGGCATCAGTTAAGTCATGTTCGAAATTCTTCAAGGCTTCTTTCAGCTCCTAGTTCTTCTTGAATTAGTCAGCATAACCATCTAGAAGGGTAGTAAAATCAGATAAAAACTGTAAGTACATAGAAAGAAGGACTGGTGCGCAAAAGCTGAATATAGATAAATGATAAAAAAATGTATATTTACAAGAGCAAGTCCTTGTGTGGGCTTGAGCACTAGTTAGGCTGACCCCAGTCGCGAGTAGCACTCTCGATCAGTCGCGAGCACATCTTATTCAGTAAATCAAGGGCAAGTACTCGAGTGTTGGCCACACTAGACCACTCAGCAACTAAAGAAAGGAAGGGCTCAGCAGGGGCCTTCAAGGATAACTTATTTTTGGCTTCCTCTCTCTTTATCTCCTATTCTTTCTTTCTTTACTTCTTTCTTTCTTTCTTTCCCTCTTCTCTTCTCCCCCCTTTTCTCTTCTTCTTATCAATCTCATTCTCCTTCCCCTTGGTCCCTAAGCTGGAACCACTAGCTTTAAGGGATTCCCCTCAGCACTTTTCAAAGACTTCATCCGATCAGACAACACGGCCTGGTCGTCATCATCAATGTTCAACACTCTTCTCTTCACGGGGAGAGCCATTTCCTTTCTTCTTCTTCTTCTTCTTCTTCTTCTTCTTCTTCTTCTTCTTCTTCTTCTTCTTCTTCTTCTTCTTCTTCTTCTTCTTCTTCTTCTTCTTCTTCTTCTTCTACCTCAATTGGTTCAGAGGCCCTTTTTCAAGAAGTTTGAAGACAAGGACCTTTTTAATCACTACACCAAAAATAGGAATTTGGCACGGTTTAAAACTGTGCCAGATTAAATCTCGCACGATTTTGAACTGTGCCAGAATCATCAGGTGTTCCAAAATGGCCATTTTTTTCTGGCACGGTTTGAAAGTGTGCCAGATTTGACCAAACATGAACACTTCCGGCACACTTTTAAACCGTGCCAGAATTTGATATTTTTGGCACACTTTTGGCACAATTTTGAACTGTGCCAGATTGAGCACATTTTGATAAACTTTTGGCACAGTTCAAAACCGTGCCAAAATTCGATACACTTTTGGCACGGTTTTGAACTGTGCCAAATTTTTGGATAAAAGAAAAAAAATTAATTATTTAAAAATAAGAAAATTCACAAATAGCAAATCTTGCACGTTGTTGATAAACTAATGTACATACAAACTTCAAAATATTACAAGTCTTTAGTAGTTCATAAACCAAAAAAAATTGGACAGATTTTCCTCTATTTTCTGGACATTCTAAAACCTACTAATATAAAACCTGCGTAACATAAAGCCCGCACAGCCACAAACTATAACAATAAACTTACAAAAGCCCGCACGACCTTAAAAGTTAACAATAAAACTACAAAAGTCCGCATGGCCATAACCCAAAAAAATAGAATCATGACTAAACCCCTTGTTGTAAACCATTGAGTTCTTCGTGTGTTCCACGTGAATAAATGCAAACGATAAAATGTTATCCTGCAAAAAAAAATAGGATACAAAAAAGATACGATATTAGTAACCAAGTAATTTATAAAAAAATCTTACTCAAGCTAAAAAATTACATATAGGAGTTGCAATTATTATTATATTCTAAAATTGAAAATCTTATGCAAGTTATGACTACGTTATCGGTTCCAACGAGTTACATTGATCCCGTGCGAGGTGTTTGTGCCTCTTACAAGGCCGTTTGGGGGCTAGTTTGGGTTTTCACCCTTCAACGACTTGTTTTCAAGTCCAAATCTACATATTTTGAAATTATCATCATATTCTCAAACTGGGAGACCCGCGACTATGCTGTCAATTCGTGCAAGTTACATTGGTCCCGTGCGAGGTGTTCGTGCCTTTTACGGGACCGTTTGGGGGTTGGTTTGGGTTTTCACCCGTCAACGACTTATTTTCAAGCATAATCTACATATTTTGAATTTATCATCATTATCTCAAACTGGGAGGCCCGGGACTACGTTGTCAGTTCGTACAAGTTACATTGATCCGTGCGAGGTGTTCGTGCCTCTTACGGGTCCGTTTGGGGGCTGGTTTGGATTTTCACCCGTCAACGGCTTATTTTCATGCCTAATTTACATATTTTGAAATTATCATCATATTCTCAAATCGAAAGACCCGCGACTACGCGGTCAGTACGTATAAGTTACATTGGTCCCGTGTGAGGTGTTCGTGCCTCTTACGAGGCCGTTTGGGGGCTAATTTGGGTTTTCACCCTTCAACGGCTTGTTTTCTAGCCTAATCTACATATTTTGAAATTATTGTCATATTCTCAAACTGGGAGACCCGCGACTACGCGATCAGTTTGTACAAGTTACATTGGTCCCGTGCGAGGTGTTCGTCCCTTTTACGGGACCGTTTGGGGCCTGGTTTGGATTTTCATCCTTCAACGAATTGTTTTCAAGCCTAATCTATATATTTTGAAATTATCATCATATTTTTAAATCGGGAGACCCGTGATTATACGATCAGTTCGTACAAGTTACATTGGTCCCGTGCGAGGTGTTCGTACCTCTTGCGGTGTCGTTTTGGGGGCTAGTTTGGGTTTTCACCCTTCAACGACTTGTTTTCAAGCCAAATCGACATATTTTGAAATTATCGTCATATTTTCAAATCAAGAGACCCGTGACTACGTGGTTAGTTCGTACAAGTTATATTGGTCCCGTGCGAGGTGTTCGTGCTCTTACGGAGCAGTTTGGGATTTGGTTTGGATTTTCACCCTCAAACGGCTTATTTTCAAGCCTACTCTACATGTTTTGAAATTATCATCATCATCTCAAATCGGGAGGCCCGCGAGTATGCGGTCAGTTCGTACAAGTTACATTGGTCCCGTGCGAGGTGTTCGTGCCTTTTACGGGACCGTTTGGTGGGCTGGTTTGGGTTTTCACCCTTCAATGGCTTGTTTTCAAGCCTAATATACATATTTTGAAATTTTCATCATATTCTCAAATCGGGAGACCCACAACTACGCGGTCAGTTCGTACAAGTTACATTGGTCCCGTGCGAGGTGTTCGTGCCTTTTACGGGACCGTTTGGGGGGCTGGTTTGGGTTTTCACCCTTCAATGGCTTGTTTTCAAGCCTAATATACATATTTTGAAATTTTCATCATATTCTCAAACCGGGAGACCCACAACTACGCGGTCAGTTCGTACAAGTTACATTGGTCCCGTGCGAGGTGTTCGTGCATCTTATGGGGTCGTTTGGAGGCTAGTTTGGATTTTCACCCTTAAACGGCTTGTTTTCAAGCCAAATTAATATATTTTGAAATTATCATCGTATTCTCAAACCAAGAGACCCGCGACTACGTGGTCAGTTCGTACAAGTTACATTGGTCCCGTGCGAGGTGTTCATGCCTCTTACGGGACCGTTTGAAGGCTAGTTTAGGGTTTCACCCTCAAACGGCTTATTTTTAAACCTAATCTACATATTTTGAAATTATCGTCATCATCTCAAACCGGGAGGCCCACGACTACACGGTCAGTTCCTACAAGTTACATTGGTCCCATACGAGGTGTTTGTGTCTCTTACGGGGCCGTTTGGGGGCTGGTTTGGGTTTTCACCCTTTAACGACTTATTTTCAAGCCTAATCTACATGTTTTGAAATTATTGTCATATTCTTAAATTGGGAGACCCGCGACTAAGCTGTTAGTTCGTAAAAGTTATATTGGTCCCGTGCGAGGTGTTCGTGCCTCTTACGGGCCCGTTTGGAGGCTGGTTTGGGATTTCACCCTTCAACGGCTTGTTTTCGAGCCTAATCTACATATTTTGAAATTATCATCATATTCTCAATTCGGGAGACCCGCAACTACGCTGTCAGTTCTTACAAGTTACATTGGTCCCGTGCGAGGAGTTCGTGCCTCTTACGGGGACGTTTGGGGGCTAGTTTGGGTTTTTACCCTTCAACGGCTAGTTTTCAAGCCTAATCTACATATTTTAAAATTATCGTCATATTCTCAAGCCTAATAGCCTATGGTAATTGCTGAAGTAAATAATGATAAGATAATACAGAATGCTTGATATCATGCTTTTCATATTAAAGATATCATGGAATCCAATGAGTTATATGAAGTCAAGCAAGTGAATGTGTCAATTTGAAGTGTTTAGGAAATGTGCAAGTTAGACATAGAGATGTGAATTGAGTAATGTATTCGAGTTCATAGCACTGCCCCAATTAAATCTTACTTTTGTAACGAAACTTCCCTAAAATCTCTACTACTGCTGATGGTGGTGGTAGTAGTAGGGGTGAGGGGACTGGGGAACTGATATAAGTCGTGGTGCTGCAAATCGCTGTTGCTGCTGATGATGAAATCGATAGTATTTTCAGAATGCAGCTTGCTGCTACACGCACCACAAGAGTATTTTATTTTGTTTGAAGTGTGAATTCCAATAGGCACTCATGCTTGCAACGACAACCAAAATTTAAAATCATACCTCTTCCAGTTCTATTCTTGTGCCCAAGTCGCAATTCAAAATGCGTTGATTCTTCCAGTAAAAACATTCTTTATTGACTACACCTGTTACAAAACAAACCCCCATACTAGCGGCAGTGATGCAAGCATATATATAACCACCAAATTGTTGTTGTATATAACTCATAACTGTTATATATAACAACAGTTATATATAACACATGTTATATATAACAGTTATTATATATAACTGATGTTATATATAACAGCTGTTATATATAACTCATGACTGTTATATATAACTGTTATGATTCTGAAATTAGATACGCCATTTTAAAATTTGTAGTATGCATATTGAGTAATTTTATCCATCTAACAAATTCTAATCACCTCAAATATGCCAAACGAGATAGTTGGTGGTGGAGCAGGATTATAAAAGCATAAATTAGGAATATAAGTAGCGATTTTGCAGATTTGTACCTTAGAGGGAAGTACTTCGAAGCAAGGTGGCGTAGGTGGAAGAGGATATTGTGGAGAATCCTCTTGTCCACATCCTTCCTAACCGTATATATACCTCACAAGAAATAAAATTAAAAATTAATAACTAAATGTTAAATTGGAAAATATAGATGTTAGCGTCCAACATAAATTAAACTAACCTTTCTTTAAGTGATCCATAATCGAGTCCCGAATGCTCATTTTACTGAAGGTATAATCATCACCCATGAAAAAAATATTTGATGCAAAGAAACAAAGGATGTGATAATAATATTTTATC
Organism: Sambucus nigra; assembly: GCA_949130495.1. Classification (NCBI taxonomy): domain Eukaryota; kingdom Viridiplantae; phylum Streptophyta; class Magnoliopsida; order Dipsacales; family Adoxaceae; genus Sambucus; species Sambucus nigra. The sequence goes on along the minus strand of OX422210.1, from coordinate 577,608,350 downwards.
CCAACACCACAAAAGCAAATATAATATGCAAACAAACAAAAAACAAAGATAGCAGTTATATTGTCAGAAGTGATAGTTTCTTTTACACTTGCGACTACAAAAGTGGATGCAATACCTAATTAGCACCAAGACAACTATTTTAACGATGTAAGAGCTCCATGTTCATCAAACACATACCACAAAAGTTACAAAAGTTGACTCAATTACATCATTCGTCGGTGTCACCAATGGGAGGACAAAGGTCGTCGAGCCAATACATAATTCCATTTTTACCAACATCTTCCAAGTTCTCGCAATGAGCTTGTTTTCCACCCCAAACTGGAGACTCGGGCACTTTGATTTCATCGAGTAAAACTCGCACTTCATTCTTTCTCAACATATGGAAGGGAACGGTCGAGACGGCTCCTGGTTGCGTTTTCCTCCCATAACTAACATGTCCACGTGTATGGGATAGTATTTTGCATTCAATTAGAGAGGTGAAATTCGGAACCTCGAATGCAGGGGAGGAAAGAGAACATGAAGGAGCCGCAGTGCCTAAAGTAGGTAACTCCTGAATGTTGTGTGCAACACATGAAAATTTCCTGGTTTTGAAGTCAATAATGAATTTTGATAATGAGGACTTTATCCCCTCCATGTCACTCCTTAGGTGATCAACATGATCCTTCTAATTTTTGGTGTCCTATTTCACCTCTTCAAGCATTTCTCTAGCAAATGCCGACCCTAATATAGCAGTTCTTGAAATTGTGGACCCAACACAACGAACACGCCCTCGCGTATCTTTTTTGAAAACCTCAAAAATAGGCTAGACATCCAAGGTCTCCTCCTGACCACTCGCTTTGTGTACATCCAGAAGCAATTGAATTTGGTCCTGTACAAAAATATATTAACATTAGGTTTGATAATACGATACTTTTTTTAGACAAAACAAACATTAAAAAATTTAAATTACCGCAAATATTTTATCATGAGTGTTGATACCAAATTTAGTCTGCTGATGTGGATTAATTATATGGAGAAACGTGTCAATCTACATGGCACTTAAAAGAATTTTTTAACAACACATTGACGACGAGAAACTCAACCTCCCCGATCAACTCAGACGCTCCGAGCAACAAGTGCCCTCTAAGGAACATTATTGCACCGAGCAACTCATAAGTACCAAGATACTCAGGCGGTCCGAGCAGCTTAGGCGGTCCTGAGTTGCATCTCGTACAGAGCATTAATATCAGGATGACTAACAGATTGACTGGGCATTGAATGCTTATTATCATACAGATTTACACGCCTATTGGACAGCTGTGTATTGTCCTTTCACATGTACAACCTCAGGGCTATAAATACATTGTATCATCCTCATTGTAAGGGGACTCAGAATTTCTTGGTTAAAACTGTAATCGAGAATTTCCAAATAGTCAGCAATAACAAAAACAGTGGACGTAGGCCATTCTTATAAGGCTGAACCACTTTAAAATTCTGTTGTCTTATTCATTTTTATCTGTGATTGAATAATTAGAGATAGTCTAATTTTTTACATCAATAGATTGGCACCGTCTGTGGAAAACGACTGTAATTATCATTTTTTCACAAAAATAATTTATCATCAATGGCTGACAATCCTGAATCCAACTATCAAAACGCTGGAAATCCCCCAAATCCATCTGCTCCACCAAACGTCCAAGATCTAACCGGAATAATGGTTAATCTAGCCCAAGGTCAGACAACCATGCAAGAAACTATGCGACAACTCATACAGACTATCTAAGGTGGAGCGTCGATCCATTCAGGACAACGAAGTGATCAAAGAAACATTTGTTTACCTTCTTCACGTGATAGGCATACCGATTCATATCGCACTGAGAGATCTGATGATTTTTCTTATCAGCCGGGCCAAACTTCGTCAGTACGAGCCACATATACTAAACAAAACATCACTCTCTTTCCAAAAAGGACTAGTGCATTGGAAAGATTAAGTAGGGCTTCCCCTTTTGATCGATTGGGCCCTAGAAGGAATAGAAGTCCTCCTAGGACTGTGTCGAGGAACTTTCGACAACCATCCGACCTAAGAGAGGGTTCTGCCCAATCACGACCAACTGCTCGTCATGAAAGATCCCAGGAAGCGAATTCAACACAATCAGTTGCTCGAACCAACAGGCCCGAGGAAGGAAATTATGCGTGGAAAGGCTCTATTCAGAAGTTGGAGGATAAATTAGGGGAAATAGCTAAGGCCAAGAATCCTTTACAAAGAACTTTTGTCCAAGGGACACCTTTTGTCCAGGCAATTATGGATTTTCCCACACCGTTAAAGTTCAAAGCACTTGTTGTGAATCCTAAATATGATGGAAAAACTGACCCTGCCCTTCATATAGAACAATACCAAGCTGCTGCTGACATCTATGCTGTGCCAGATGAGATGAGATGCAGGGCATTCTCGAGAACTCTTACCGGATCTGTTCAAATATGGTACAATAATCTTCCTCGGGGTAAGATTTTAACTTTCTTTCAACTGGCCGAGATCTTCATTGGAAACTTCTATTTTGGAGCAAAACCAGTTAAACGAGTAGCACACTTGTTAAGTGTTAAACAAAAAGCAGGTGAGAGCACCAGGGATTATATAACTCGTTTCAATAACGAGAAACTCGAAGTTATTGATTATGAAGAAAATACAATGATTACTGCTCTGATGAGTGGGCTGCTGTACAATAGTTGTACTACACTTTGGACAAAGATCCACCCTGAACCATGTCAGAACTGATGGCAAAAGCGGCCAAGATCATGAATGCCGAGGAGGCAATGGCTGCGAAGAAGAATATGGATACCAAAGAGACCAAGGTGGAGGTTGATAAGGCTAAAAAGAAAGAGCATAAGAACAATGGTGGTGACAAGCAGTCAAAAACAAAGCCATCATGGGAGGTATTGAAGAAATTTAAAAATTATACTCCTTTGAAGGTAGACATCAACCACGTTCTAGAAGAAATCAAGAACAGCGAGGAGCTAAACTGGCAAGAGAAAATGAAGCCAGACCCTGACAAGAGGAATAAGGCCAAATATTACGAGTTCCACAAAGATTATGGCCACACGACCAAAAATTGCATAGCTCTTCAGAATGAGATCGAACCACTCATTAGACGAGAAAAGCTGGCAAAGTATGTTGATCGTAAAAATGAAAGAAGAAGCAGCGACCAAGCAAGACAGAGGTCTAGATCTCCTTGTCGAGTAGAGGAGAACAAGAAAAGAGACCATGAAGATGATCCAGAAGAAGACCCCGATCTCCCCAAAAGACCAAGGCAGCCAGAACGTGAGGTATTGTCAATATGTTTTGGATCATTTAATTGTAATGTTATTACAGGTGGAGATGCAGGAGGTGGAGACCTTACTGCAGAAAGAAAAGCTTACCTCAATGAGGCTCAATCTTGTTCATATATTCAACGAATAAACTTGGCTGAAGATGATCGCCCAAGGAAGGTCAACAGAGAAAAAATGGTCATCAGTTTCTCAAAGAACGACCTCGCAGGTGTGCTGTATCCTCATGATGACCCACTGGTGGTCAAAATAAGAATGACGGAAGTGATGATCTCGAGAGTACTGGTTGATAATGGTAGCTCGGCTGATATTATGTTCTACTCGTGCTTCGACAGCTTAAATTTAAAGTTATCTCAGTTGAAGCCTTATCACAGGCCCCTCCTCAGGTTTGCTGGCGAGAAAGTCTTTCCACTTGGGACGATCAAGTTGGATATGTTCATCGGTACATGGCCTGCTTGTCGAACAGAAAGAGTACGTTTCTTTGTGATGGATAAAAATGTCCAATCAGCTTACAATATCATCACGGGAAGGGTAGGATTGAAGAAGTTCGAAGCAGTACCATCTACTGTACATCAATGCCTGAAATTTCTAACCAATTTTGGAGTGGGAGTTGTGAAGGGTGACCAAAAAGTAGCTCGGGAATGTTACTACTCATCTGTCGAGCAAGAAGAATTGGAAGAATCTAGGAAAAAGACTACTACCTACCAAGTAGATGAAGGTGCATAGATTGAAACATTGGATCCTAGAGATGAGTCGCAGCTCGTGAAAGGTCAGGTGGTGGAATCTACTGAAAATATCATTCTGGACGATGAGAATCTAGAACGAATAACTCAAATAGGTTCGTCGTTAGATGCCTCACTAAAATAGGAGTTGATAGTTTTCCTAAAAAGCAGAAAATAAACTTTTGCTTGGAGTTATGAGGATATGCCAGGAATATACCCAAATTTCTTATGTCACGAGCTCAATGTGAATAAGGAGATCAAGCCAGTGAAGTAGAGATGAAGAGTGTTCAGCCCTGAGAAGAACCAAGCTATACAAGAGGAGGTCGAGAAGCTCCAGAAAGCTTGCTTTATTGATGATGTTAAATATCCAGACTGGTTAGCAAATGTGGTGATGGTGAAAAAGAAGAACAACAAATGGAGAATGTGTGTAGACTTCACCGACCTCAACAAAGCATGCCCAAAGGATCATTTTCCCTTGCCCTGAATTGATCAATTAGTGGATTCTACCTTGGGACACGAGCTGCTAAGCTTCATGGATGCTTATTCTGGTTACAACCAGATTAAAATGAAACCTGAAGACAGGGAGAGTACCTCTTTCATTACCCCTAGGGGAACTTATTGTTATAATGTTATGCCTTTTGGTTTGAAAAATGCAGGTGCAACATATCAGCGGCTGATGAATAAAGTGTTTGCAGAACAAATCAGTTGCAATATGGAAGTTTATGTTGATGATATGCTGACGAAGAGAAAGAAAGCCGCCGACCATCTAATTGATTTAAGCCAAACCTTTGATCAATTAGATAAATATCAAATGAAGTTGAACCCGACCAAGTGCATATTCGGAGTACGAGAAGGCATATTTCTCGGGTATATTGTCAATCAACGAGGCATTGAAGCAAACCTTGAAAAGATCAAGGCTCTATTAGGACTACGATCTCCAACGACGAAGAAAGAAGTGCAGAGTCTTACATGGCGAGTAACAACACTTAACAGATTTGTATCGCGAGCAACTGATAGATGCCTCCCATTCTTCAAAACGCTTCGAAAGACTTTTGAATGGAATGATGAATGTGAGAAGGCTTTTCAAGAATTGGAGAAATACTTGGGAGCACCACCACTGTTGTCCAGGCCAGTGATGGGAGAAAGATTGTACTTGTATTTGGCAGTGTCAGAGAATGCAGTTAGTTCGGCATTGATAAGAATAGAAGATGGAGTGCAAAAACCGATCTATTACACTAGTAAGGCCTTCCGAGGAGAAGAGATCAGATATCTAAGACTAGAAAAGTTGGTATTAGCATTGATCGAGGCAAGTAGGAGAATGAGGCCGTACTTCCAAGCTCATACCATAGTTGTGTATACTGATATGCCATTAAGGCAATCTCTTTATAAACCAGAAAAATCGGGGAGATAGATGTACTGGGCAGTAGAACTTGGTGAATATGGCATAGTTTATGAGCCTAGATCGTCGCTAAAAGGGTAAGCAGTTTTAGATTTTATAGCAGAGTTCACCTATCCTGATACCTCCGAGGAGCAAAAATTGCACACCGACCAACCTGTGGATATTGCAGGATCATCAAATTTAAACCCCGATCAAATTAGGGTGGTCGGCGAGCAAGAGAAGATGATCGACGAGCAGCAAGAAATGCCAGAGGAGGATCAAAGGAAGCAACAAATATTCCACCGAGGAACTCTGTCCGATCAGAAATTTGAAGACGAGGTACCTATATGGAATCTATATGTAGATGGATCTTCATGTAATATAGGTTGTGGAGCAGGGATTATTTTGAACAGCCCAGACGAGGTCAATGTGGAGTTTGCTTTGCGTTTTCAATTCAAGGCTTTTAATAACGAGGCTGAGTATGAAGCTATGATTGCAGGTCTTAGTTTAGCAAAAACTATGGGGGCAGAGCAGATCGTCGTATTCAGTGATTCACAACTAATCATGAATCAAATATTGGGGGTATACATAGACAAAGGAGAATTAATGATCAAGTATCACAAAAAAGCAATGGAGATTTTATCAATTCTGATGGCAGTGCAGATAATTAGAATACCAAGATTGAAGAATGCAAGAGCAGATGCCTTAGCTCGGTTAGCCTCAGCAACACGCACCGAGCTACGAAGAATAATTCCAATAGAAATCTTGGCTAGTCGGAGCATAGATGAAGACCTGATGACGAACTTTATTACCCTTAGTTTAGAACCATCTTGGATGGATCCCATCAGGTCATATATTGAAGAAGGGGTTTTGCCAACTGATAAACTCTCAGCCAAGAAACTGAAGTTTAAAGTTGCTCGTTATGTACTGACTAATGGCTTTCTATACAGACGAGGAATCATAGCAGGTTTGCAGAGATGTGTCCATCCCTCCGAGGTGAAAGACTTGATTGAAGAGGTACATGAAGGGTCTTGTAGAGCCCATGTAGCAGGTCAGACGCTTTTGCAAAGAATAATGACACAAGAATACTATTGGCCAACGATGAGGGCTGATTGCATAGCCTATGCCAAAAAATGTGACAAATGTCAACGCTTCTCCTCTATCAGAAGAACTCCCCAAGAATTGTTGACACCCATTACTTCACCTTGGCCATTTGCCATGTGGGGAATTGACTTGGTCGGGACACTTCCAATGACCAGAGGAAGATTTAAATATCTCGTCATCGCAGTGGATTACTTTACTAAGTGGGTGGAAGCCGAGCTTCTTGTCGACATGACGTATGAAAAGGTGTACTAATTTATTTGGAACAATATCATATGTAGATATGGTCTTCCTCATGCATTCATCACCGACCATGGAACACAATTTGACAACGAAGAGTTCGCTGCATATTGTCATCAGTCGAACATATTAAAAACCCACTCTTCACCAGGACATCCCCAAAGCAATGAGCAAACTGAAGTGATGAACAGAACGCTGCTGAATAGCTTGAAGAAAAGATTAAATGATGCAAAGGCAAATTGGATCAACGAGCTACATTCTGTACTGTGGGCTTATCGTACTACTCCCCGAGCAGCAACAGGAGAATCTCCATATATGCTAGCATTTGGAAGTGAAGCGTTATACCTTCCGAGCTGGGCTTCCCAACATACAGAGTGCTGAATTTCAATTCCCCTGTCAGCGACTTGATGAGAAGGTTAGACTTAGACATGCTCGAGGAAGTTAGAGAAGAAGCAGCAGTTATGAATGATGCATACCAACAACGGACAACTCTGTTCTACAACAAAAGAGTAAAGAAATGTGATTTGAAAGCAGGGGACTATGTGCTGAAGAAAGTAATTTAAAAGCACAATAAACTGGAAGCTAACTGGCATAGGCCCTACAGAGTAACAGAGGTTGTTCGACCAGGGACATATAGGATTGAAACTTTAGAAGGGGATGAGTTTAAGAATGCATGGAACGCAGAGCATCTTCGCAAATATTATCAGTAGTTGGGGATTACTATGTAATGCAGTTTTCTTCAATATAAATAAAAGTTGTGGATGTTTTGCCGAATTCTCTCCTTTTGTTGAAATTTTTTCGGAGTATTAGTGCTACACACTACGCGTCAAGCCCAGAAATACCAACTCCGATTGGTTGGGAAGAAAATTCACCAACTAAAGTTGGTCGGGAATAAAAAATTTCCCAGAAATACCAAGTCCGGTTGGTTGGGAAGAAAATCCACCAACTAAGGTTGGTCGGGAATAAAAAATTTCCCAGAAATACCAACTCCGGTTGGTTGGGAAGAAAATCCACCAACATAGTTGGTCGGGAATAAAAAATTTCCCAGAAATACCAACTCCGATTGGTTGGGAAGAAAATCCACCAACTAAGGTTGGTCGGGAATAAAAAATTTCCTAGAAATACCAACTCCGGTTGGTTGGGATGAAAATCCACCAACTAAGGTTGGTCGGGAATAAAAAATTTCCCAGAAATACCAACTCCGGTTGGTTGGGAAGAAAATCCACCAACATAGTTGGTCGGGAATAAAAAATTTCCCAGAAATACCAACTCCGGTTGGTTGGGAAGAAAATTCACCAACTATAGTTGGTCAGGAATAAAAAATTTACCAACTAAGGTTGGTCAGGAACAAAAACCACCAACTCCGGTTGGTTGGAAGCAGTTGGTTAAACAAATGAAAGTCATTTCAGGACTTAAAATTAAAAAATGATAAATTTCTTGATACTTATGGCATTTTAAACTACCAACATAGTTGGTTAAAAATGAAATATCACCAACTCTGGTTGGTCGTCAGATGATTATCATCAATTCAGGATAGCCAACAATAAGTTTTCACCAACTTTAGTTAGTCGAAAATTTAAAGTAACACAAAATATTTCTATCTTTTTAACAGATATACATGCACATTCATTAGTAAATAAAAAGAAATGTTTTACCAAATATTTACAAGACATTGACAATCAAGATTTGCAAAGAAAACTATAATTTTTTCATTAAATTCAGAACAAAATACATTAAGAATGAAATACATAAGAAATTATTACATCATGAATCCTATTCTATTGGTTTCTTCCCCTGTTCCTTTAAAACACGTTCTTCACCAGCAGGAGGATCGTCTAAGGCATAGGGGGAATTTATGAAATTGAGATCTTTGAGCATCCTGATATTCATTACTGATGGGCGATCAAGAAGGTGCTCTGGGTGAGATATCTCGAAGTTTGAATGAAGACTATAGTCACCGAGATACTTTGAAATCAAGCATTGAGGGATGGCCCGAGCAGGAACCCAACTCATGTCGAGTTTGAAAGGTGGCACTGGCAGGTCGAGCAACCCAGGATTATGGTAATCCCACAAATAATGAACTTATTCCAGCTGCAACACACCCAAGGCATTCAACCATCCTTTCTTATACCCCTCGTTATTTGACTGTTGGATCCGGTCGTCAAGATGATAAAGGGCTTCATTATAACCAGCCATCCAGAACTCTCTAGGCTGTTTGTGAAACTGATAGGTTAATCTTTCTAACTGCTAGTGAAGATTTTTTACCAGATTCATTTTATTCTCCAAGGCAAAATTTTGGGCAACCAGTTGCTCTTCGAAGGCTTGGATCTTCTTAGACATCTCAGCCAATGCCTGGTTCTTTTCCATCAATTGGAAGGCTTGGTTCTCCAGAGAAGATTGAGTTCTTTGTTCCTCAACAGTAATTCGAGCAGCTCTTGCTCGTCCTCGAGAAGCTCTTGCTCGTCCCCGAGTAGAGGTAGAAGGCCCAATTCTCTTCAAGGTTTCTAATTCGTCTCTCAGATTGACATTTCAACCTCCAAGTAAGAGAATCCCTCATCGTTCACAGGGACCAAAGCGCTCGAGGTAGAGGCTGCAGACTTCAGCTGAGATACTTCTCCTCGTAGGTTATTATTTTCCTGCTCCAGTAACTTAGCTATCTGCCTGTGCTATTTGACCTCGGTCTTTAGAATTCTCTCCTTTATGTCATAGGCAACAACCAATCTATCATATCCTTTATCAGCACTTAGTTGCTGATACTTCTTCTCATATCCCTGGTGCAAGAGGGTTGTAGATTCCTTGTATTGTTGTTGAAGATCTTCAAGAGTGCCTTGGAGATCTTCAATCATTTTATAATATGCTACATTGTTAGCCACTGTCCGGTCGAGCAGACACTTTAAATACTGGTAGGCTTCAACTGCTCGTTCTGAAGCATCTGGACCGAGGATATCAACGATTTCAGATTCATTCAAGTCAGCATGGCCAGCCTTGAAGTAGTCGTGACATTTTTTCATTAGTTCTGTATCATGGGCTGACAACAATTCCATCCTGGCTATAAACTAGTAAAAAGAAGAGATAGCGAGAATCAATAAGAATGCAAACAGAGCAAGAAGGAGAGAATCAACAGTATGAACAATCAAAATTTCAAATTTTTATTGCATCATAAAAGAGAAGTACATAGTTCAGAGTTACATTTGATAAGAATAAACAGAGAGAAAAGTCCGAATAACTCTACACCTTCTCCTTGTTTCCCAAAACTTTCTCAATAAGCTGGGACGAGGATGTAGGTTGCTTGGATGGTATAGAAGGTTGTTCGGTGGGTGCTAAAAGCTGCTCGGCTGAAATGTTGGTTGATTGAAGCTGCTCGGTAGGAGTAATAGTTGGTTGGGGTTGTTCGTAGCGAAGTTCAACAGTAGGAACCTGATCCCCAACCATCATAGAAGATTCCTCAGAGGCAGCTTCGTCCTCTTCTTCTTCCCCGGGAGAAGGAGGGGGGCAGGAATGTGTCGCTGAAATAAACCTGAATTCCCATCGACGTTCATCTCTTTCAGAGCAGCAACCCAACCATCCCTGAAGTATTTGAGGCTGCCATACTCCATTTGTGAGATCATGGCAGCCAAACCCTTATTCCAACCTTTGTCCCAGCCAACACTGAAGGGCTTTTTCACAGCGAGTTTCCTTTTCACCTTCTCTGAGGAAAGCTTCTCAGATAGAAGTTCCTCGACAGCTTTCAACTTCCTTTCTGCCTCCTCCTTCTAATGACCAGCATCACGAAGTCTACTTAGCTCTTCCTCAGCAGATTTGAGCTTGTTTTCAAACTCTCCAACATGTTGGAGCTTCCCCTCGAGCTCTGTGTTCTTCTTCTCTAAATCTTTTATTTTCTTCTCTAACCCCTTGGAGATTTCAACAGCCTGATCCCTCTCCTACTCTGTGGAAGTGAGCTGCTTCTCCCAAGCATTTTTATCATCAACATACTTCTGACGAGAATCCTTTAAAGACTGCGTCAGACCTACAAAAGCCCCCTCCACACCTGACGAGGAGCTTGAAGCTTTAATAGCTTTATCCTTCTTCAGAATTGTATTGAAGCAAGTTACCAACTGGAAAAAGAAAATAATTGTAAGTCAGTGCAAAGATATAACATTGAGAAATGAAAGTTTAGAATAATAATACTTATTGAGGCAATGTGTTGAGCTGCCAAGTTAGTAAACCTCTCCCGAGAAATATTTTCTTCAATACCTTGGATCTCGAGGATGATCCAAGACTTCACTGAGCTTATGGCAGAGCTCGGAGGAACTAAAGTGGGAACACCACTTCCGGAAGTAAGAGGCTGAGAGATGGATTCAGCCAAATTGTCCGAGGAGCTCTTCTTCAGCTTCCTCGTGGGAGCAGGAACATTCTCGACCAAGGATGTCGTCTTGGTCGGTGATATAACTACAACCTCCCCTGGAGGAGAAACAACAACAATCTTGCTCGGAGCCACAGGGGGCTTCTCAACAATCTTCTTAGTAGCAGCTGGAGGAGGTGCATCAATTTTTCTTGTCCCTTCTTCTGGGACATCCTGCTTTCTTTTCTTTGCCTTTCCAGCAGTAGAGGCAGACTTCTCAAAGAGGGTAGGAGCTCTTCTTCTCTTCATCCTGTCACTAAGAGGAATATGTGACTCAGGATAAGAACCTTCAGAAGCTGGTGCTGGTTCTACGTCACCTATCACTGGACGAGCAGTAAAAAACGAGGTGTAACTCTTGTACTGCAACAAGTACGAAGCTGACCTGATATGTTCGTCGAAAACAGTCTGATGCAAACCCCAGATAAGTTTCAGATGCTTTAAATTCACTTCTGTCTCTTTTGGAGGTCTTCTTTTGCTGTCAACTGTAAATAAATGAAAATTAAAATATCAGTAACACATTTTATCAAACATAAAGAAACCATAATTTCAAAAATAAAATAAACTAAAATAACCTATCCCATTGCCATAGGGAGGGCACCTTGGACCCTGATACACATCATTTCCAGTTAGAGGATCATGTTGCCAATTTTTCATAACAACACCATGCTCGAAGTAATCCCTATTGGCATCTGGGAGATTGACCAATAAAGCTCTATTCAAAAACCTAGTTTTCAAATAAAAAGTATTATCACCGACAGCCCATCTATAGCAAAACATAATTTTGGGAATTCCTATATGGGTTCCATGAATCTGATTTAACCTATGGACTCCATTAACTATTCTCCATGTATTGGGGGATACTTTTGCAGGTACCATGTCAAAATATTGACAGAATTCTAAACACAAGGGGTTTGGAGGAAAAGAAAAGCCACATTCGGCCACAAAGAGACTGGGGAACCAATGTCCCTCAGCCAAACGAAAATAATCAGAAGGACTAGAAAGTTCCTCCAAAACGACCCATGAAGGAATAGAGAAATCAGAACGAAATTTATCAAGAGATTCTACAAGGTAAACCATGATGAATAAAGGAAATAAAAGAGAAGGAAGAAGATCTTACAGAAAAACGATGGATCAGTTGACAATGAATGATGGAAGGAATGAACGCACAAGATAGAGAAGAAATGGAGAGCTCAAAGATAGAAATTTGAAAAGGTAAGAGACGGTAGGATTTTTTGCAACGCTTAAATACCTTACCTTGGGAATGGGTAAAAATAATGATTATAAAGAAATACGTTTGCGCTACCGGCCGCTAAAAAGACAAAAAGGGCACGGAGACCGAAGCTGGTATAAAAATTCAAAAAGTCTGATTCAATGAATTCAAAAGGAAAAATAAATACAAAAGAAAACATTCCTAAAGTTCAGGATGACTATTTAATCCTGCTATATTTCGAGAAGAATGTTCCACACTCCTCAACCTCGAACTGTGAAACATTGGGGGCTTCTGCTGATACCAAATTTAGTCTGCTGACGTGGATTAATTATATGGAGACACGTGTTAATCTGCATGGCACTTACAAGCATTTTTGAACAACACCTTGACGACGAGGAACTCAACCTCCCCGATCAACTCAGACGCTCCGAGCAACAAGTTCTCTCCGAGGAACATTATTGCACCGAGCAACTCATAAGTACCGAGCTACTCAGGCGGTCCGAGCAGCTTAGGCGGTCCGAGTTGCATCTCGTACAGAGCATTAATATCAGGATAACTAACAGATTGACTACTCATTGAATGCTTATTATCATACAGATGTACACGCCTATTGGACAGCTGTGTATTATCCTTTCACATGTACAACCTCAGGGCTATAAATACATTGTATCATCCTCATTGTAAGGGGACTAGAAATTTCTTGGTTAAAACTGTAATCGAGAATTCCCAAACAGTTAGCAATAACAAAAGCAGTGGACGTAGGCCATTCTTATAAGGCTGAACCACTTTAAAATTCTGTTGTCTTATTCATTTTTATCTGTGATTGAATAATTAGAGATAGTCTAATTTTTTACATCAACAATGAGGGGCATAACCACCTCCTTTGACTATATGAGTTGCCAATCACAATTCAGCACGAGTGGGTGCACGCCCATGCTTCTTTCTCCAATTCTCTGAAGCTCTGGCATAGACATGACGACCTATGTTATGAGTTGTCTTCCTCACACAATTTTGTTTAGTCTCTTTGTTCTTTCTCCGTAAAGTTTTTCGAACCTCTAAAGCTTCATTATTGCAAAACACCTCCTAGTCCTCAGATTTGACATTTCGTGGCACTTTCTCCTTCCACTTTCCAACATCACCATCCTTCAAATTAACCCTTAGCTTTGACTTGAACTTTTTCCAAGCATCGTTCGCTTTTTTCATAAAAAATTGCTTCTGACTTTTGCGCACATCTGGAAACTCTTTCTACAATATATGAAGAAATAAAATTAAAACATCACATAATTGAATTTAATAACTATTACATTCTTTGGAATAGACAGGAATAGTATACCATTAATGATGACCAAACTGAGTTCTTATATCGCACATCCACTTGTTTCCAACTCGTATAAGAAATGGGAACATGTGTCATTGCTAAGTCTCCCAACCTGGTTGAGAGTGTATATGAATCTTCACCAACTGGAAGGCTGTGCCCATTAAATTTTAATTTCTTAGCAGAAGAGTCATCACCTACTTTTGAAGCACCCGAAGCAACCTTAGATCTGGAGTTTGATATATGTGTCGCCCCATTAATTGACGGTTGTGAAGTATCACCAATATGAGACATTTATCTAGAAAAAAGTGACTACTGGACACCAAAATAATCATAATAAACATTTACAAGAATATTACATGTTCAAATAGCAATATAAAGAAGATTACATGTTCAAATAGACACTAGTATATTACATGTTCAAACATCAGTAAACGTAGAATTACAAGTTCAAAAAACCATACCTGTATTAAATGCTCAAACAGCAATAAACTATTAAATGTTTACAATAACAACAACAAACGGAATAAATAGGATATTACCCGTTCAAAATAACAAAAAATATAATATTTCATATTCAAAAACAAGTTCAGAACTAAATCATTGCACTAGAAATCCGTTGTCAAAAGCTCCAACAATTTATCATTTTCCTCGAGAATGGAGTTATTAGAAAATCATAACTCAGGAAGCAACCGTTGCATAATGACGTGATAATCGTGGGACTTGAGATTGGTAAATCCAGGTGGATCGAGGTTAACATTGTTGCTGAAATTTGATGAAAATCCAATCAGTACCTTTAAAGTTTTTAGTGTACGAAAAAAGGCTTATTTCTCTTCCTTTCCTAATGCGAAAGGTGCCTTTGGCATCAGCCTTTTGTTACTTCCTTCAACATCATTCATCCATAATTTCCTTTTAAGATTCCAATGAACTTTCAAGTCTTCATGGGCTTTGACCGTATCTTTATTTGATGAACCTTTCACCAAGAGTATTGTACCTAAAAGAGTCTCTGTGACATTATTTTCAACATGAATAACATCTAAATTATGTCTAATATCATGATCCTTCCAGTACTCTAAGTCAAAGAAAATTAACCTCCTTGAAAAACTCTCGGTACCCGCTAGATTCTCATCGTCACCCTCACTTGGATAATCACCGTATTCCATTACGATATCCTCCTTCTTCTTCCCCTTGCCCTTGCCTTTCCCTTTTTGTCCCACTCTCCATCTCTTTGAACACCTTCTCGAGCGATAAGTGACACTATCTGCTCAACTTCTACGCTTGTTAACTTTCTTGGAGCCATAACATCCTCTATTTTACCATTAAATGTTTGCTTCGATGTGTCAAACCTGTAAGGATGGTCTTTAGGAAGGAATATACGAGATCGTTGGTAATAACAATTTGTTGACTTAGGAAGATATTGAGAAGGTATATTTGTAGAACAAACAGGACACCCATTGTAACCTTGAGTTGAACAACCTGCTAACATCTCATAAGCTGGAAAATCGTGTATACCCCACATCAACATGGCTTTTAACTAAAATTTCTCATTTTTGTACGCATCCCAAGACTCAACTCTAGACCATAAGATCTTTAACTCATCAACCAATAGTTGGAGGAAGACATCAATATTACTTGATGGTGACTTTGGTCCGGGAATCAATACAGACAACATTGAAAACTCACTTTTCATACACATTGATGTAGGAGGGTTGAGAGGTTGAATTATCACTGGCCAACAACTATACTTACGACCAAACATGTTATTCGGGCTGAAACCATGAGTTGCTATTGCAAGTCAAATATTCCGCGAATCATTTGCAAAATCTCTCCACATAATGTTTGAATTTACCCATTTTGTTGAATCTTGGGGATGACGCAAGAATTCCATACAAGAGCTTGCACGAGCGTGCCAAGTCATTTTCTCTGCTATCCATTTTATGGTATACAACTGTTTTAGCCTAGGGATTAGAGGGAAATGTCGCATTACCTTCCTAGGAATCCTAGAGTACTTTTTTTTTCCATTAGTATTCTGAATTTCTACCTTGTCCTTGGGTAAACAAGTAAACTTATAGCGTAAAGCACCACACTTTACACATCTAGTAGATTTTTCATGCTCTTTCTAAAATAACATACAGTTGTTAATGCATACGTCATACAGTTGTATAACTAGTTGTCAAGTTGTTCTCTTCAGGAAGTAGTTCATTTAACAATCTAAGAATTCCACTTGTAGCACCATCCGGTAAATTGAATTGTGTTTTCAAATCATTCAACTTTATAAGAGCATACATTGTGGTATGACGCGAAGAACCAATAGCTGAGTGTAATGGCTCCTGTGCGAGTTAATGTAAATGATCATACTTCTTTCCTTTGTATTTATGTGTGTGAGAATCATTGGGAACCTCAAAAGTTAGGGGGATTCATCACTGCCTACACAATTAGGTTCACTAGATTCCGCTTCACCCATAAATATCTCACAAGCATCATTCACAAGATCATTCAAAATTGGAATATTGTGCACATCAGCGTGTTCAGTCGGTGTCACAGATTGCGGTGGTTGTTGGACTTGATCAACAACTAATGTCTCACCATGAAAATGCCATAAGGTATAGTTCATGTCCATACCATATGTCATTAAATGAACGAATATATCATCTATAACAACATGTCCTTTTCCATTTGACAATGTCTACAAGGTCATGAATGTTTAGCATTCGAACTATTACTACGCACATAATGTAGAAAGTGTAACACCCCATCTCTATATGTATTGGTCTCGATATTTTTCTCATTTATCCACTCTTTGTTGATTCCCAGCGACATCCTGATAGTTTAAAGAACACACATCATAATGTAAACGCTTACTGTAAATATATTTAAGTTTATTCAAGTGTAAATATGTATATATTTGTGCTCCTATATTTCCTCCATATCCTCTACAGGGTAAGGGTCCTATCCCATTCAAAAATGCATATTTTGTATTGTTCATAATGTCTCATGCCATGTCCTAATCTGAAAAATTTCGCCAGCATCTCCCTACAGTTCTTCAAGTACACAACTTAAATTGGGAGTGTTCATGTGTTACTTAAGTTTTTCAACGAAGAAAACACAAAACACTACATCAGTCTAGTATGTACCCAAAGAACATAAAGAGATACCACCGAATTTTTCAAAATAGGACATGCATAAACTTTATGTACAATACAAACTTTTGCATTTCCAAACTGTCCGAAAATGGGACAATTCAAGAGTTATCACCACAGTCATAGTGAGACCTCTTGAACGAGTATAAGGTTTTTCTATATGTGTAACATCATTATTGAATGTTTAGTATTAATGTCTACTTACTATTTAAATAGTTTTGTTTTAGCTTTTTCTTAAATTTTCAACACATAATCTCATTTATCCATTTAATTAGTGGGGCGTCTACTTTTCAATTTGTTATTTTTACATTATTACTAAATATTTAGCACTTAAATTTTCTTAAAACTTCGTGACCTATATGAATCAGATCAAATATAAATTTTAAATAGAAGGGTGAGAACATAAAAACATAGATTACCACTAAAAGATTCCAAGGTCCATCCAAAAACCAATTATTTATTTTTTTTCATTATCAAATCACCAAAAACTCACACATTAAAAAAGACAATAAATATTTAAAAATGTATATATAAAACCCTAAAAAGCAAGCACGAATCAAATCATGCATATCATAAACTCTAGGATCAAATCTTATACCTAACTTAGGTTAAAAAAAATAATACCTGATTGGGATGAGTGGAGTGAGAGAACAATTCAGTGACTGGAGAAACAGAGAGTGGGATGGAGAGAGAGAGCATCGGCCGTAGAGAGAAAGATTGAGTTAGCACCGGAGAGAGATTGAGTTAGCGCCGGAGAGAGAGAGCGTTAGCACAAGAGTTAGCGCTGACTGCACCGCAGATCGCTGGAGAAAGAGAGAGAGTGAGCGGGAAGCGGGCGACCGAAGAGAGCGGGAATGAAAAGTGATCTACAAAAGTGTTTTTTGGGTATTATATATTTTAGTAAGTGTACTCAATTTTGGCACACTTTAAAACAGTGCCAAATTTGGCACTGTTTTAAAGTGTGCCAAATTGTTATTAAACCGTGCTAAAGTCTGGCATAGTTTTAAACTGTGCCATATTTTTAATATCAGGGTGTGCCAAATTGTTGTTTATGGTGTAGTGAATTGACCGAGCAATGAAACTTCTAGTAGTATTTTTATACTCCAGCACATAAGCTATAGCATGAGGTTGCTTGGTGTCAGGTAGTCTTTCTCGGAGTATCCAAGCTTTGAGAAAAGTAGCAACTCTTAGCTCACGAAGGGAAGGTTCTTGATTCTTATCACGAGATACAAAGCAAAGGAAGAAAATACGTGTAAGAAGATAGGAAACTGAAGTAAAAGAAATAACACGTAAACAGAATAAAATAGATGGCGACATATTTGATCCTCTCCCCAGTCAGGGATCTATGGACCTTGGTACTTCTCGCCCTCAGGTATGAGAGGATGCCACCAATTTCTATCAATGAAACCTTGCTCCCAGTTCCTTTGTGGGAGTCATTCCTGTTCACGACCAAAACCCTATAATCTTTCCTAGTTTCAAGTACATAACATCGTTATTAATGCATGACAAAAAATAACAATAATAAATCTTAGGAAGCCCTAAGTTGGTCCTATACAGTTCGTTAATCCTACGGACCTCATTCATAATTTTCCAGACATTAGGGGCGCATTGAGCAGGAATAACATCAAAGTAATTGAAAAATCTAAGAAAAAGAGTGCTTGGGGGAAAAGTTAAACCCCCTGTTAACCAAAAGGGTATGAATCCAGTGCCTGTCGTCTATGCCGTGGACATCTTTGGGGATGGGGACACAGTCAATTTTTACTCATTTTAGGATATTATAAGATTTCCTAAACTCTGCTACAGTTTTGTTATCGAGGAGGGCCATGGATGAAAAATACCTCTAGCAATAGAGAAGACTAATGGAACTGGTGAAAAAAAAGAGAAGATTAGAGAGACTTTTATAATTAATGATCAAGGAAAGCTCTGAGAATATGAAGAACTGGAGAGAGAAAGCAATGGAAGTGTGTGGATGAGGAACTTTTAGTGAAATGAAGGTTGAATCTGACGAACCTGGTTTGAATCTCACGCTAATGATAAAGCACAAGTCTCAATGAGGATTCTGGCGCTCCAATTACCAGCTCGGACCAGCATACCCTCACCCCTTCAACAAGTATTACAAGTTTTCCATGGTATTTACTCTCAGACAAGCGTTTCCTCGTAAGTTCATTAGTATTACATATGTGCCATATCGATTTTTAAAACAGTCCTGGGCCTTGGACTTATTTATAATCTCTTGGCCCAAATGCTTAGCCCAGAGATTTTAGGGGTATTTATGGGGGCTTATTTATTCAAGCCCAAAAAATGTAGCCGACCTGCCTAGCGTACATAGTAGACGGCCCGGCCTAACTCAGACATTTATTCAGACCCGTATATTTAACATGTGCTTAAATGCATGGAGATATACTCAAATCGGTTACTAAGAATCTCGAAGGAGATATTCAGTGAAACCACGAGTTATCTACAAACTAATTGAGTTACTTGTACAACTCAATCACTTATTTTTTGTAATTATAAATTATAAACCCTGACCCAGGGTAAAGGGATATAACTTCGATTATTGATAAACCCTAAGAACATATTAAACTTTCTGTGGACGTAGGCAAGTTCTTGAATCACGTATATCTGTTGTTGTGTGTGAATATTTGCTTTCATCTCGATATTGCTTTCTGGATCTTTTATTGCGATAATTCTTGAACTCATGAACATTATGTATAAAATATTTGAATTAATGCATTTTTTAAGCATGTATAAAGAATCTTTGCTAATTGTATAGCTGATACATGATTTCAAATAAGTTTATTATAAAATATACTTTCCCCTTCACATAAATTCTTTGAAGTTTAGTCCATGATTTTCTCAAACAATTTTATTGCTAAGAGCTTAAGGTTAATAATCCTAGCAATTCCTACT
Organism: Sambucus nigra; assembly: GCA_949130495.1. Classification (NCBI taxonomy): domain Eukaryota; kingdom Viridiplantae; phylum Streptophyta; class Magnoliopsida; order Dipsacales; family Adoxaceae; genus Sambucus; species Sambucus nigra. The sequence continues at coordinate 577,588,653 of OX422210.1, read as the reverse complement.
TACAAAACTAATGGAACTGAAAATCTGTTGAACTGAAAAGAAGCATTAAAAATCTTTTAGAGTGAAGATAAATAAATAAGGCACAATAATAAGGGACGAATTATTTTTTACCCACTTAGAGAAAATTATATTGATAAACTTTGTAATTTAATTTATTTCTTCTTTTAATAGATTATGTGAGTATTTTTTATTTAATGTAGTTCCTTTAAAATGAACTTTGTTAGATCTTTTATTATTTTATTTTCATGAGCAGTATACATTGAGAAAATATTATTACAAATGAACTTCAGGCATAAGGCATACAACATTAATTTTCACAAATTAAGGCAATGAGTGTTTGGCTCTGAACGGGAAGATACATTATCAATGAAAAAAAACCCACATTGAGTCTCAATGTCTCTATCTGTGAACATAAAACATAAGGCTTAATAAGATTAATGATTAAATATCATCACATAGTGAGTATGTCTACGAAAATAAAACATAACAATTAGTACATAAGGCTTATTACGATTATATAAATTTCATTTCTTGAGTTTAGAGAGGGCCGACTTATATACCTACTAAGAAACCATAGATAAAGTATTTAAAACATACTAACCACAATCATCACCATAAGATTTCTTTTTTAAATTAATAAAATTAAAATCCACGTGACATTTATATCAATATCAATTACATGAAGAATCTATTATTTCTTGGAACGATAATCTAATAATACACTATAAGAATTATGAACCCATCACACGATTACACACTAGTAACTTTGTATGAAATCAAGAGGTTTTCCCGCGACTTACTAATGCCATCAAGTGACCACCCAAACAATACCGCTCTCAAGTTCCATCCAACCAAAAATATGTCAGCTATCCATTCCCTACATATGGAACTAAGTTCCGTTTGATTCCCAATGAAACATGCAGAGACCAATATTTTAAATGAAGAAAAATATAAATTGCAACAAAAATCTGTGCATGCTAAGAATAAAAAAATAATGAATATAATTAAACAAACAAATACATGTCTTTGCCAAACATTAAGGTGGCGACTATTTCAGTTCCACAATGAATACAAAAAATTAAATCAGTTCCCACCCCAAGAAGCCATGGATTTTAGAAGGAGGACATGGGTTGACAAAAGAAGGAAAATTCTTTATAATGAGAAAGAGAGATGAGTAGGTTGGTGAGAGAAAATGAAAAGGCATATTAATGAAAGGAGAGAAAGTCCAATGGGTCATACAAAACTTTTATCTACAATCCAAAAGGAAAAATCTTATTCTCGTGACTGAGTTTGAGTAAAAGTCTTGAACAATCAAATTTATTTAGAAGTTGAAGAGACATGGAGAAAGAATATGTTTCTGTCATTAAATAAAGGTAGAGGAAAAGGTAAAAAAATATCTCTTCTCTCTTTAGAATGGTTAGCGATAATAGTGATAAACATTTATTGGATGAAAAAGGGTTATGATTTATCGTAGGTCCTATATGAAGCCATATGCCAAATTTCATATTAAAGACACTATTTGTAAATGTATATATTAGATATTCAAATACTATTTTCAAATTGTCCTTAAACATTATGTTTTTGTACAAAAATAAAAAAATAAAGAATAAATCTAAACATATTTTTGTGCTATATATTTTAAATGTTGTGGTATTAACCACAAAATATATTTAGTGTTCGAGTTATACCAACCAAATATTTTATTTAGTGTTCGAGTTATACCATCTTATAATTAATTGTAGGGATTAGGAATATGTGGTAGATTTATTGATTAGCTGCTTAGGTTTTAACTCTCTCTCTCTCTCTCTCTCTCTCCTTCCATGTATGACTAATTAACCCTCATTTCATATTTTCCTATCCTTATGATACAAATCGTTTTACATGAAACAAGTTAAAAGTATATATGTGAGTGCAATTAATTCATAAAAAAATATACTAAATAGTTCACACTGAGCAAATAATCTCACAAGAGAGGTATTTACATGGTTCGACAATGGCCTACGGCCAAGTGGTGTTTTACTTTTCTAATTACTCAACTTTGGTGTCCGCATTGGACTCTGATCTCAGGAGAATCATTGAAGTGAAGTTCCTCGCCAAGTTTAGTATCGCAAAACCAGTGGTTGTTGAACAAGTTCTTACTGTTAAAAGGAATTCTAGTTGCATGGGCCTAATAATCACTTATTTGCGAGAATACATCCTACCACCTGACAAGAAGTAAGCCCATAAAATTAGGATAAAGATTACACGATTTTACCTATCACTTGAGGGAAAACTATACAGGAGGTCTTTTACATGTCCCTACCTCCAATGTGTGCACCTAAGTGACGTCAACTAAGTCTTATATGAACTTCACGATGGCATTTGTAGAAGCCATGATGGAGGATAATATTTGGGTTTTGGGTTAATCTAGGAAGGATATTGGTGATCGTATGTGCAGAAATATGATGTAAGAGGGTACTTTAGAATATAGATCGAGGCGTAACCCCTGTTTGAGTATGGTAATAATAAGCTAATTGGCCAAAGCCTTTGATTAGCAATAGAACATCCAGACACAAGTTCAATGAAGACAAGACTCAGTTTAAACTCACAAAAATTCTTGTGTATAACTCAGAAAAATAGTAATGAGCTTCATAGGTCACTTAGCTAAAAGGGAGAGAGAAGTAAGCACCCTAGATACACCTTGGTAGGCAGGTAGAAACACACCTAACACTCTCAAGAATCTCTGTCAAGTATTAAAAGCTTCATAATAAATAACAATAGTGGGTGGGTAAACCCTTTGGTTTGCAATACCTCTCTCTGAGTGTATATTTTCCCTAGTAATAACTTCTGAACTCTTAAAAGATCCCCCCTCCTCAAAGGTGGTTGGGGTCCTTAAATAGCCCCCCACACCACCCCTGAGGCAACTCAGTCATTAAAGACTATGAAAGACATCCCTCATGCTCTATGTCATAACATTAAATGCCTGATGCACTAGTTATCTCCACGTCATGAACATTAAATGCCAAGACATGCCCTTTGCCTAACCACTGTGTGTCAGGAGGCTGTTATCGCAGAGGTGGCTCACCAACTGCCTAACAGCCCCAAATACCATGGTGGTTTACTCAAGTGCAGGTCTGATATTGTTTAGCTAGCTAGTGACATCACCTACAGTAGATGTGACATTAAGTAGAGGGTTGTTTGGTTCACAACTCAACGCCTGGTGGAACTCAAAGCTGCTCCGCCCGAGGTTCCACGGTCAGGGTCCTTTGGTGTTTTACCAGGTGTATTTAAGATGGTCAGGACAAGCCCCAATGGTGCCTCACTTCTCAATCCCCTAAACCAAGTCCCTCTAAAGTTGAGGTCGTTCAATAGAGCATGAAAGCTCTCCCAGGCCTTGCCAAGCCTGGTCTCTCGCGAGTACCGTTCGACCTCACACAGATTCATTATTCGCGTTACATCATTACAATCGTTATAGCTCGTAGCCAATATAAACAAAGATACAATATGACTAAGTAATCAAACAAGCTAAAGTATGGGTTGCCACGCCAAGCTGCCACGCTTGAACTGCCTCGCTTGAGCTACTACGCTTGAGCTGCCACGGTGTCTTAATCCCAAACACTGTTGTTAATAGGTGGATTATCCCTAATCTCAGGATTACCTTCAAGCCCCCTCTACATTTTCCCCCTCATGGAGGGATTTTTTGTGGGAACAAGAAATGCCTGCACGAAAACTAAAAAACGTCGCTAATGCCGTTTAATACAAGATTAAACTGTATAAGCAACTCCGAAATGTTTGTTGGAGAAACCCTTTTCTTTTGAAAATAAAAATTATAAACAAGATGTGTTTACAAAGAAACTTATGTACGAGAGTAATTAAGACTGTGTAATCAGTTTTTAAAACTAAGGCAGTTTCAAAAATTCAGCACACTTATAGAATGAGATGAGTAGATGAAGATAATCAACACATAGTTTTTAACGTGGTAAAACCTCTCCCAACAGAGGAAACATCCACGGTGAATTCTAAGTCACAAAAGTAAAAATCCACTAATAACAAATAATAGTTACAAACAATACAACATGCAAACACACAAATCAACCTATTATAAGTTTAGGAATATACCCCACTTGGTGTCCATCTAACTTCTCATAGATCTGATTTGTTGATGATGTTCTTCCAGTTTGCTAACTTCCTTTGCTTTAGCTTCCTTATGTCGACTCAATGATCTTTGATCTTATACACAACACTTCCAGTGTTGTAGTGTGTTAAGTGTTGGTGAAGTGATTCCTATTCACATGCATGAACTCACACACACTTAGATTTACAGACAGTCCTAGTAAATTACATATAAAGTCTATATGCAGTGATTTTCTTTTCTTTCTTTCTTACAAAACTAAAAACCTCTTTGACCTTTAATATAACCCAGATTCCACGGATATCTCGCTTCAAAATCGGTCAAGATCTTAATCAATCTCTTTTTGAAAACATTTGTGAGATTGAAAATCTCCAAGTGTGAATCCAACTAGGTCAAGGTTAAGTTTTGTAAAAACAGAAACCATAGAACATTTTCAAAACCAAATCAGTAATGATTTTCTTAAACCAAGTAGAAAATATGCAGATCTAGTGAAAATGTAACATGCAGAATGTAGATCTAAAGTTTATATGAAAAAGAAACAAGATCTTCACACGAATGTTTAAGTTGTGAACAAGATCAAGGACAAGGAGGTTACAGCTTCAAAAGAACAAACCACTCTCTCTCTCAAACACTCAAGGTTGTGTTTGGGGTTGAATATACGAAGGTTTGTTTCAGAGTTGAAGTGTTTAGGGTTAGGGTTAGGGTTTGGCTAACAGTTTCCCTTTCTCTCTCTTCTCTCTTTTCTTTTCTCTCTTCTCTCTTTTATTTTCTCTCTTCTCTCTCACTTCTCTCTTATTTTTTTTTCTCTCAGAAAGACGAATGCCCAAAAGTCTTCTAAGGCTGAGAAGTGGAGGGTATTTATAGGGCTGAGGGAAGGTTCTGGATGTTCGAGGGAAATCAAGGGCTGAGATCAGGTCTTGCAAACTTTGACTTGATCCAAAGGTTATAAAACAACGGTGATTAAAAATGATTGCGATTGGTTCATATGGATAGCACCGGGATTAACTAAGAACACATGCAGACCCTCGATTAGGAATGATCCAACGTTCAGCAATGCACCAGGCACTCCTCTCACATAAGAAACACAAATTGAAGCTTCAGGAGGATGACATGTGTAGGCGTGTGATTGGAGTTCAAATGCGCGTCAAACTAATTACAAAGCATCACCCTGAAGTCTCTAGCGCTTTTATATTCTACCCAACCAAACAATTCAATGAAAACTGAAGTTTCCAAAATAGAATATTAGCCCCACAAATTTTATAACCACATTTTATTAATGAAAACATTTATTTAAAAAATGTTTAAAAATGTTTAAAAAATATTTAAAAATTCCCCAAAAATTATTAAAGCTCCAATTCAAGGGGAATTAAACACACACTCAATTTTAAGCAATATGAACACATGTATGCACTTCTAATTGTGTGTAGTGTGATTCAATTTATACCTTCATGGATCATTGAAGAGGATTAGAGAGATAAGATCTGAGGCTTTTTGGATTCTAGGATAGACAATGAATTTTGTCACTATTTCAAAACTAGATGAACACTTATACAGTATAGACTTAAGCAAGTCGAAGGTATAAGGTGCTTCAATCTCCCCCTTTGGAAATATGAGACAAAATCTCCTTTGAGTTAGCTTAAAACTCGTAGGGAACCAAAAAAAATAAAACCTAGTCCTATACAAAAGATACTATCTACCCATTGCCTAGAAAGTCAAAAATTACATAACTCAACTATTTACAAATTTGTACACTAGAAAAGGTAGACAATCAGTAGAAGAGATTCTTGCAAATATACACACTAAGATCAAGCAGTTTAGATGAAATGTGAACAAAATATTGAACTCATAAAACTCAAATTTCTCCCCCATTTTGTCTCAAATGGACAAAGGGTAAAACTTAAGGTCTTAAGAGTTTAATCAGCGCATACCATGCCTATAGAATATCGCAAATACAGAAATGTATTATAGTCTAAAGGTTTAGTGAACATGTCTACAAGTTGCAGATCAGTAGGCAGGTAATGAATTTCTAATTCCTTAGTTTCAACAAGTTTGCGTATAAAATGATGCCTTATTTTAATATGCTTAGTTCGCGAGTGTTGAACCGGGTTTTTAGATATGTTAATGGCGCTTTGATTGTCACAATACAATTGTAATTGATCTTCTTTAATCCCATAATCACTTAACATCTGTTTTATCCATAACAATTGAGCATAGCAACTTCCTGCTGCTATATATTCGGACTCAGCCGTAGATAAAGATGTGCAATTCTGTTTTTTACTACTCCAACCAACTAAATTATTGCCGACATAATAACAGGCACCTGATGTACTTTTACTATCATCAGTACAACCGGCCCAATCAGCATCAGTATACCCTATGATGGTGCTACAGGTATCCTTAGTGTGCCTAAGTCCAAGATTAAGAGTGCCTTTTATGTACTTTATTATACGTTTTACACTCAATAAATGGCTCTCTTTAGGGTTATTCTGGTAACGAGCACACAGACATACATCATACATTATGTCTGGTCGTAAGGCAGTTAGATAGAGTAGACTACCAATCATACTATGATAGAGTGTGGAATCAACTGACTTACCATTTTCATCTTTACATAATTTAACAGTAGTACTCATAGGCGTTTTGGCAACTTTAGCATTATGTAAACCAAATTTCTTAACAAGATCTAAGGCATACTTAGTTTGAGAGACAAATAGTCCATCAGAATTCTGTTTCACTTGAAATCCTAAGAAAAGTTGTAGCTCCCCCATAAGGGACATGTGAAATTCCTTATGCATACTAGCAGAAAAGGATATAACTTCAGATGTTGAAGTAGACCCGGAAATGATGTCGTCTACATAGACTTGGGCTATAATAATGTTTTTGTCAAAATGTTTGACAAAGAGAGTCTGGTCATTTCCTCCTCTCTTAAAACCCTTATCCAACAAAAAGTTGGAAAGGCGTTCATACCAAGCTCTAGGAGCTTGTTTTAAGCCATACAAAGCCTTTTTTTAGACGAAAGACATGGTTAGGGTATTTAGGGTCAATGAACCCTTTGGGTTGTTCTACATATGTTTCTTCGGATATAATTCCATCGAGGAAGGAAAATTTGACGTCCATTTGATAAAGTGTGAATTTTAAGTGACACGCTATGGCAAAAAGAAGTCTAACAGATTCAAGACGAGTGACAGGGGAAAATATCTCGCTGAAATCTATCCCTTTTATTTGAGAGTAACCTTGAGCAACAAGTCTAGCTTTGTTTCTAAGAATCACCCCATTTTCATCAGATTTGTTCTTAAAGATCCAATGTGTTCCAATAACATTTTTGTTTTGAGGTCGAGGTATAAGAAACCAGACATCGTGAATGACAAATTGTAAAAGTTCTTCCTGCATAGCAGAAATCCACTGTGTGTCATTCAATGCTTCATTAACATTTTTCGTTTCCACAAGGGAGACGAAACATGCATAATTAGCATAATTTCTTAACTGGGATCTAGTACGAACTGGCTCATTAGGATTACTGACCACGTTGTCAATGGGATGATCTTTAGAGACCCAGCCAGGTACTTCTGGACTCTCAATAGGTAATGAGTCATCTATTTCTGGTGAATCAGTTTTGAAATCATTTTCAGATTCAACCACAATAGGTGATTCAGATATCTTATTTTCGACAATAGTGTCGCTTACAATTACATTTATCGATTCCATAAGGGCCTTAGTACGCAGATTGTATATACGATAAGCACGACTGTTTGGAGAGTATCCTAAAAAGATGGCTTTATCACCACGAGTTTCGAATTTAGACAGATGTTCTCTGTCTTTACAGACATAACACTGACTTCCAAAAATTCTTAGATATTTCAGATTAGGCTTCTTACCGTACCACAACTCATAAGGGGTTTGTTTAGAGTTTTTCCTTAGATAGACCCTATTTGTGATAAGACAGGCAGTTCTAATAGATTCTACCCAGAAGTATTTAGGTAGAGATTTGGCATGCAACATGACACGTGCCATCTCTTGAAGAGTTTGGTTTTTCCTTTCAGCTATACCATTCTGCTGAGGAGTCTTAGGGGCAATAAATTCATGTTTGTAACCGTTGTAGTCACAATATTCAACTATTCCTGTGTCTATGAACTCTCCCCCTCTATCACTACGAATGCGATTGACTTGTGTGTCCTTCTCATTTTCAATTCTTAGTAAAATTTTCAAAAAATTCTGAAACGTGTCAGATTTTTGTTTCAAGAAGGCAACCCAAGTGAATCGTGTGAAATCATCAACCATGATAAGGATATAACTGTGTCCACAAAGACTAACAGTTCTAGAGGGACCAATAAGGTCCATATGGATGGGATCTAGAGGTCTAGAGGTGAGAATGTCTTTAACCTTTTTATGCAAAGTCTTAACTATTTTTCCTTCCTGGCAATGACCACAGACAACACTTGAAGTAGGTTTAATTTTACGAATTCCTCTAACAATGTCTTGACTAGACAATCTACCAAGAATATCATAACTTAGGTGACCCATACGATTATGCCAGATTTCATTGTCATCCATTCTGACAATGTTACAGGTTTCAGAACCAGTCTTGACAGTATAACAATTGTCAGGAGTTCTAAATCCGGTAATAATGCATTTACCTTTATCATTTAGAATTTTACAATTGTTCTTTGAAAAGGTAACAGTATGGTCAGAGTCACAAAATTGTGATGTACTTAGGAGGTTGGCTTTAAGGCCTTTAACTAATAGAACATTTTCGAGAACAGGCATTCCTTCTTCTTTTAGGGTTCCTTTACCTATGATCTGAGATGAAACTCCATCACCAAAAACTACTTTCCCACCAGCAAATCTGGTTTTGTTTAAAAGTTTGGTTTCATCTCCTGTCATATGTTTGGAGCATCCTGAATCTAAATACCAACCAGATGAAGTGTGTTCAGCTTTTAAGGCAGTGATAACAATGTTACACTTCATTTGGGGTAAAAGATCATCTTTTCTAACCCAAATAGCTCTAGTTTTAATTTTGCGCAAGTTTGCCCTCATTTGATAAAATTTTCGAGAAACAGTTTTTTGTCGAAAAACATTTGGAGCAGCAAACTGATTATTGTGGAAAATTTGAGCTTTTGGTTTAGGAAAGTTTCTGGGAGCCTTTCTCTTAAATGAACTCTTAGTTTTGGTCTTTCTATTTCTGTAGTTAGAGTTCTTATCAGGTTGTCTTGGAAGGACATAATGGTTACGATTTTGCCTAGAATAGTTAAAGTTCTTGTAGACAGAGGTGTTGTACACAGGGATGTTTAGACGCCTAGCATAACAACCTTCAAAGGAATGACCATAAATGTCACAGTAGGAGCAATATTGATTGCTTGAGGGATGAATTTCCTTAGGGAAACTTCTAAAGATGGGTTTAACAGCATTCTGTTCAGAAGTCCTATTCCTAGGAGGTATGGTCTTATAGGTAGAATCAGTCTTTCTGATTAAAGGACAGACGTATTTAGTCTTAAGTGTAGTGTCAGCCTTAGAATTACTAGACTCTCCAATGTCTTTCTGTTGTTGCTTTTGATCAAATTCCATTTTAATAAAATGAAAGTCTGGACATGTTTCAATTGGTCTTTTACCCCCAGACACAAACTTAATAGGTTCAAGATTTGTAGTTTGTGGTTTGTTCTTAGGGCAAAATCCAATACCGGTTCTATCATCAGAATTGGTCTTGGAGTCAACAACAAAGTCAGTAAAACAATTTGAATTGTTTTCAAACTTAGAAATTTTTTTGAAAACAGTAGCTGTCTTTGTTTTTGCTTCCTCCAGTTCTAATAATGTTCCCTTGTATTTCATTTCCAGGGTTTCATTAGTTTTAGTCAACTCTTTTAATTTTTGATCAAAAGTTTCAATTTCAGATTGATGAGTCAGACACTGGTTAGTGTACTCTTCAGCATTCAACTTCACAATAAGACTTAGATCATCTAATTTCTTAGTCAGGTCTCTAACAGTCTTCTCCAATCTAGTGCCTTTTTTAAGAGTTTTAGCATACAAAGTATGGATATCAGGGAGGTCATCTGTGTCTGAGTCGCTAAGTGAAGTGTGTGTAGTGACCCCTAACGATTCAGTTTTAGTACTCACGCACCCATTTGCATCTTCATTATCGAGATCACTTTGACTCACACACACGGTAGTAGAACTAGCAACATTTTCAGATAATAAGGCATCTAGGCCAGTCAAAACAGTATTCACACAAGCAAGAGTAGGAGCATCATTATCACACACAGGTATATCATCATTGTAAATGATCTTAGCATAAAAGGATATGAAGGGTCAAGTACATTTGATGACTCAAGTTCCTCTTCATCAGAGTCACTTGATTCATTCCAAGTTTTACAGACATTGGCTCTATTGTGTGTGTTGACTTTATTCATATTAACTCTGTAATCGTGAGCAATGTGACCTAGTTTCCCACATCTAAAACATTCAATCTTTTTAAGGTCTCTAGTGGGTCTGGAGTTGTTATCCTTAGGATGTTTGTCAAGTCCTCTCTCATGAGGTTTGATATTAGACAGAGTAGGATAATTAGGCTTGCCTTGTTTAGTTGCCTGTTTGTTTTGAAATTTGACAATTTTCTTAAATTGTTTAGACATTACGACAATCTGATTATCTAGTTTGTCTATATCGCACTCCTCATCAGAGCCAGAGTTGGTCAAATTAGACTCAAATTTGGGTATCTTAGAGGCAAAACTCAAGTTAGAGTTGGGCTGTTTTCTTTGAGAATGATTTAATTGTTTCTTAAAGTCTAATTCCATTTCCACAGTCCTAAGTTTGCTACTGAGTAACTCAGGGGTAAGGTTTTGATCATTCATTTCCTCAATAGCATACCTCTTACTGTCAAACTTTTGTGGTAATGACCTTAGAATTTTAGAAACAATTTCATTTCTATCATAAGTAATACCATTAGCATGCAACTTAGTGACTATATCAGTCAAGTTCATGTAAAAATCATCAAAAGACTCAGAATCAGACATGATCAAAGAGTTGTACTGCTGGATAAGCATTTGAGTTTTAGCAGCTTTAACTCTTGAGTCTCCTTCATGGGCAGTGATTAATGTGTCCCAAGCTTCCTTAGAAGTGGCACAAGATGAGATTCTCTTGAACTCATACTCATTAATAGACATAAAAATGGCATTCTTACCTTTATTGTTATTTCGAGAAATGGTTTTTTCTTCTTGGGTAAACTCACTTAGGATTTTCTTTACCCTCTCATCACTTCCTTCAGTGGCTGGTTTAGTAGGATAAGTGTATCCATTTTCAATAATGTCCCAGACATCATCTCCTAAAGTCCCTTGGATGAAGGCAACCATTCTTACTTTCCAGTAAGCAAAGTTGTTTCCATCAAAGAGTGGAGGTCTGGACAGATTACCAAACCTTTCATTCTTCTCGTCCATAGTTAGGTTTTTCAGAAAACGATTTTAGAAACACAAGATCTTTTGAAATAAAAATTAACAGGGCTCTGATACCAATTGAAAAACGTCGCTAATGCCGTTTAATACAAGATTAAACTGTATAAGCAACTCCGAAATGTTTGTTGGAGAAATCCTTTTCTTTTGAAAATAAAAATTATAAACAAGATGTGTTTACAAAGAAATTTATGTACGAGAGTAATTAAGACTGTGTAATCAGTTTTTAAAACTAAGGCAGTTTCAAAAATTCAGCACACTTATAGAATAGGATGAGTAGATGAAGATAATCAACACACAGTTTTTAACGTGGTAAAACCTCTCCCAACAGAGGAAACATCCACGGTGACTTCTAAGTCACAAAAGTAAAAATCCACTAATAACAAATAATAGTTTCAAACAATACAACATGCAAACACACAAATCAACCTATTCTAAGTTTAGGAATATACCCCACTTGGTGTCCATCTAACTTCTCATAGATCTGATTTGTTGATGATGTTCTTCCAGTTTGCTAAGTTCCTTTGCTTTAGCTTCCTTATGTAGACTCAATGATCTTTGATCTTATACACAACACTTCCAGTGTAGTAGTGTGTTAAGTGTTGGTGAAGTGATTCCTATTCATATGCATGAACTCACACACACTTAGATTTACAGACAGTCCTAGTAAATTACATATAAAGTCTATATGCAGTGATTTTGTTTTCTTTCTTTCTTACAAAACTAAAAACCCGTTTGACCTTTAATATAACTCAGATTCCATGGATATCTCGCTTCAAAATCGGTCAAGATCTTAATCAATCTCTTTTTGAAAACATTTGTGAGATTGAAAATCTCCAAGTGTGAATCCAACTAGGTCAAGGTTAAGTTTTGTAAAAACAGAAACCATAAAACATTTTCAAAACCAAATCAGTAATAATTTTCTTAAACCAAGTAGAAAATATGCAGATCTAGTGAAAATGTAACATGCAGAATGTAGATCTAAAGTTTCTATGAAAAAGAAACAAGATCTTCACACGAATGTTTAAGTTGTGAACAAGATCAAGGACAAGGAGGTTACAGCTTCAAAAGAACAAACCACTCTCTCTCTCAAACACTCAAGGTTGTGTTTGGGGTTGAATATACGAAGGTTTGTTTCAGAGTTGAAGTGTTTAGGGTTAGGGTTAGGGTTTGGCTAACAGTTTCCCTTTCTCTCTCTTCTCTCTTTTCTTTTCTCTCTTCTCTCTTTTCTTTTCTTTCTTCTCTCTTTTATTTTCTCTCTTCTCTCTCACTTCTCTCTTAATTTTTTTTCTCTCAGAAAGACGAATGCCCAAAAGTCTTCTAAGGCTGAGAAGTGGAGGGTATTTATAGGGCTGAGGGAAGGTTCTGGATGTTCGAGGGAAATCAAGGACTGAGATCAGGTCTTGCAAACTTTGACTTGATCCAAAGGTTATAAAACAGCGGTGATTAAAAATGATTGTGATTGGTTCATATGGATAGCACCGGGATTAACTAAGAACACATGCAGACCCTCGATTAGGAATGATCCAACGTTCAACAATGCACCAGGCACTCCTCTCACATAAGAAACACAAATTGAAGCTTCAGGAGGATGACATGTGTAGGCGTGTGATTGGAGTTCAAACGCGCGTCAAACTAATTACAAAGCATCACCCTGAAGTCTCTAGCGCTTTTATATTCTACCCAACCAAACAATTCAATGAAAACTGAAGTTTCCAAAATAGAATATTAACCCCACAAATTTTATAACCACATTTTATTAATGAAAACATTTATTTAAAAAATGTTTAAAAATGTTTAAAAAATATTTAAAAATTCCCAAAAAATTATTAAAGCTCCAATTCAAGGGGAATTAAACACACACTCAATTTTAAGCAATATGAACACATGTATGCACTTCTAATTGTGTGTAGTGTGATTCAATTTATACCTTCATGGATCATTGAAGAGGATTAGAGAGATAAGATCTGAGGCCTTTTGGATTCTAGGATAGACAACCAATTTTGTCACTATTTCCAAACTAGATGAACACTTATACAGTATAGACTTAAGCAAGTCAAAGGTATAAGGTGCTTCAAAAACTTCTCAATCCGATGAACCTTCTCTGCGTGAACCTGAACTTCTTTCCCCTATTAGAACCACAACGATAAAATCTTTGGGAAAAGTAAAATTCTCCCCGATGTACCGAAGCCGAAGCGCCATTCTCATTGAGTTTGGGGCGAGGGGACATCGCCGCTTTTTTGTCGTGCTGATCCTCAACCGTTCTAGCTTTAATATTTAAAGTTCTCCCGAAAGACCTACTAACCTTCTCAAATACTCGTTTGGACTTCTGATAAATGAGATTATCCCCCATGGTGCTTCGCTATGTTCAAAAAACGTTTGAACATGTGGGATCTTCTTCGTTAGAAGTTTATTGGATATGCATGATAAAAATTTCTAGCGCCAAAACTGAAACTTGTTTAAGAAGGCAACGCTTTGTGTTCCCTATGCGTTAGTTTATTGATGATGTGGCGCTGTCTTTTTAACTGTCAAAGTACTTCCCGAAGTGCCATTTGTACATTTGAAATGATTATAGGCGGCCTCGCACGTGCGATGGTGAGACAATCTAAACGCCAAACTCAAAAATTTCAAACGGCTATATCCCAACACTTAACCCTTCTTTTCTTTTACTTTGCCTTCATCGTCTTCTAGCTTCCATTCGCCTTAGAGAGAGAGAAAAAAACTGTGAGAACTCCATTGTTGTTAAGCTCTTACCTTCTGACCTCTCTCTTCTGTTACCTTCTCTACCCCCACCTGTGATCGTGTTCCTCCATTCTCGTTCTGAAACCCTTCTTGCTCAAAGCTTTTCTGTTACTTTATCATTATTTGCCATGGCGTCCTCAGGCAACCCCAACGATTCTTCCACCGGTGTTCTGCCTGCCACCCCTAGCACTGTCACCACCCTGGATGTTGCCCGCGAGGAATAACTAAGGTTTTACCGTCGATCACCTATTTTTGGACAAGGTGATGATTTTGCTGGTGCATGTAAGAGGGTCCATTTTTCTTCTAAGTTTGACCCTCTATTGTTGGGTGATGAAGACGAAGCTTCTACTGAGTGGGGTCTTCTTCCTCCCGAGGGGACTCTCCGATTTTGCTTGGAGCGAGGGGACTTCTCGTGGTCCCACATTGAGTTTGAAGCGCCTGGGGGTTCTCCTGCTCAGTTTGCTGCGTGGAACTCCCACATGCAAAGTTCCTATGCTGAAACGCTCACCAAGATTGGGCTGCAATGGGCTAAGTGGTTTGGTGAGTTCACTCTCTCCAAGAATAATGTTGCCCTTCCTGTTCTGGTGTCTCGCTGGAACATTACTACCCATACCTCCATCGCTGCGTGGGGTGAGTTCACGGTGACGTTGGAAGATGTGTGTGAGATCCTGGGCCTTGAAGAAATAGGCCACGAACCTTATACCGATGAGGCTCTGGATGCCCAGGAGACTGCTGACCGTTTGGAGCTGGATCGAATATGCCGAAGCTACACCGATTCATCGAACAAGGCCACTTTCTCCCCACTTATCAATTATTTCTTCAAGGATTCTTCTGAAGGCAGTTCTTCTGGAGGTTCCCCTGGTCAAGGTACATCGCTGGAACTTCCTGCGTACATCCTTGTCATTATTTCCCATTTCCTTCTAGTGGGATAACCCAACGATCAGCCCCGAAGGGACCTTATCAATATATCTCTTCGTTTGGCCCGAGGTACCAAGCTTCCCCTGGCTGCAATCGCCCTGTGGTCTCTCTATGCATGGATCGATAAGACCCTCGTCGATATGGAACGATCTCTTTGTCATTGTAACTTGGACAATTTTGCCAACTGTGTCCTTCTGATGGGCTTCCTCTATGTTCGTTTCCATAAAGTAGTAGCCAAGATCAATCGCCCTCCTTCTAGGGAAAGAATTCTGCCCCCACGGTCTTATCTTTATCATAAGAAACTGAGTCGAAATGAGTTGATCTCTGTAATTGATCATTTTGAAGACTTCGTTATGAGGCCCTACGAAGAGGATGTCTTTGTTCACAACTGTGGCTTTTTCCAGCATGAGGCCAGGTTAGTGGAGGTAAGCGTGGATATTAAAGATCTTTCGCTTGTCGTGGTTGTTCTGTTCTCCCCTGGCTATCTTCCTTCCTACACCGAGTGGGGATATACCAGTGATCACTACAATCCCAATCGATGCAGCCGCCAATTTGGTTTTGATCAGGGGGCTCCTCGCCCAGTTTTTCAATCATCAAACCCCAAGGTTTCTTTTAGTGATGCCTGATCCCTGTTTTCATCTACCGCTGCATGGGGAATAAGTTCTACAATGGATGGGCGAGTAACCATTCCCAGTAACAAAAGGCAAGGGAATGTGTCCTCTCTGTTCTCTACATGATACTGGCCGAAACAATTGGCTGATATTACAGAGTTCATCGAAGGAGATCCAGTGTACCCTCCAGTGTTTTCCTTTTCTGCATTGGAGCTGGGTTTAAAGGGAAAATCCATTCTTAGGGTTGAGTTTCCTATGAGTAAGAACCCCAAGGCATGTCCCACTGAGCTTCCTCCCCTTTGTTCCATGATCCCTACTACTACGTCCAAACCCAAGAGTGCTGCAGCTTTTAAGAGAGCTGCCCCTTCGACCAAAGCTGCTACCAATGACTCTTCGGGCCAGAAGGCAAAGAGCGGGGCTTCTTCCAAGTCCAAGTCCCGGACTAAATCTCAAGCATCTAAGGGGGCATTCCCCGTTACCTCCGTTCCTCCTCCTATGCATGCAGAGAGGGCTGAGGAGTTGAGAAAGAAAGCGCAAGCTAATGTGGCATGCATAAATACTGAGTTCCAACGGCGCGCTCCAGCTGTTCCTCCACCGAGAACCTTCCCCACAATCATTGTTGATCCCACCTAGCCCCCGACGAAGAGGAGAAAAGCTCAAACATTCTTCGAGGTACTGGCACTGGTGCGTCAGGAACGAGGAAGAAAACTCTGGGTACCAAGTCCTAGAGGAGACAAACTCCTCAGGTGCCTTTATCTCTTGCCCCCTCGCCTATCAGATCTGAGGTATGTATACTTGTTTTATTATCATTTTTCCATTTACTTAAGGAAAAAGTACATTTGCTTATGCATTTTGGTGACTTTGGTGCAGGAGGTTGAAGAAGAAAGTGCCAATCCCCCTAGCCCCCCGTGAGCCCTTTCGTGGGGGGACGCTTTGGTGTTTCGCCACCCGATGTGACTCCTCCTCGTTCACCCATGACTGGGCTCACCTATTCTCGCCGTCCAGCCTCTCAACGTGCAAGGGATGTTGCTGTGGGGGGTGATGCTGTTGACTCAGTGGGTGTCTCTTCGCGACCAGAGATAACTCTGCCCGTCCCTTTTAGTTTATCTTCTCTACCCGAGCTTCTTCTGCCCATCGTTATGGCTGAAGAAGATGAGCCCGAGGTATGATTTCCTCTATAATTTTTTTGGTATAATTTCCTTTCAGTCTCACCCCATTATTTATTTATAATGCTGAACCTTGAGATTTTGGGATACCCCAGGTTGAAGTGTCTTCATTGTTAGCCAATATTTGTCTTCCCGCGGTTTTAACGAGACCCTTGACCACAATTCCCCTTTTTCGTACCATAAATGAGGTAAGTGACATTTAGAAGTGCTTCTCCCTTTTTCTGTGCTTATTCCTCTTATCTTTTTTTAACACTGAACTTCATGTTGCAGCTTTCTCCCAATCTTACCCCACCTTCTCTTGAAGGTCTGCATGCGTATAAGGCCAAGGTTGGTACTTCTGCCCCTCGTGGTGGTTTTTCTGCATCCACCCCTATTGAGGCTTCATTTGGGAGCCCCTCATCTTCTACCTGTGAACAACCCATGCTGGGTTTGGTCCCCTATGTTGGTGAGGGAGTTTTACCTGCCGTTGAGGCTTTTTTAACCAGGGATCCCATTGTGGCTTCTGAGGTAATGAGCCCGCCCCAAATGGTTCCAGCCCCCATGGATGCTATGGTGACTGCCGTTCTTGCCCCGACCGTGACTGAGGTATTTTCATTAATTCTATGCATTTTTGTCGAAGAATTTTTGCAAACTCCCCTATAATGGTGACTTAACAACGAAAACACTTGTTAAGTTTTTTTCATAAACTCCACCTATAACGGTGACTTAACAATGAAAACACTTGTTAAGTTTTTTTTTCATAAACTCCACCTATAATGGTAACTTAACAATGAAAACACTTGTTAAGATTTTTCATAAACTCCACCTATAACGGTGACTTAACAATGAAAACACTTGTTAAGATTTTTCACAAACTCCACCTATAACAGTGACTTAACAATGAAAACACTTGTTAAAATTTTTCATAAACTCCACCTATAACGGTGACTTAACAATGAAAACACTTGTTAAGATTTTTCACAAACTCCACCTATAACGGTGACTTAACAATGAAAACACTTGTTAAGATTTTTCATAAACTCCACCTATAACAGTGACTTAACAATGAAAACACTTGTTAAGATTTTTCATAAACTCCACATATAATGGTGACTTAACAATGAAAACACTTAATAAGATTTTTTCATAAACACGTTACTTTTCTTATCTCAGGTTGCACGAGAGACTTCCCCACCCGTTCTTTTACCTATTGGCTCACCTCATCGGGAACCTTCCGTCTCGAAAGATTCTGACCATGCTGACCAAGGTTCCACGATCGGTGCTGCATCGGAGAGTGAATCCGGGTGTGAGCTTCCTCTGCCGACTTTGGCTCCTTATGCATTCTGCTTAATGGTGCTTCAACATTCTCCCAAAATGCCTGTCACTCATCGACTAGTGATCGAGAAACTTGTGAATCACCATCCTTAAACCTTCTCGGTGGATTTCTTAAGTTCTAACATCTCTGTTATGAGTTATAGGTTGCAAGGCATGGCTACCGTTGTTGTAAAAATTGCTAGCACTCCCACTGCGACCATTACCAGACCACTCCTTAACCAATTTCTTGGCTATTTGAAGGAGTTGGGTCGTGATGATTTTAATTTTAACTGGCTTATATCGTATTTGAAAACTTTGAAGACCCAGCAACTGATTAAGCAGAGGGAATTATTACAGAAGCATCAGCAGGACCAACGGGCTGAGGAAGCCAGGTTAGTCGAAATAGCACCTCTTCTAGAAGCAGTTGATAAGGAGGTAGATGATGCCGAAGAAGCTTTGCATCTGGCCAAACTGAAACGAGAAAGACTCCTTATCAGATGTGCACAAGTACAGACGAGGTTAGAGGTTTCCATCAATGCCCAACAGTCTTGTACTACAGCTTCTTCGGGCCTTCCCGGAGACTTTTTTCTCATCTTCAGACCTATGGTTCCTCTTAGGCTAGTCAACACTTGTATATATCTTCCTCTTGCTTCTTTCTATGTAATTCTTGGGCAGTAGTTCCCAATTTTGTAATGCTCTATCGTTTACAAATGAATGAAAAATGTATATTTTCCACTTCTTCTGTATGTTACAACTGTTTTTGTATGTTATAAATTTCTATATTTTTACTACTCTTTCACTCTGCTCAAGTCATAACTAAAACTTGTATATTCATAACAACAGCTATTTATAATCATTGTTCAAACTTAATTGTTTACACATAATAAACCTTCAGCCATTTATTGTTAATTTTAAATGGCTTATCTTCCTCTATCCTAGAAATTAAGTAATAACCCAAGTCATGAGCTTCTTTTACAACAAAAGGTCCCTTCCAATTGGCTGTAAACTTCGGTAGAGGAAGCCCCCTGATGTGCTTCACTGCTTCTTTCAAGACGAGGTCTCCCTCCACGAACTTCCTAGGTCTTACCAAGTTATCATATGCCCTGGATAGCTATTTCATATACATTTGAAAGTGTTGCATCGTATTATCTCTGTATTCGTCTAACGCTTCCAACTGCACGTGTCTACTTTGAGGGAGCATGCTGCTTCGCAAGGCGTATCGGGCAGAGGGAACTTCTAACTCTACTGGAAGGACTGCCTCCGCCCCATAAACAAGTGAGAACGGAGTGTACCCTGTGGGTTTCCTCTTGGTTGTCCGATAGGCCCATAACACAACTGGTATCTTGTCGTCCCACGATCCTGGGAAGTCTTCCATCACCTTGGCCAGAATATTAACCAATATTTTGTTAGTCGCTTCGGCTTGATCATTTCCCTTTGGGTATGCCACCGTTAGAGTATGGTGAACAATGGAGTACTTATTTGTGAGCATTGTTACTTCTGAATTGACGAAGGGCGTTCCATTATCTGAGAGAATAACCTTTGGGATCCCAAACCAACAAATAATGTATTCTCTAATGAAGTTGCGCACTACCCCAGCCGTTTCCCTTCTGAGTGGTATTGCCTCGGCCCACTTTGTGAAGCACTCCGTTGCAACTAGTATCCATATCTTTCCCCTCGAAGAAGGATGTATTGCCCCCACCAAGTCAAACGCCCAAGTGTGAAAAGGGTAAGGCGTTGCCAGAGAGTGTAAGTCCATCGATGGGACATGGATCATGTTTCCATGTAGTTGGCAAGCTTTACATTTTCGAACGAACTCAGCAGCATCTTTTTCCATCGTTGGCCAATAATACCCCAACGTCATCAACTGATCATACAATTTGGCCCCTCCTATGTGAGCTGGATCGTGCGCCTATTTGAGGACCTCAGCTACTTCTTCCTTCGTGATGCAGCACAATGGCCTGTTGAAGTATCCTCTTCGGTAGAGCTGCCCCTCCTGGATATAGAACCTTGGGGCCCTTTGCTTTAGTCCCACTGCATCAATTTTCTCTGTTGAGACAACTCCATCTTTAATGAAGTCAATATAGGGTTGCCTCCAATCGGCCTGAGTTTCAATGAAATGACATTCAGCTGCTTCGAAGAAAAGCTGACACTTATCGCACCTCCATTGTAGCTCCGCCGCGTCCTGCTTCATTCTAGGCCAGAATTATCCCTCTCTTTAAATTCTCCTATAAAGAGGTACCTCAGTTGTTTTGCAGTGCTCCTCATGTGTTTTCTTTAACCTTTGCTCTGCTTCTTCTGGTCCAATGCATCTTGATAACCATCCCCCTGCGTTTTTGAAGTAGAGATTTCCCTAGTTTGTAAAATATTGGGCCAACTCTCTTAGCCCCATTGCCCCTTCGCCAGACTCCAGCTGCTTCCTAATCTCTCCCCTCCAGTCCGCGTCCTCCTCCATTGGTAGCATTGATTGCACCATCGAAGGAGCTGTTCTTCGTTGGATTGTGATAATAGTTGTATCGCTCCTCATGACCATTTTTTGGGCAATAGTTGCATACGCAGCTGGATGGTGGTTCATCGTTCTGGGATGTCTCTTGATCTTAGTTTGATGGAACTGGCCGAGGAGTCTCTGGATGATCGTTCTGTATGGTGCCAGGTTCATGTGCTTCAACACATATTCTTCGTTTACTTGATGGATTACTAAGTTCGAATCACCCTTAATGCAGAGTGAACGAATTCCCCTTCGAAGAGCCTCCAACAACCCTAATACCAATGCCTCATACTCTGCTTCGTTATTGGAACAAAGGAAATCTAACTTGTAGGAAAGGAAAATCTCTTCTATTCCCTTTGAAAGAATAACCTTTGCCCCTCCCTTCTTCTCTGTCGAAGATCCATCGAACTGCATTATCCACTCCTCCTCAGTTGCACCCAGATAATTGGCTTGTAGGTCATCTCCTGGAATATCTTCATTAGGTAGTTCAAACGTTCTTGATGGAAAAATTGCCAATAAATCGGCATACGCCAGGATCTTGATCGCGCGAGGAACTACACACTTCAAGTCATATTCTGAAAGGATGATGAACCACCTAGATGCCCTGCCAATCAATATAGTTCTTGTCAACAAATATTTAATAGGATCACATTTAGTTCCAATGTGAATCGTAAAAGACAGCATATAATGCCTAAGCTTTTGTGCTACAAAGACTAAGGCTAAACAATGCCTTTCTAGGCTGCTATATCTAATCTTCGGCCCATGTATGATTCTACTAAGGTAGTAGACTGGTCGTTCTTGCCCATTAATCTCTTGTGCCAGCAAAGCTCCGACGGACCTCGTGGTAGATGTGAGATATAACTGCAACGACGTTCCTGCCCGTGGGGGAACCATGGTCTGTGGTGATACCAACAGCTTCTTCAGCCCAGCGAAAGACTCTTGGTGAACCTCCTGACACCTGAATTTCGTGCTCTTTCACAACAGCTGCATCAGCGGGTGTGTTACTTCGGTCAATCCAGACATAAATCTCCTATGGTAGGAGACTTTACCGAGGAAGCTCTTCAACTCCCTCGCTGTTTTAGGGCTTGGCATTTCCAAGATCGCCCGCTGTTTGCCCAGGTCCATTTACACCCCTTGTCGATCAACCACAAAGCCTAAGAATTTCCCACTCGTTACTCCAAAAACACACTTCAATGGGTTCATCCTTAACTTATACCTGCTACAACGAGAAAACACCTTCCTCAAATCGCTCAGGTGGGACCCCTCCTCCTTTGATGACCAAGTCATCCACATAGAATTCTACAAATTTATGGAAGAAGCCATGAAAAATGGCCATCATCATTCTCTGGTAAGTCGCCCCAGCATTCTTGAGGCCGAACAACATCACCCTGTACATGAAGTTACCCAACGGTGTTCTGAATACCGTCTTCTCTGCATCCGAGGGGTCCATATTGATCTGATTATACCCCACATACCCATCCATGAAGCTATACATATCATGACCAGCCGTTGTGTCTATCAGGCTATCGATGGAGGGTAGAGGGAACTCATCTTTAGGACAAGCTCTATTCAAATCTCTGAAGTCCACACAGATCCTTATCTGGTTTTTATCTTTATTTCCCACTGGGATAATACTGGATAGCCAGAGTGGGTGTTTTATTGGTATGATGAACCCTACCGTTAGCAGGTGCTGGACCTCTTCTTTAATCTTTAGATCCAGCTCGGGTTTATACGTTCTTGTTGCTTACTTCATTGGAATGGCTGAAGGCATTACGTTTAACCTGTGGCAGCTTACTTCCTCATCCAGCCCTTCCATTTCCGTGTATTTCCATGCGAAGACATCTATAAACTCCCGAATCAATTCGACTAAGGCCTCTCATTTCTGAGTGCTGAGATCCTTCGAGATGAAGATGGGTCTTGGATCCTCTCTTTCTTTTTCCAGGTTCAATTTCTCCAACTCTTGTGCCTGGGGCTTTGGCTGATTTGCCATGTAATCCGGTTCCTCGACGACTTCTTCTACGAATTCCTGTATACTATAATTTTCTATCATCATGAACTGCCCCCGCTGATCTACCAAAAAACATTTATATGTCGGGTCAACCTCATCCTCAGTTTCTTCGGCCGCCCTCTCACACCGTTACAATCGGTACACCACCTTTCCTTCCTTAGTAATGACTTTCTTGCATTACCTACTGATAGTGGTGATCGCCTTCCTCTTCTTCTCCCTAGAAGCTTCAGCCACTTTTTCTCCTGAGAACCGGCTCAGCACGCTTTGTCGCTGAGCCTCATGCTTTATCAGGTCCATTCTAGGTCTCATCTTGTCTTTAATCTGCTTCGAGATGCCTTAGGGCCGAGGGGCCACCTGCTGAGCTTCTTCGGTTGTTCCCTTTGGGCCGCTCGCACCTCCTTCTGTTCGTTTAAGGGCCCCATCCTTTATTTGATCGAGGGAACCCATGCTCCCTCCATTCTTCTCGTCAAGATCCGGACATCTTCCTCTAACTTCGTGTAAAACGCTGCGTCCACCAAGTGAGTTTCTCCAACCGCGAAGGGCCTCTTTATGGCCCTAATGGTCACCTCTGTGCCCTTGACATTCGCTTTAGCACATTGGTGGTATGTAGAAGGAAGTAGGCCTTGGTTTTGTATCCACACCCTTCCTATTAGCAGATGATAGGAAGTTGCACTCTCTATCACGTGGAACTTGATATGGGAACTCAAGTTTCCCATCACAATCCCCACATTAACATATCCAATAGATTTGGAAGATTGGTTATCATACCCCGAAATTACTAAAGGCATGGGGACCAGCCTTTCTTCTGGAATATTGTCCGCGTGAAAGGAGTTGATTGGCATAATATTGATAGAAGCTCCTCCATCCATGAGAGTCCTTGCGAAGCTAACTTCGTTGACACTGGCCGTCACATATAATGGCCTGTTATGAGGGAACCTTACAGCTCTATCTGCATCGCTGAAGGTTACCTCTGATAGAAACCTTCTCACTAACCTGGCCATGGGTCCCCTTCATCTTAGCGAAGGGATTGCGTTCTTCCTCGCAATATCAAGTATTTCCTGGTTTATCTCGAGCCTAATCTCCTTCGGTACCCCCACCTGGTCGAAGAACCAAGTGAACTTTGAGGACTTCGAAACTGTACAGTATTCCGAAGATGGGTCTATTTCCTCGCCTTCAACACTGCACACCTCTTTCGCATCCTTGGCACTTTCTTTGTCTTAGGCCAACACAACATTCACCATTCCCTTCGTATAGTCTTCCAGAGCCTCTTCATACTCTTCTTGCCCTGTTGTCGACCCCCTTTCCCCTCTCCCGGCCTCTTCATCCTAGGCCACCACGAGATTGGCCCCATGTGCTGGCAAAGGGTTATTATTGACGTTCTGGGGGGGGGGGGATTTGTAATGTCCCTGCCTTTACATATTTATCGATAATTCTTCTCAGCGTAAAGCATCTCTCCATTGGATGCTGGATCCTCCGATGAATCTGGCAGTACTTTGGATCCGCCTTCGTTGCTGCGTCGGTCTCCCCCACGGGAACTTCCTTTGGCTCATAAACCGTTCCCCCTTGAACCATAGCGTTGTAACAACTGACAGCTTCTTCTATTGTACAGGGCAATGGTGGCGGGTCTTCTCCGTCTCTCTCGAACTTCCTCTTATTATCCTTCTTCGGTGCATTGGCCCTATCTCTCCCTTCGGTGTACCCTACTCGTGGGGGCTGAGACCTCTCCCTCGCGGGTTGCATTGGATGCCTGAACATCATGGGCGCTACCACCGGATTGGGTCGCACCACCAAAGAGATATTTCTCGTTGCTTTCAAGAATGCCGTAAAAGTCCCCTCGCGCGTTTCGTTGATAAGATAGCAGATGTATTCAGGAAGCAGTCCCTCAGCACAAATCTGCAATAACCTGGACTCTTTGGCCTCCTCCCTTACATCGAGGGACCTTTCCCTGAACCTTCGAACATAGGCCACCACCTCTTCCCTAGGTCTTTGCTTCTCCCTACCCAGTTGGGTCAAGGTGAACTCATCTTCTGCCAGAAAAAACTTTCGGACAAACAATACATGCATCTCCTCCCACGTAGAAACACTGTTGTGAGTCAAATGGGAGTACCAGATGTATGCCTTATCGGTTAGGGATTTGGAAAACTCCCTCAATCTAAGCTTCTTATCATTGCAATGTGCTCCTAAGTGTTCAACAAAATGCTTAATGTGCTCCTTTGGGTTCCCACCTTTCCCTGTATATTTTTCAAAAATAGGGGGAATATAGTCCTTTGGGTAAGGCTCATCATTGTATTCCTGAGGATAAGGTGTTCGAAAGTCGTCATAAATCAAAGCCACCTCGCTAGCTGATTGCGAGGAGGCTTGCATGAACTTCAACATCTCTTTTTTCATCTCTTTTGTCATTTTCTCCACGGGCGATGCTACTGGGACGACCAGCAGCGGGGCCACGGGATGAGTGCCCGCTGCAACTGAAATGAACGTCACCAGTGGTGCTGTTGAAACTCCTGAGGTACCCACTAATGGATCCATGACAGAGGGTACGCTTGGCGGGATTGTTCCCGCAATACCTGCACATGGTGGGGTCGTTGGAGCTACCCCTGGTGTTACGAAAGTATTAACCCCCAATCCCCCAAGCATAGTTGAAGCTACTAGAGTTTGCAAAAACTCATGAAACTTGTTCATGAGGAGCTCAATCTGGGCGGGTCCCAACCCCACGCTCGTGGAAGGTTGTGTCTCCCCTGGAATGCGTGACGTCGTCGGAACTGAAGGTAACTCTACTCGAGGAGCCCCATCCCTTAGGGCCTCTTGATCCCTCGCGGCCTATTCTTCATTATGTTGGATACCATCGAAGTTGAGTCTTCAAGTAGCATTATCTTGCGCCATACTCCTTACCTAGGAGAATGCCTCCCCAACAGAGTCGCAAAATGTAAGAGGGTACTTTAGATTGTAGATGTAGGCGTAACCCCTGTTTGAGTATGGTAATAATAAGCTAATTGGCCAAAGCCTTGGATTAGCAATAGAACATCCAGACACAAGTTCAATGAAGACAAGACTCAGTTTAAACTCACAAAAACTCTCGTGTATAACTCATAAAAATAGTAATGGTCTTCAGAGGTCAGTTAGCTTAAAGGGAGAGAGAAGTAAGCACCCCACATACACCTTGGTAGGCAGGTAGAAACACACCTAACACTCTCAAGAATCTCTGTCGAGTATTAAAAGCTTCATAATAAATAACAATGGTGGGTGGGTAAACCCTCTGGTTTGCAATAACTCTCTCTGAGTGTATATTTTCTCTAATAATAACTTCTGAACTCTTAAAAGATCCTCCCTCCTCAAAGGTGGTTGGGGTCCTTAAATAACCCTCCACACCACCCTCGAGGCAACTCAGTCATTAAAGACTATGAAAGACATCCCTCATACTATATGTCACAACATTAAATGCCTGATGCACTAGTTATCTCCACGCCATGAATATTAAATGCCAAGACATTCCCTTTGCCTAACCACTGTGTGTCAGGAGGCTGTTGTCGCAGAGGTGGCTCACCAACTGCCTGACAGCCCCAAATACCACGGTGGTTTACTCAAGTGCAGGTCTGACATTATTTAGCTGGCTAGTGACATCACCTACAGTAGATGTGACATTAAGTAGAGGGTTTTTTGGTTCACAAATCAACGCCCGATGGAACTCAAAGCTGCTCCGTCCGAGGTTCCATGGTCAGGGTCCTTCGGTGTTTTACCCGGTGTATCTAAGATGGTCAGGACAAGCCCCAACGGTGCCTCACTTCTCAATCCCCCAAACCAAGTCCCTCTAAAGTTCCCACGATGAGGTCGTTCAATAGAGCATGAAAGCTCTCCCAGGCCCTGCCAATCCTGGTCTCTCGCGAGTACGGTTCGACCTCACACAGATTCATTATTCTTGTTACATCATTACAATCGTTGTAGCTCGTAGCCAATATAAACAAAGATACAATATGACTAAGTAATCAAATAAGCTAAAGTATGAGTTGCCACGCCAAGCTGCCACGTTTGAACTGCCTCGCTTGAGCTGCTACGCTTGAGCTGCCACGATGTCTTAATCCCAAACACTGTTGCTAATAGGTGGATTATCCCTAATCTCAGGATTACCTTCAAGCCCCCTCTACATATGCGATCTATTACATCAGAAGGTGTGAAAATGTCAAAAGTTCTCTCCCATGCTCCATCAGCTAACTAACGATTTGAAGCCACTAACTAATCCATGTCCATTCTCTTAGTGGGATTTGGATATCGTAGGTGCACTACCAACAACACTAGGAAATCATAAATATCTCCTGATCGACACAGATTATTTCATAAAGTGGATTATCAAAGATAATGATATGATCATGTTCATCTGGAGAAGCATCGTGACTCGCTTTGTTATACTAAGAGAGTTCATCACAGATAATGAAACACAATTTTATAGTGGGTTGTTCTAAAGCTTCTGAGACAACCATAGCATTAATCATATGTATTACGTGTCAGACGTTCACTATGGATGTGCAGATGTGCATAGGTTAGAAAGGTGTATGGGCACCTTAGTAAGTTGGTTTATATACCGCCTGGAATAGAAGGGTCGTGGTATATAAATTTGAAGTTTATGCCGGGAGGCACTAGAAATGATGAGTGCAATGTGATGTTATCGTAGTCACTTTACGACCGTGGTAGCCGTATGATATATGGTTGGGAACCATTAGGTTAGTATCGTCCCCCTTCAGGTATTAGGATTTGGAGCGATTCTAGGATTTGCGGTGTAGGTTGTATCTGAATTTCGAGGACGAAATTCCGTTGTAAGGGGGGGGAGTATGTAACAACCTGTCCTTTTGGAGACACTTAAATTCCATAATTAAGTATAAATTGGCAATTTGGAGACTTTCTCGAAATAGAAATTTTTGGGATTCTCGAGGATTTAATGATTTTCGATGGGTGTTGTGATTATTTTGGGGACTAAATAGGTCGAAGTATTTTAATTATATGTCACCGTAGAGTAAAGCGACAAAAAGGTAAGATTTGATTAGAAAACTCGCATTAACTTTTATGGGTTAGAATAGTGATTTGCGGTCAAGTACCTCAGATGGGAATTTCGACTGCGCCGTGAGTCTCGGAATGTCTGAGATAGTCGAAAAAGAGTGTCCGATTGTCGAAATTGAGTTTCGAGGAATTTTAGAGTTAAACGGGCTCGTAATTGAGTAAACGAGTCATTTTTGGGTTTTAAGGGGTATAACCCTTTTTCTTTCTTTATAAGGAGGGGGAGAGGGAGAAAAGAGAAAGATAAAGAAAGAAAGAAAATAGAGAGAAAAGAGAGAGGAGGAGAGAAAAGAGGAGAAAAGAGGAGGTTCCGGCCAAACTCCGCGGGATTCGGCTCGAGGTCGTCGGATTATATCCACGAGGCAAGTGTTTACTTGCTTTATTTACTTTTGAGCATAAATCTCATATCGTAGTTTGGTATAAACAAACCCTAAAGATTTTGGGTTGGGTATATTTTTGGGAGATAAAACGAATAAACCCCTAAAATTTCATAATAGGAGAAACTTAGGTTTTAACCTAAATTAATTGGTGATTTCGGGTTCTAGGACGCTTAGAACCCATATTATATGCGTAGTTGTTGTTAGTTGAGGTTGTAGGACGTTGGGTGAGGCGAAAAAAGTTCGGGAGAAGCTTTAATAGCTGAAACTGTCTCGGAGAAGATGATAAATAGTGACCTGCGACTTTCCGAATCGATTCGGCCTTAATGGGAATCGATTCGGCTCCTGGTCAAAAATAAAAGTTGTATATCTTTTCGATGCGGTCGCGTGGGCGCCGACCGCATATTTTTCTGATTTTTTTTGGATTTATAGTGATTTTTCTACGAAAAGCTGTCCGAGATCGAAATCGTTTGTCAGAAATTATTGGAGATAAATATTAGGGGTTCTCAAAAGGATTGTTAGGACCTCTAAAGAATTTGAGGAGATATTAGAACCTTGGGTTTGTAGGAATAAATCCGAGTTATAATTTAAATGGAGGTTGGATTGATATTTGGGGTATTTTGGAGATTAAAAAAAAATCGCCCAAACAGTGCCCCTCAAACAGGCCGAATCGATTCGGGTCTTGGCCGAATCGATTAGCCTAAGGGGGTCTGTAATTCTACAGTGGGCCTAATTGATTCGGATATAGATCGAATCGATTCGCCATTAAGTACCTGTTTGCAGAACACTTTCCGAATCGATTCGGATTGGGGGCCGAATCGATTCGCCCACCCGAATCAATTCGCAATTTGGGCGAATCGATTCTCTTTGGTCAGAATGGCCAGTTTTCTTCCCTTAAGAGTTTGGGGAGTTAAATTTTGATTTGTAAATATAGGTATATATTCGCTTAGTGAGAAATGGTATAATTGGAGATATCCAATAAAATCTGTAGATGGGATTTAGGTATGTATTGATTATCAAAGTGAGGAAATACTTTGGGTTTAGTATCATGCGAATATGAATGCATGATTATGATTCTTTGAGAGAATCCTTGGTATTATTGGTCATCGTTAGATGGTTTGGCAAATATGGCCATTTATATATATTCGAGGAGGAATATATGGTATATATATATATATATATATATATACTATGTGATTAAAGTGTATATGATATGATGTAAATGATTTTGATAATAAAGTATGAATGTTTTCAAAATGGAAAAGAAATGATTTTCATAATTAATAATTTATGGTTATCACCCTCTCTAAATGACATCATAAGGGAAGTTCGCGCGTGTGGTGAAGCCCCCTGGCTAGTGAATGCAGGGTGGATATAGTCCTAGGCCATATGAGCGTTTATGTTATGTTTTCTGCGATGGTTAGGTAACTCCGGGTGTGGTTATGACTAGCCCGCAGGCATATGGCCACTTCCTGACGTCTTGCGTATAGGTGCCCAGGTGTCGTAATTGATAGGCACTGGAAGATGATGGTCATT
This sequence comes from Sambucus nigra, assembly GCA_949130495.1. Classification (NCBI taxonomy): domain Eukaryota; kingdom Viridiplantae; phylum Streptophyta; class Magnoliopsida; order Dipsacales; family Adoxaceae; genus Sambucus; species Sambucus nigra. The sequence goes on along the minus strand of OX422210.1, from coordinate 577,558,930 downwards.
TAGGGGCGCGCCCGGGCGGGCGGTCTTAGAACGCGTTATATGATATATATATATATATATATATAACTGTTTTCAATAATGTGGGAAATTATTGGTATTAAAGCAATTTATGATAATAAATTGGCTTTAATTACATTTCCTGGATGGAAGAAGGGAAATGGAAGCATGTGGTGTGAAATGCATTTTTATGATAATAAAAATGGCTTTTATATACATTTCCTGGATATGAGAAGGGAAATGGGATGTTATGAAACGAAAAATAATTTTTATGATAATAAAACTGGCTTTTAAAAAGGGTATATATCTTGTTAAAGAAATTCATGATAATGAGTTGGCTTTTAAATACATTTCCTGGATATAAGAAAGGAAATGGAAAGTTTTGTGATAAATGGAAATAAAGTAACTCTCATTCCGGGAGATAGATCCGGATGTATATGGTTGCATATTTTGACCGAGTGTTCCGTTATTTTTATTTCATTTGAGTTTCATTTGTGCATAAACTGTGTGGATGTTTTAAATTTTGGTGGTTTAAAAAGAGTAGTTAAGTAAAATTTTGACACCGGCCTAATAGGTTATTAGTAATTAAATGGATTTTTGACAGTGATGCTAAGAATGATCCATATGAGACTCATGTTATAATTTGATATAGGAGTGATCGCTCGGTATTTTATTAGGCGGGGTGTCACAGTAAGCTTCGTGTGGCCATAAATGGTGCACGAATCGGAGTCCGAACGAAGAAATTACGGGAGTTTTCGCGGAAGAGAATTTCAAGCAGACCAAAATAGGGGACCTCAAGACCTGCTTAGTCGATCGATCGACTCCAGGGGTCGATCAATCGAACAAGCCTATTTTTGGAAATCGTGGAAGACAATAGGCTTTTACCTATTTAGTCGATCGATCAACTGTTGGGGTCGATCAATTAACCCTGCCTGATTTTTGGCACTTTTTCCTTATCATTTCTTTCTTCTTTATGTTTCTCCCAACTTACTATATAAGTGAACCTTTGTTTTCATTTATAAATATCTTTCATTTATAATAGTTTTAGGGTTTCTATTGGGAGCTAATCCCTTCTCCCCCATTTTGGGGTGTATACCCATTTGTTTTAAGTATTCTATTACACTATTCATTGTCTCATACCTCCATTATATAACTTATTTCCTTTGTGTATTTAATTTCTTGTCTAGATAAATGTTGCAGTGTATTTATTTCGTGTTTAATTTATTAATTAGTTGTTTATTTACTTTAACTATACCTAGTGAGTAGTTTATTGGGTTTGGATCGCGTGTCCGCCATTGATGGGCGTCGAGCTCCGAAAATTAGGTTTTGGGGAAGATTGAATTTAATTGAACCCTTAGGTATTAAAGTCGGATTATTACGCGTTTAAATTTTTTGTCACACAATGTTAGTGTTTATAGCGATAATACGAATTTAATCCGCATGTGACCATTTTTTATTAAATGTTTAATCTCGCAACTTTGGGTTAAATTCCTTATTGTGTGATGTTTATTCTTAATTAAAAATGGTCGATTAAATGTTTTCGAACCAAAATTCTAATTATTAGTTGTTTAAACCATGGTGGGGATGTGATCCCCACTCTCGTTTTAATTAGTTGTAATTTAGCGTTAGCTTCTTAATTTTTCCTTTCTCACCATTTCAACTCATCACCTTTTACACTTTTATTCTTGAAATAATAAATCAATTAAAACCTAAAATTCAATCACTCCCTGTGGATTTTCGATACCCGACTTACCTCTATAGTTGTATCGCAAGTGTAGTCGTAATTTAGGTTTTGTATTAACGCGGTGAAACGAATTCAACGATTAGCGTTTTGATGCGACGCTACTTTTCACACTTAATTAAAATGGCGCTAATGTCGGGGAGTGTATTTTAGATTGTAATTGTTTTATTATTTCTTAGTATTTTTTATTTTGTATTTTTATTCTTTATTTTATCCTTTCTTTTGAATTGTGCAAGATTGTTTCGAGAAATTGAAATTTTGGCGCTTGTCATTTTAATGAATTAGCTTATTTTGAAATGTCTCGCTATAACTCTTTAGATAGCTTTAATTGTTCTTAGAATATTTTTCCAATTTATACTCCCAAAACAATGAGAGAATGCCTACAAATTCTTGAAAATAAACGCCTTGAGCGTGAAGTTCAAGAAGTTATAAGTAGTCCCTCATCGCCTTGGGAATGTAATTTGGAACGCGAGGATCTCGTTAGCTATGAGCAAACCTCATAAGAAGATGTGATGTCTTCTTGTTCGTTTGATTATGAGTTAATGATAAAGGAAATAAATGAGCGTTTCAAAAGTTCTCAAGCTTGGTTTTAGGAGAATGATGCCATGCTTGATGAGATCATTTCTTTACAAAATTGGGTCGAGGTTGAAACTTGCGTTACACCTCCACCCCTTTTTGATGAGGAAATAATTGAGAGTGATTCAATATTTAGCACTTTCAAATTTCAACCTCTAATTAATTCTTTTGATTATATTGTAGTTGATGGTACTTCCTTTCCTTTATTCCCTACTATTCTCGAACAATTAAGTTTATCACAAGAATCTGCTGAAAGTCTTGAGGACGTTGACCCGATTCTTAAAGGAGATTGTTATTTTGAGATGCTTTATCTCATGGGCTATTCACTTGAGCTAGCCCCACCCACCTTCCAATTGAAAAATCTTGGGGAGGTGATTTCATTTTTTCTGAGATCAATGTGGTCTTTTCATCCTTGTTATACAAATTCCCCATCGTCCGCCCAAAATTTATAATTGGCAATGGTTCATTTCTTACGCCTTATACATGCATTCCGTTTTTCAAACGGAATTCCTATTTTTTGGGAGGCATGCATGCTATGGAAGGTCCATTGTTGATCTTCCAAAGTCAAATTGTTATTTGGGTGGACCCTCAACTATTTATACTCCTAGTGTATAGTTAGTGTGAAGCCTAAATAGTAGGTTGTAAATAGTTATCTTTTTAACTTTCTTTTTTTTTTCTTTTCATTTAATTTAGTCTAGTGTAATTAGTTAAACTTTTTGTTATTGTTTTTGTTATGCTCGTTGTTGATGTAAAAAATTAGATTACTCTAATTATTCAATCACAGATAAATAAATGAGACAAAATATTTTAAAGTGGTTCAGCCTTATATGAATGGCCTACGTCCACTGTTATGTTATTGCTGAGTGTTTGGGAATTCTCGATTACAAGTACTATCAAGAAATTTCGGTCCCCTTGAATGAGGGTAATACAATGTATTTATAGACTTGAGGCTATAATCTGAAAGGGTGATACATTAAATGATATACATATGAAAGGGTAATTCATTTAATGCTTTTCAAGCGTGTGCGTCAAGATGATAAGCATTCAATGAATAGTTAAACTGTTGATTATCTGGCAATCAATGCTGTGGTTGAGATGCAGCTCGAACCGCCTTAGTTGCTCATCGTTCAAGAGTTCCTCGGAGAGCTGGAGTTCCTCGAAGAACTGGAGTTCCTCGGAGTACACCTGTTGCTCGGAGTGAGTATGACTTCCTCGGGGAAATAGACTTCCTCGTTGTTATTGTGCCACGTAGATCGACACGTGTCTTCTTATTATTCGTCCATGTCAGCATACTAATTTTGGTATCAACAGAAGCCCCCAATGTTTCATATTTCGAACTTTGAGGAGTATGGAACATTCTTTCTCGGTATATGGCAATATTAAATGATCTTCCTGGTTTTTAGGAACATTTCTCCGTATTTGAATTTCCTTCCAAATTCGCAGAATCCGCCTTTTTGCATTTTTATAAGCGCTTCGATCTTCGTGTACTTTTTGTCCTTTTAGCCGCCGGTAGCGTAATAGTTTCCTTTTTGTAATCATTTCTTTCGCCGTTTCCCGAGGCAAAGTATTTAAACTTCATAGACAATATCACCGTCTTCTATCTTTTTCAATTTCTGCTTTCGAGTTTTCTATAGCCTTTCTCTCTCTTGTGCGTTCATCACTTTCTTCGTTTGTTTGTCAACAGATCTCCTTTTTCCTGTAAGATTTTCTTCCTTCTTCTTCATTTCTTTTTATTCACCATGGTTTATGTTATCGAATCTCTTGATAAATTCCGTTCTGACTTTTCTATTCCATCTTGGGTAACTTTGGAAAATCTTTCCGAGCCTTTAGATTATTTTCGTTTGGCTGAGGGACACTGGTTCCCCAGTCTCTTTATTGCTGAATGTGGATTTTCTTTTCCACCAAACCCTCTGTGCTTAGAGTTCTGTCAGTATTTCGATGTCGTCCCTGCAAAAAATAGCCCCCAATACATGGAGAATAGTTAATGGGGTGTATAGGTTAAATCAAACTCATGGAACTCGTATAGGAATTCCTGAGATTATGTATTGTTACAGATGGGCTGTTTTAGACAATATTTTTTATTTAAAAACTAAATTTTTGAATAGGGCCTTAGTAGTTAACCTCCCTGATGCTAATAGGGATTATTTTGAACATGGGGTAATTATAAAAAATTGGCAACATGCCCCTTTGACTGGAGATGAAGTATATCAAGGTCCCAGATGCCATCCATATGGCAAATGGGATAGGTTATTTTCATCTTATGTTATTTCTGAAATCATGATTTCATTATGTTTGATAAAATGTATGACTGATATTTCACTATGTATTTTGTTTGCAGTTGACAGCAAAAGAAAAACTCCAAAAGAATCAGAAGTAAATATCAAGCATTTGAAACATATCTGGAGTTTGCATAAAAGAGTTGTAGATGAGCACATCAGATCTGCTTCATACTTGTTGTAGTATAGGAGTTATACAACATCCTTTACTGCTTGTCCTGTGGTCAGCACCAGTGAACCAGCATCAATTCCTGAGGACTCTTCTTCAGAATCTCATATTCCTCTAAGTCAGAAGATGGGCAAAAGAAGAGTTCCTGCTCTCTTTGAGGAGACTACCTCTGCTGGAGATGGAAAACAGAACAAGGCTGGCGTCCCAAAGGGGACAAAGAGAGTAGATGCTGCCCCTTCTGTTGCTCCTCAGAAGGCTGCCGAGAAACCCCTAGTGGCTCCGAGCAAGAAAAGTGCTTCTGTGGAAGTGATCACCATCTCACCTTCCAAAAGTTCTTTGGTTGAAACTGCTGAAATGCCACCGAGGAGATTGGAGAAATCCTCCTCGGTCAATTTGGCTGAAAACCTTTCCCAGCTCCAAGTTAGTGGAGCTGGTGTTCCAACTATCATTCCCCCGAGCTCTGCAATGAGCTCGGTAAAGACTTGGACTATTCCTGAAGTCCAAGGAATCGAGGAGAGTATGTCTAGGGATATGCTTACATCCCTGGCTACTCATCATATTGCTTCAGTAAGTATCTTGTATTCTGAATTTTCTTTCTTTCCATCCATACATGTATCTCTGTGCTGACTTATTATTACTTTCTTCTTTTTCCAGCTGGTGAGTTGCTTTAACACCATAGTGAAGAAAGATGAAGCGATCAAGGCTTCTAGCTCCTCGTCTGGAGTAGAGGAGGCTTTTCAGGGCTTGGCCCAATCTTTGAAGGATTCTCGTCAAAAGTATGACGAGGATAGGGGTGAATGGGAGAAGAAATTGGCTGCATCCGAGGCAGAGAAGGTGCAGTTGGGAAATAAGGTGAAAGACCTGGAGAGAGAGAATAAAAAATATACCGAAAAGCTCACAAACTTTGGGGATCTTGAAAATAAGTTGAAATTAGCTGAGGAAGAGCTAGCCCTTCTGCGAGAAGTAAATCGCCAGAAGGAGGAGGTGGATGCTAAGTTGAAGGCCACCGAGGATCTTCTATTCGAGAAGCTCTCCTCGGAGAAAATTAAAAGAAAAATGGCAATAAAGAAGTCCTTCAACACAGGTTGGGACAAAGGGTGGAACAAGGGGGTAGCAGCCATGATGACTCAGGTGCGGTATGGGAGTTTGAAATACTTTCGAGATGGCTGGGTTGCTGCTTTGCAAGAATTGAAAGTTAATGAGGACTCAAAATTGTTTCAACAACATCTCCCTGGTCCTCCCCCAGCCATCGAAGATGAAGAAGAGGACGAAGCTGCCTCCGAAGAATCTTCAATGGTAGTGGGTGATCTCATCCTTACCCAGCCTGCTGACGAGGAGCTTTCATCTCTGCCTTCTCTTCCAGAACAAGTTCCAGCTCCAGCCGACCAACTTGTTGTTCCCACCGAGCAACCGAGCTCCTCATCCCAGCCTCCCGAGAAAGTCTTGGGAGACAAGGAAAAGGTGTGACGTTGTTTGGTATTCTCTTTATATTTTTCTTCTTTTTCAAATGTAACCAATATCTTTGTAACTTTGCACCATGATCTAATAAAATTTGAGCTCTTTTCTTCCATATGATTGTCTCTTTTCTCTTCTGTACTCTGTCTTGATCTTCTTTTTGATAATTACTTTTTCTTTCTCTGCTAGTTTCTGGCCAGGATGGATATGATATCTGCTAATGATACTAAGCTGATGCAGCAATGCCATGAATATTATAAGGCTGGTCATACTGAATTAAGTGCATCAGAAGTTATCGACATCCTTGGTCATGGTGCTTCAGAGCAGGCAGTTGAAGCTTATCAGTACCTGAAAGTCTTACTTGACCGAGCTGTGGCCAATAATGTGGCATATTACTAAATGATTGAAGACTTGCAAGGCACTCGCGATGAACTTCAGCAGCAGTATAAAGAGTCTTCAGTTCTTTTGCATGAAGGGTATGAGAAGAAACTCAAACAACTTAGTGCTGAAACAGGTTATGACAAAATGCTTGCTGGCTATGAAGTGAGAGAGAGAACCCTAAAGGGTGAAGTCGAAGCATGCAGACAGATCGCTGAGCTGCTGGAGAAAAAGAATAACAATTTGCAAAAAGAGTTGGCACAGTATAAGTCTGCAGCTTCATCTTCCACTGCCTTGGTACCGGTCACCGATGAAGGATTCTCATTTTTAGAGGTTGAGAATGACAAATTAAGGCAAGAGTTAGAGGCTTTGAGAAGGTCGGGTACCTCTACTGCTATTCGGAGATGAGGAAGAGTTTCTCGTGGACGAAGAAGAGTTACTCAGAATGTTGACGAGGAACAAAGTACTCAACCTGCTCGGGGACGACCAAGAGGTCTTCGTCGTACTGTTGAAGAAGCTCGTACTCAATCAACATTGGAAACCCAAGCGTTCCAATTGAATGCAAAAGATCGGGCTTTGTCTGAAATGTAAAAAAAAATCCAAACTCTGGAGGCTCAACTTGCTTCGACAAAGTCTGCTCTGGATAATAAGGATATTTTTGCCAGAAACCTTCACGAGCAGTTAGAGAGAATAAATTTCCAATTCCACAAACAACCTCGTGAGTTCTGGATGGCAGGCTACAATGAGGCCCTTTGTCACTTGTATGCTCGCATTGAAAATGCTAATAATGAAGGTTATAAACAGGGATGGTTGAACGCCCTGGGTGTATTAAAATTAGAGCAGGGCCATTATTTATGGGATTATCATGCTCCTGGGTTGCTCGATCTACCAAATCCACCATTCAAGCTTGATATGAGTTGGTTCCCTGCTCGGGCCATCCCTCGTTGTTTGATCTCCCAGTATCTTTGTGACTATGCCCTTCATTCGCAGGTTGAATTATCTCGTCCGGAGCATTTACTGGATACACCTTCAATAATGAACGTCAGAATGCTGCGAGATTTTAACTTCATTAATTCTCCCATTTGCCTGGAAGATCCTCATGCTGGCGAGGAGCCTATTTCAAAAGCAGAAGGGAAAAAACCCGTAGAATAGGAAATTTTGATGTAATAGTTAGTACACAATTTAATATCAATGTAATAAACTTGTGTAATTTATTTGGAATTTAATGAAAGACTTTCATTTTTGTTTGCAAATCTGTATTGTTACTTTCTTATACTTGTCAAACACTTTATATTTGTGCTTGCATAACAATATTGTGTGGCTCATCGACCATCTTAGTAATAAAAAATTACAAGTATTAGTAATGTTGCTCTATCACTTAATAATGAAGTAATGAGTATAAAAAGTGTTGCAATTTTTTCCAACCAACCAAGGTTGTTAAATTGTGCTTGTCGAACAACTATAGTTAGTGGGCTTTTATCCCCGACCAGCTATACTTGGTACTATTTAGAATATTTTCTCCTCGTCGACCAACTACAGTTAGTGGGTTTTTATCCCCGACCAGCCATACTTGATTCAGTTTGGAATATTTTGTTCTTCGAGGAACTTTTGTAATAATCTTACCTCCCGACCAACATAAGTTGGTATTTGAGGGCATATCTTGTTTCCCAACCAATCCGAGATTGGCATTTTTAGGAGTCTCGTGTTCTCGCTCTTTTACCAACCGGAGTTGGCCTGAGTTCGAACTATCTTGTCCACTTGCCCTTTTACCAAAATTGGTCTGAGCCAGTGTCAGCCTCCTAACCAAAGGAGTATGGTTTGTTCTCGCCCTTTTACCAACCGGAGTTGATCTGGGTTCGAACTATCGTGTTCTCGCTCTTTTACCAACCGGAGTTGGTCTGAGTTCGAACTATCATGTCCACTAACTCTTTTACCAACCGGAGTTGGTCTGAGCTAATGTACGCCTCCTAACCAAAGGAGTATGGGGTGTTCTCGCCCTTTTACCAACCGGAGTTGGTCTGGGTTCGAACTATCGTGTCCACTAACTCTTTTACCAATCGGAGTTGGTCTGAGCTAGTGTACGCCTCCTAACCAAAGGAGTATAGTTTGTTCTCGCCCTTTTAACAACCGGAGTTGATCTGGGTTTGAACTATCGTCTTCTTTTTACTGCCGAGCAGCGTTGTGTGCCGATCAGCGTAGTGTTAAACACTAGTATTCCCCGAAAAACGTTCAATAAAAGGAGAGCAGATTGTGAAATATCATCATTTTATTCATATTGATGGAACTGCTTTACATTTTACATCACTGATAATACTTGCGTAGGTGTTCAGCATTCCATGCATTTTTAAATTCCTCTCCTTCTAGAGTTTCTATTCGGTAAGTTCCTGGTCGAACAACTTCTGTAACTCGATAAGGTCCATGCCAATTTGCTTCCGATTTATTGTGCTTCTGAATGACCTTCTTTAGCATGTAATCTCCTTCTTTTAAGTCGCATTTCTTCACCCTCTTGTTGTAGAACAGAGTTGTTCGTTGTTGGTAAGCAACATTCCTAATGTCTGCCTCTTCTCTAACCTCCTCGAGCATATTCAAATCTAATCTTCTCATTAAGTCGCTGACTGGGGAATTGAAATTCAGCACTCTGTGTGTTGGAAGTCCCAACTCGGCAGGTATTACGGCCTCACTTCCAAATGCCAGCATATATGGTGATTCTCCAGTTACTGCTCGGGGGGTTGTTCGGTAAGCCCACAATACTGACTGTAGCTCATTAATCCAATTAGCTTTAGCCTCACTTAGCCTCCTTTTCAAACCATTTAGTAATGTTCTATTTGTCACTTCAGTCTGTCCATTGCTTTGAGGATGGCCTGGTGCTGAATGAACCTTTAAAATGTTTGATTGATGATAATAAGCGGCAAACTCCTCGTTATCAAATTGTGTTCCATGGTGTGTGATGAAGGCATGAGGGAGACCATATCGGCACATGATGTTCTTCCAAACGAATTGGTACACCTTCTCGTATGTCATATCAATCAGAGCCTCAACTTCTACCCACTTTGTAAAATAATCCACTGCGACGACGAGGTACTTGAATCTTCCTCGGTTCGTTGGCAGTGGTCCAACCAAATCAATTCCCCACATGGAAAATGGCCAAGGGGAAGTTATGGGTGTCAACAATGCTTGTGGAGTTCGTCGGATGGAGGAAAAACGTTGGCACTTATCACATCTCTTAGCATAGGCTATACAATCAGCCCTCATCGTCGGCCAGTAGTATCCTTACGTCATCACCCTTTGCAAAAGTGTCCGACCTGCTACATGGGCTCCACAGGACCCTTCATGGATCTCTTCAATCAATTCTTTCACCTCGGAGGGATGTACACATCTCTGCAAACCTGGCATCATTCCTCGTCTATACAAAACACCATTAGTTAGTACATACCGAGCAACTTTATACTTCAATTTCTTGGCAGCGAGCTTAACCTACGATAATTCTCCCTCCTCAATATATGCCCTGATGGGATCCATCCAAGATGTCCCTAAATCAAGGGTAATAATATTCATCTTCAGGTCTTCATCTATGCTCCGACTTCCTAATACTTCAATTGGTATCGTTCTTCGCAGCTCGGTACGAGTAGCTGATGCTAGTCGGGCCAGTGCGTCTGCTCGTGCATTCTCCATTCTTGGAATTCTGATCAACTGAATGGCATCAAATTCTGCCAATAACTCTATCTCCTTTGCATGATACTTGTCCATTAATTCTCCTTTAATAGCATATGTTCCCATCATCTGATTCACAATTAATTGAGAATCACTGAATACCATTACTTGTTGCGCTTCCATAATCTTTGCTAAATTAAGACCTGCTATCAGGGCCTTATACTCAGCCTCATTATTGGAGCCTTTGAATTGGAATCGCAGGGCATATTCCATGTCAATCTCGTCAAGGGTTTTCAAAACAATCCCTGCTCCACAACCTGTTGTGCAAGATGACCCATCTACATACAATCTCCATGTAGGTAACTCGTCTTCAAATTTCTTATTTGACATAGTTCCTCGGTGAAATATTTTTTGTTTGCTTTCATCACAGTTTTCGCTCCTCGTCGATTATCTCTTCTCGCCCTTTTACCAATCGTAGTTGGTCTGAGCTCGAATTTGATGATCCTTCAACATCCACAAGACCTTTTACCAACCGGAGTTGGTCTGGGCTTGTGTTTGATGATCCTGTAACATCCACAGGTTGATCAGCGAGCAACTTTTATTCCTCGGGGATATCAGGATAAGTAAACTCTGCTATAAAATCTGATACAGCTTGCCCTTTTAGTGATGATCTGGGTTCATACACAATATCATATTCACCGAGCTCTATTGCCCAGTACATCAGTCTCCCTGATTTTTCTGGCTTATGAAGGGCTTGTCTTAATGGCATGTCGGTATACACGACGATGGTGTGGGCCTGGAAATATGGCCTCATTCTTCTACTTGCCTCAATTAATGCCAATGCCAATTTTCCAGCTTTGGGTACCTGATCTCTGCACCTCGAAAAGCCTTACTTGTGTAATAAATTGGCTTCTGGACTCCATTCTCCATTCTGATCAATGCTGAGCTAACTGCACTCTCTGATACTGCCAGGTATAAGTACAACTTTTCTCCCATTACTGGCCTGGACAATAGTGGAGGTATTCCCAAATATTTCTTCAAGTCTTGAAAGGCTTTTTCACATTCGTCATTCCACTCGAAAGTTTTTCGAAGTGTTTTGAAGAATGGGAGACATCTATCAGTTGCTCGGGATACAAATCTCTTGAGCGCTGTAACTCGTCCTGTAAGACTCTGCACCTCTTTCTTCGTTGTTGGTGATCGCAACCCTAAAAGAGCTTTGATCTTTTCTGGATTCGCCTCAATGCCTCGCTGGTTGACAATGTACCCGAGGAACATTCCTTCTCGTACTCCAAATGTGCACTTCGTCGGGTTGAGCTTCATTTGGTATTTATCCAGTTGATCAAAAGTCTAACCTAAGTCAACTAGATGATCAGCAACTTTCTTGCTCTTTGTCAGCATATCATCGACATAGACTTCCATATTGTAACTGATTTGTTCGGAAAAAACCTTGTTCATCAGCCGCTGGTATGTCGCTCCTGCATTTTTCAAACCAAAAGGCATAACATTGTAACAATAAGTTCCCCTAGGGGTAATAAAAGAAGTACTTTGCTTGTCTTCAGGTTTCATCTTGATCTGGTTGTAACCAGAGCAAGCATCCATGAAGCTGAGCAGCTCGTGTCCCGAGGTGGCGTCCACTAATTGATCAATTCTGGGCAATGGAAAGTGATCTTTTGGGCATGCCTTATTGAGGTCGGTGAAATCAACGCACATTCTCCATTTATTTTTCTTCTTCTTTACCATCACCACGTTGGCTAACCAGTCTGGATATTTCACATCTTCAATGAATTGAGCTTTCTGGAGCTTCTCGACCTCCTCTTGTATAGCTTGATTCTTCTCGGGACTAAATACTCTTCTTCTCTGCTTTATAGGTTTGATCTCCTTATTCATATTGAGCTCATGACATAAGAAGTTTGGATCTATTCCTGGCATGTCTTCATGACTCCATGCAAAAGTTTTCTTCCTGTTTCGCAAGAAAGTTATCAACTCCTATTTTATTGAGGCATCCAACGACGAACCTATCTGGGTTACTCGTTCAGGGTGCTCGTCGTCCAGAATAACATTTTCTGTAGATTCCACCACCTGTCCTTTTACAAGTTGGGATTCATCTCTGGGATCCAGTGTTTCAATTTCTGTACCTTCATCCACCTGGTAGGTAGTAGTCTTTTTCCTTGACTCTTCAAGCTCCTCTTGTTCGGCAGATGAATAATAGCATTCCCGAGCTACTTTTTGATCACCTTTCACAACTCCTACTCCAAAATTTGTTGGGAATTTTAAGCACTGATGTACTGTAGATGGGACTGCTTCGAACTTCTTCAAACCAACTCTTACCATGATGATGTTGTAAGCTGACTGCACATTCTTATCCATCACAAAGAAGCATATTCTCTCTATTCGACAAGCAGGCCAAGTTCCAATGAATATATCCAACTTGATCGTCCCAAGTGGAAAAACTTTCTCGCCAGCAAAACCCAGGAGGGGTCTGTGATAAGGCTCCAATTGAGATAATTTCAAATTTAAACTGTCAAAGCATGAGTAGTACATAATGTCCGCCGAACTACCATTATCTACCAAAACCCTTGAAATCACTACTTCTTTCATCCTCATTTTCATCACCAAAGGGTCGTCGTGAGGGTAAAGAACACCTGCCAGGTCGTTTTTTGAAAAGCCAATGACCAGCTTCTCTTTGTTTATCTTCTTCGGGCGATCTTCTTCTGCCAAATTTATTCGCTGAATATATGAACAAGCTTGATCCTCTCCAAGGTAAGCCTTTCTTTCTACAGTAAGGTCTCCTCCTCCTGCATCTCCTCCTGTAATGACATTACAATCAAATGACCCAAAACGTATGGAAAATACCTCTCGTTCTGGCTGCCTTGGTTTCTTGGGAAGATCAGGGTCATCATCTGGATCATCTTCATGGTTTCTTTTCTTTTTCTCCTCTGCTCGACGAGGAGATCTAGACCTCTTTCTAGTTCGGTCATTATTTCTTCTTTCACCTCCCCGATCAACATACTTTGTTATCTTTCCTCTTCGGATGAGTGTTTCAATCTCATTCTGAAGAGCTATGCAATTTTTGGTCATATGACCAGCTTCTCTTTATTTATCTTCCTCGGGCGATCTTCTTCAGCCAAATTTATTCGCTGAATATATGAACAAACTTGAGCCTCTCCAAGGTAAGCCTTTCTTTCTGCAGTAAGGTCTCCTCCTCCTGCATCTCCTCCTGTAATGACATTACAATCAAATGACCCAAAACGTATGGAAAATACCTCTCGTTCTGGATGCCTTGGTTTCTTGGGAAGATCGGGGTCATCATCTGGATCATCTTCATGGTTTCTCTTCTTTTTCTCCTCTGCTCGACGAGGAGATCTAGACCTCTCTCTAGTTTGGTCATTATTTCTTCTTTCACCTCCCCGATCAACATACTTCGTTAGCTTTCCTCTTCGGATGAGTGTTTCAATCTCGTTCTGAAGAGCTATGTAATTTTTTGTCATATGACCATGATCCTTATGGAACTCGCAATATTTCTCCCTATTCCTCGTATCAGGGTCTGACCTCAGTTTCTTCGGCCACTTTACCTCCTCGCTATTCTTGATTTCTTCCAAGACATGATTAATACCCATTTTCAAAGGAGTATAATTATCAAATTTTTTCAAGACTTCCCATGACGACCTACTATTCTTGGAATGCTTGTCACCGCCATTGCCCTTATGCTCTTTCTTCTTCGATTTGTCGACTTCCACCTTGGTTTCTTTATCCATATTCTTTTTCGCAGCCATAGCCTCCTCGGCGTTCATGATTTTGGCCGCTTTTACCATCAATTCTGACATAGTTGTAGGTGGATCTTTGGCCAAAGTGTAATATAACTTGTTAGGCAACAACCCACTCATCAAGGCGGTGATTGATGTCTTTTCTTCATAATCTATGACTTCCAGTTTCTCGTTATTGAAACGAGTTATGTAATCTCTAGTATTTCACCAGATTTTTGTCTAACACTTAACAAGTGTGCTACTCGTTTTACTGGCTTTGCTCCAAAATAGAAATTACTAATGAACAACTCGGCCAAATGAAAGAAAGTTGAAATCTTACCCCGAGGAAGATTGTTGTACCATATCTGGGCAGATCTAGTAAGAGTTCCCGAGAATTCTCTGCATCTCATCTCGTCGGGGACAGCATAGATGTCGGCAGCAGCTTGATATTGCTCTATGTGAAGAACATGATCTGTTTTTCCATCATACTTGGGGGTCACCACAGGTGCTTTAAATTTTGACGGGGTAGGGAAATCCACAATGGCCTGGACAAAAGGTGTCCCTTGAACAAAAGTTCGTTGTAGGGGATTCTTTGCTTTAGCCATTTCTCCCAGTCTATCCTCCAACCGCTGAATGGAGCCCTTCCACGCATCATTTCCTTCCTCGGGCTTATTAGTTCGAGCAATTGATTGTTCAGACGTAGCCTCCTGAGATCTATCTTGACGAGCAACTGGTCGTGATTGTGCTGATCCTTCTCTTAGATCTGATGGTTGTCGAAAACTCCTCGACATGGTCTTAGATGGACTCCTATTCCTCCTAGGGCCTAATCGGCTGAAAGGATATGCCTTGCTCAATCTTTCCAAAGCACTGGGTCTCTCTGGAGAGAGAGTGATACGTTGCTCAGTATCTATAGCCCGTATTGACGAAGTTCGCCCAGGTTGATAAGAGAAATCATTAGATTCCTCATTACGATATGATTCACAACGCCTGGATCGTGAAGAAAGTAAATAAGTTTTCCTCTGACCACTTCGCTGTCCCGAATGTGCAGGTGCATCGCCATGAAGGGTTTGTATGAGTTGCCGCATTGTTTCTTGCATGGCTGTTTGTCCTTGAGCCAGATTCATCATAATTCCGGCCAGATCTGGAGGTGCAGAGGGATTTGGAATATTTCTAGCATTTCGATTGCTAGATTCTGGATTATCTGCCATTAATGATGAATGATTTTTGGTGAAAAACGATAACAATAGTCGTTTCCCACAGACGACGCCAAGCTGTTGATGTAAAAAATTAGATTACTCTAATTATTCAATCACAGATAAATAAATGAGACAAAATATTTTAAAGTGGTTCAGCCTTATATGAATGGCCTACGTCCACTGTTATGTTATTGCTGAGTGTTTGGGAATTCTCGATTACAAGTACTATCAAGAAATTCCGATCCCCTTGAATGAGGGTAATACAATGTATTTATAGACTTGAGGCTATAATCTGAAAGGGTGATACATTAAATAATATACATATGAAAGGGTAATTCATTTAATGCTCTTCAAGCGTGTGCGTCAAGATGATAAGCATTCAATGAATAGTTGAACTGTTGATTATCTGGCAATCAATGCTGTGGTCGAGATGCAGCTCGAACCTCCTTAGTTGCTCGTCGTTCAAGAGTTCCTCGGAGAGCTGGAGTTCCTCGGAGTACACCTGTTGCTCGGAGTGAGTATGACTTCCTCGGGGAAATAGACTTCCTCGTTGTTATTGTGCCACGTAGATCGACATGTGTCTTCTTATTATTCGTCCATGTCAGCATACTAATTTTGGTATCAACACTCGGTACTAACTTGTTTTGTAGATTCTTTGGATTCATACTTATCCGGGCATCGCTCCAATTTTGGGTAATATCATTCGTTTCCCATCTTTGTGTTGTTTTCTTAATGCGCATTGAGGACAATGCAACATTTAAGTTAGAGGGTGTGGGATATTTTAACCATTTTTTGTTTAGTCCATGGATTTTATCACATGTTAGTTACTAAGTATACCTTTTTGTTAAAAATTAAAAATTTTCAAAAATATTTTCTTTCTTTTTTCTTCTTTGTTGAGCATTTTGCCTTTATTTCTGATGATAAATTTCAATAATTGACCGATCCAATAGACAACTCAACGGTGCATGTTCTCAATTTTAAAAGTGATTAGATTTTAGTCCTCAAATCATTGATATTATGAATAACCTCATGAATTAAACTTTATCCCATGAGCACATTCGCTTTTCGTGTTCAATTGATTTGGTTTAAGATTTTTATAACGCGGTAATCTTTTGTTGCATTGTATATGCTTACACCGAGTAAGCTTTTTACCTTTCGTCATTTGTGAGTGTATACACTATTCTTTCCTCTTTGAAAACATTGAATTCGTCGATAATCTCTCTATTCTTTCCTTGATCGTTCATTAATTGAGTTTATATCTTGAAATGTATTACTTGAGCATGATTTTCAAAGTTATTTTGACTCGAGAATTGCGTCAATTTTAGGACATGATCCCATATAAGCCTTAACCTCACTTTATATGTTTTCCCTAGTCAACCCCTTTGAGCCTTAATATAGCCTTTCGTTTCATTACCCAAAATCCCATAACCTCCTCCACATTGGAGTTATTAACCATACATATTACTTTCCATACCTTTGTTTGGAATGTTACTTGGGATTGAATGATGTTGTGTATTGTGGATGCAATTTAAGCATATGAAAAAGTGAAAAAAGTAAAAAAGAAAGCAGTGAAAAAGAGAAGAAAAAGAGAAGTGAAAAACAAAAGAAAAGAAAAGAGAAAGTTTATATATGATGTATAGTGTTCAATAATCCTTGTTACTCTCCAATTTTCATATTTAATGCTTGTTATGGAAATCATTTTCCAATTTTAAAAATGCCCACTATTTACCAATATCTCGAGTTTTCATCCTCGAACACTTTGAATCCGTACATATACCTTTCATTTCGTACCTTAACCCCAAACCTACATTACAACCCTATAAAGTCCTATGTGATCTTAGGGTGTATTTAATTTAAAAGTCATAATATTTTTGATAATATGTGAAAATACATTTCACCTCCTTTAATGAGCGGTATCTTTCATTGAGATTACAGTTTTTATTTCCTATATAGCGTTCTTTATTTGTGACATGCACGCAACATAATTTCCACTTACATTTACTCTTTATGCCCGCATGTCCCGTATATTGCCTCAATTTTCATAGTGAATTCATTTGTTGAGGGTAATGCCCGTGAGTATTGAATATATGCCTGCTTTAATATTTATCCAGTTTATTTAAGTTTTGGCCAAATCATACTATGCATGTGCTCCCCCCTTGATTAGGCATAAATTCTTCCCATTTATCCCCTTAATTTAGAGGCTTTTATCTCCCCTTGAAGTGTAATTCAAGTGGATTTATATCATATCTTTGATATTGGCAAGTTTCTAATGAGTACGCCGAGTTTCGTCTGTTCTTCATCTATTTCACAGGTGTTTAGTGTTTTAATCCGAGTTCCATACCAAAAGCTCCAAAGAAGTACAAGAAGGAAAGGCTTATGCAAAAGATGACAAGATGGAACCGAACCCAAGGGAAAGAAAATGTAATACCCCGTATTTTTATGGCTTTTAATTATGAGATTTTTATAAATTAAATTGCCTTGAATTATGAGATTTATTAAAATTAATTTGCGATAATTAATTGGAAATTAATCCGGATTTAAATGCTAGCGAGACGAGAGTTAGCATTTGATTATTATTATGTTGTTGAATATTACTGAGTGATTATGGTAATATGTGATTATAGAATTTATTAAAATTGTTGTGAGTTAAAAATGCGGCAGTTTCGATAATTAAGTTGGGACGCGCGTGTCAGTCGTATCAGGATCTAATTTAATAGATTTAAAAGTATTTTATTTTTATGTAATCCATATGAACATTTTGAGTGCGCCAACGTGTCCATAAGGTTCGAGATAGTCAGAAAACACTAACCGGGGGTTTAGTTTGGGTTCCGGAGCATTTTTAGGCGTAACCGGCAACCCGGGAGGGTATTTTAGTCATTCCTATTTTTGGGTGAATAGTGACCCACGAATTTTAGATAGTTATTATCAGCCATTAGGTTATAGCCTTAGGGTTTCCATCACCAAGTTTCACAGACGGCCATTAGAGATGAAGTGGAGGAAGTTACCAAAGGAGAACCACCATCTTTGGACTTTTTGCACCACCGTCACCACCATCGGATATATCAAAATGAGAGGAGAAATTCTATACCATCTACTTCATAGGATCATAATCTTCATCACCTGGCAAGTGATTTAACTTGCAATAATTTAGTGCATATATCATTCATGTTGGGTTAGAATTGAAGAATAACCTTAAATAATAAAAATTGAATGGATTTGAAGAAAGTAAATCATAATATGGGTAGGTCTTGCATGTAGTTTAAGGTTGGAGACATTAGCAGCCACGAAATTATGATTTAGGGGTAGAAAATTATGAAATTGTATTGATTTATATAATGTTCGTTAAGAAATAAAAGAATTAGGGTTTTTATATGAAAATTTGGTAAATTGATCTAAGAATTTGATGTTCCATTTTGATTTGATGATTATAAAACATTGGAAATTATGCAAACATATTGGTATGATTATTAGTATACTTGGTTGGGAGTTTGGGACGTTATAATGAAGAATTAGATGTGTAAAAAGAGGAAAACCCGTAACTGTTTAAGAAATTCTGGTCTGATACCTGCTTGATCGATCGATCGACCTCTTTTCTTCGATCGATCGACCCCTTCTGAGTTTTGGCAATTGTTTTCCCTTAAGGCTTAATGAAAATCCCAAGGCCGATGATGATTATTAGGGTGTTTAAATTGATATTATGGGACTTAGTTAAGGTCAGTAGGATATTAGTTGATGCCGGGAAAAATGGTTTACCTTACGGAATTGAATGCTATTGCTTATGAGGGTCTACCGAGTGAGGTACGATTGGAAATCGTTCGAATTGAAACTATAATGTGAATTAATGATGATGTAAGGATAAGAACAGTAACGGAGGGACTTTAAGTTACTGAGATAACATTAGAAACTAACAGGAGACCTAGTAACCTTTTGAGATAGGTTTAAGTACTCAAATTGATACGACGAGAGAGTTATCAAGATAAATATATATTACGTTTGATATTCGCGATAAACCTTCTACGTACGAGACTTACTAGATGGAATGTGTGAATACTTATATTGAAATATGATTACTTAGGTTGTGTGAATGCCTAGTGTATGGATTTCTTATGTGTATGACACACCTACCATACTTGCTATCACGGGATGTTAGTTTTCGAAAAAGGGCCATCTTATCTTGGTGTGCCTTCGAGGGGATTTAGATTGGAACCTTAAGGACATAGGACTGTGAATGAATTATTTGTGAGTTGATAAGTCAGCTGACCATGGGAGCGTAGGTATGTACGTGACCCATGGGTATGTGAACTATGTTCGCCTCCAATATGTGTGATTTGTATTTAAACGGTTCCTGAGTGATTCAGAACTTGTGATCCTTATATACGTGATGTACCGGGATTCGATAGCAGAGTATGAGGGCATCGTAGGTTCTATCCTTGTGGTATGCCTAATTTGTATATGAGATATTATATGGGTGTATATACATATACTTGAGATAGTTCTGTTGTGTTGCTTAGTAGATGTGAATATCTAAGATATTTGAATGGGCTAAAAATATGAATTTAATTAATACTGGAGATAAGTAATTTAATAAATGTGAATATGAGTTATGAATATGACTTATTTGGGTGTTACGAGTAGATAGCCTATGTTAGAATGCGAAAGCAAGAGTGGTACAAACTTGTTAGATAGCGGCATAACTAAGATGGGTTAAGGGCATACGTTAGGCGTGCACATTAGTTAAGAGGTAAGAAACTCATGTGAGAGTACGCAACTAATGTGTTTATAATATGTGCTATTTTATTGTAATTTAAACACTTAATAGACTTTTAAACTGTCTTCACCTAGGGCTCTGATCCGTTTTCCCCTCCAAATCTATTTTTATTTTGTAAAAACATTTTAGGTGCCCAGCCACAGGGACGCCAAGCATAAGAGTTTCATTCTGATGACGGGCTGTAACTATTGTGGAAGCTACAGGATCTTGGTATACGCCTTCATATTCCTCCTTGGTTCCTTCAGAGTCAATTGTATCAGTTAGGGCATGTCACCCATTCTTATTTAGAGGTTGTAGTTACAGACTTTCATTATTTCAGGTATTGGTTTATTTATTCAGACTCTTGTATTGGGACTTTACTTACTGTAGCATATTGTTATTGGAGTGTTTACTCCAGAATCAGTTGATTTCATTTCATTGGTTATTCTTATGTGATTGTTTATGAGATTGATGGTCAATGATTTAATTCTTGGTTATGTGTTAACATAATTAATAAAATTTGACATCTCTCTTTTTAAATATTAGGTGGCTAGTAATTAATTAAATGTTTTTCGATAGTGATGCTAAGACTGAACCAACTTGATATTCTGTATTAATTTAATAAAGGAGTAGCTACCCGGTATTTAATTAGACGGGGTGTCACAGGTGGTATCAGAGCATCAGGGTTTAGTGTCCCTTAGGATCTGTGCGGTTTATTATGCTTCCAGCATAACTTTCTTTGATATAGAGCCCTATGTTTAGGATTATCGATTTCTTTGGTGAGATTTCGTTCTCCTGCTATGATGTATATGATAGTGAATCTTATTTGCATTCGGGTGTGTTCGTGTGCCGAACATTGCAGTACGTCAGGCAAAGACAGTTGGGCGGACAGCAGGAGGAAAAGATCAGTTGAGGTGATTTGATTTATTAAAGAAGGATGATCGTAGTTGAGGTCACCATATTATGGCACGGAAGTCCAGGGCGGTAAAGACGTCTAAGGCGCGACTTGTGACTTCCAGGTACATCGATAGTAGGAAGTGGGGTCAAATTAGACTCACCCAGCGAGGTTGGATTGGGAGGGAGTCAGACCAAATATTTAAAGGAACTAGCAGTGGAAATACTAGAAATGAAGAGATGGCGTGTGTTAGCCAACGAAGGAAGAATATCCAAAGGCACGGGCATATGTTTGAATATGGCTAATCGGGAATGAAAATTTAAGGTAAAATTTTTCTTAGCTCGTATGAGCAGAGTTACAATGGTGTGAGGCAACCACCACACTTAGAGTGGAATGTTTTGTCAGGAGAAGGAGCATATGTACAGTCTGACCATAAGTTCCTTCATCAGATGTTTAGGATAAGATGCAAACGTTGTTCTGAACTCACACAAGAGTGTCGGACAGAGGTCACTTTGTGAGAAGAAATTTAATTATTTAGCGAACCTTACACCGGGTGAACTTAGTGAAATGGAGAAGAGGACATTAAATGGAGAATTTGCATACAAGAAGAATTATAGCACTTCTGGAGAAATTTTTCTTGGACTGTCAGTGCAGAGGGAAACGATGTCGCGTTGTGTTAATATGGAGATAAACGCTTCCTTGTGTGGGGAGCTACAAGAATCTAAGAATTCAGATAGAGTAAGACTGGGGGAAATGGTGTTGGTGAAACACTACAAGGGGGAGACCCATCAGGGGACCCGTTTAAATGATTTAGGAAGCTGAATTGTTTATCGAACGAAGGTAATTTTAGGAAGAGATGTTGAAACCAGTAGCATGTTCCTTAGGGTCATCAAAATCTAAGGGAACAACAGAGGTAGCCATTAGAGTCGAGACTACTAACTTTAGAGAGAAGGACAACCTTAACATGGTCAATGTGACTGGAGATGAGTGGAGTATGTGTAAAGGTATTTTATGGAGAGTGAAACCCGTGGGTTAAAATTTTTTCGAAGTGAGTAGAGGAATAAAGGGTATGGTGCCTATCAAGGGCAATGGTTATTGAAATTTTCGGTTGGTACGGACAGGTGTGTTAAGTCCAGGAACCATTTGAGCGGCCATGGCGATTGGCAAAATAGAAGTATGAGTTATATACTCAGATTATGATGCATGTTGTATGCGATACGAATGAGTTACTACATTTTTATTAATGCTATATTTGCATGAGAGACGAGTTTAGTGAGTATCTCAAAAAATTTATTATTTATGTGAATATTTTCCCTGGTATAGTGGGGTTACCTTTATTGTTATCCGCGAAGGATGTATGGGGTATCGATAGTGGTATATACTTTATTGAAATTACTCATTTTAGTGCTGTGTGATACGAGTATGATATTATCCTAATTATGGTTTTATGAAAATGATTAAATCGATTGTGTGCGGTTATTGCTAGTCCATTGGGGTTACTACCTTGGGGTAGAATGTTTTGTTATGGCAAGGCCCCATCTGCGAGAGGGCCGGACTCGCATTTATATATTTGTCTATAGGTATATATATGTATTGTTGAGACTTCGAAAAGTATAATAGTCTCGGATATTTATTCCCGGTATGAGTAGGGATTTCATTGTTACGATGCAGAGTGTATTTAGTTTACTGTTCAGCGGAAAGATTTAGATGATTATTTTAATTAACGCTCAGGATGTAGTAATAAGAATAATGCATTGTTTTAACACCCTTTAGAGATGTGGAAGTTAATACTCATAGTTGTATGTCTGGGGATGGGATTTCGAGAGCCCTGATTATATTTGCAGGATGTTTATGGAATGTGATTACCATCAATGTTAAGAGACAGTGTCTTTCGAAAGAAGTTCCTTGTTTAAGAATTTTATGAAAGGAGATGTAACTTTGTGGTCAAGAGACGGGAATATAGGGGTACATGTTATGGACCGAGGGCCTAACCAATCTCGATGATCGACAATGCTAGGGAGTAGTGTATCGGGGGGGTTCCTTATTTGGATTTTGCTTTGCGAGACATCCCACGCATGAAACTTAGCGTAAGGTTGGTAGTAAGGAGATGTTTGGCCATTCGTCCATGATTTGGATACCTCGATCGTTATGGAAGTGTGTAGTTATAATTGGAAGTTAAAGGGGTAAATTACGATATAAGGCCAGTATAGCCAATGGTGTGGTGAGGAAATACTAAAAATTGTGGTTTTATTAAGGCGGGTCGAAGGATGCAATGAGGTTAAGGAGGATTTAGGATTTCTAATTCGGGGACGATTGAGAACGCCCAAGTGGTATAGCCACGTTACAAATGCAGGGGCAATAAAGAGTTTGGAGTACGTATGGAGAATATATGATGTTTAAACCTGTATGTATGGGTTAACAAGGGGTATAGACACCCTGGTTTGTTTATGTGTTAATCGAAGGAAGAAGAGACATAGATCGGTGACATTTTTACTTGTGAGACTAATATGACGAAATGGAAGTGGTAGAGTGAATTAAGCGTCGTGAGAAGGACGACAATCCATTGACTTTTGTGCAATCAGGATAACACGTCCAACATTGGATGAAGGGTAGTGGGAAGCCATTTAAAAAGGGAGTATCCCTTGAGAAGACAAATATCTAACTATTATGGACAATTTAAAGCGGAGTCCCACCCAATCGAATGTTGAGGGTGGCTTACGCATAAATAGAGTGAGGATGTTGATAAGGTATGAGAGTCCAGAGGTGAACAACATGGTGAAAGGTGCACGGGTAGTAATTTTTGGTATACGCTGAGAGGAGAAGAGGGTTAGTAAGTATCACTTAATGGGAAGAAGTATACGTGAAAGTCGACATTAAAAGGGGTATAGTAAGTAGTAGATCGGTTGGGGTAAGATGATCAACCAGATAATTTTGTATCAAGCCGACGATTCCAGTGATGGAAGAGTCAAGCTGGAAAATTTCCTTGAGGAGATTGCCAACTTATAGATAAGTAACGATTTCCTTCGAATATGTGGGACAGGTTGTCCAGAAGGAGAGGAATTGTTATATCCTTGGGTGATTTACACTATTAGATAGTGAACACGCCGGTACGTGGTCCTACGCAGTATTATTCAGAACTAGGATGAGATCCCCGAAATCCACCTTCAACATGGGGTATCAGCAAGTAGTGGAGATAAAGTTTCGTTCTAAGAAGGTTGTATCATCTATAGCCGAGGAGTAGGCGCAAGGTGATTGACGGCTGGTGGAACTCTATGAAATCAATTTTGGATTCATTGCGATCATTTCATTTCCAAAACGGGTATAGCTAGTCAGTGAGGTATATTGTGGTAAGGGGGAGAAGATATTACCTAATGGTAGAGTTGGGTGAAAGCACGTGTATCTATTCATAGTGGACAAGGTGCTTACTGAGGTTTTGTGTGGATAAACCTTATCATTCTTTCTCAGGATGTTTAGAGGTGAGCGGATTATCAGAGTTTTGGATCAGTCACGAGTTAGAGTTCGACGACTAAAATGGGATAACCACCAACAGTCGTGAGTGGCTTTCCCTTGTGTAAAAGTCATAACATCGGAATAGAGATTCAAAGAATGGACAAGAGTAGTCAGATGTTCTATGATTTCTCCCAGAATGGGAGTTTTGTGTCTAGTTAAACGCGGGAGTTGATACGTAGTGAGGTACAGACTCACAATAATATTAAGATAATGCGGCCAATAATGTATAGGCTATTCTTATTCGAATGTTGTTTAGTAAGAGCACAATGTGAGGTGCATTTATTGAGGTATAACCCTATAACGGTTAAAGTTTCAAGAGTGTTCAACAAGTTTATTGTGAAGCGAGGGATGGTGATTGAGCCTTTCTTTGTATTTTACTTTGAGTACTAGAGGATTAAATTTTTTTCCAGCTATGCCTATTTTTTGAATTTTGGGACAAAATTCCGTTATTATGGGAGAAGTATGTAATACCCCGTATTTTTATGGCTTTTAATTCTGTGATTTAATAAATTAAATTCCCTTGAATTATGAGATTTATTAAAATTAATTTGGGATAATTAATTGGAAATTAATTCGGATTTAAATGCTAGCGAGACGAGAGTTAGTATTTGATTATTATTATGTTGTTAAATATTACTAAATGATTATGGCAATATGTGATTATAGAATTTATTTAAATTGTCATGAGTTAAAAATACGGCAGTTTCGGTAATTAAGTTGGGACGTGCGTGTCAGTCGTGCCAAGATCAAATTTAATTGATTTAAAAGTATTTTATTTTTATGTAATCCGTATGAACATTTTGAGTGCTCCAACGTGTCCAGAAGGTTTGAGATAGTCAAAAATCACTACCCGGGGGTTTAGTTTGGGTCCCGGAGCATTTCTAGGCATAACCGGAAACTCGGGAGGGTATTTTAGTCATTCCTATTTTTGGGTGAATAGTGACCCACGAATTTTAGATAGTTATTATCAGACATTAGGTTAGAGCCTTAGGGTTCCATCACCAAGTTTCATAGACAGCCATTAGAGATGAAGTGGAGGAAGTTACCAAAGGAGAACCACCATCTTTGGACTTTTTGCACCACCATCACCACCATCGGATAGATCGGAATGAGAGGAGCAATTATATACCATCTACTTCATCGGATCAGAATCTTCATTACCAGGCAAGTGATTTAACTTGCTATAATTTAGCGCATATATCATTCATGTTAGGTTAGAATTGAAGAATAACCTTAAATAATGAAAATTGAATGGATTTGAAAAAAGTAAATCATAATATGGGTAGGTCTTGCATGTAGTTAAATGATGGAGATATTAGCAGCCATGAAATTATGATTTAAGGGTAGAAAGTTATGAAATTGTATTGATTTATATAATGTTCTTGAAGAAATAAAAGAATTAGGGTTTTTATATGAAAATTTGGTAAATTGATCCAAGAATTTGATGTTCCATTTTGATTTGATGATTATAAAACGTTGGAAATTATGCAAACATGTTGGTATGATTATTAGTATACTTGGTTGGGAGTTTGGGACGTTATAATGAAGAATTAGAGGTGTAAAAAGAAAAAAACCTGTAACTGTTTAAGAAATTGTGTGTTGATACCTGCTTGATCAATCGATCGACTCAAGAATGTCGATCGATCGACGATCGATCTATCGACCTCTTTTCTTCGATCGATCGACCCCTAATAAGTTTTGGAAATTATTTTCCCTTAAGGCTTAATGAAAATCCCAAGGCTGATGGTGATTCTTAGGATGTTTAAATTGATATTGTGGGACTTAGTTAAGGTCAGTAGGGTCTTAGTTGATACCGGGAAAAAT
The DNA here is from genome assembly GCA_949130495.1 of Sambucus nigra. Classification (NCBI taxonomy): domain Eukaryota; kingdom Viridiplantae; phylum Streptophyta; class Magnoliopsida; order Dipsacales; family Adoxaceae; genus Sambucus; species Sambucus nigra. Next base: position 577,532,772 of record OX422210.1, on the reverse strand, counting down.
GGTTTACCTTATGGAATTGAATGCTATTGCTTATGAGGGTCTATCG